>CM038703.1:35990659-36520659 GCA_021613375.1 Megaleporinus macrocephalus
TCGGTGGGATTCCTGAAACAGAAAAACTACATTCTGTAGTCATATAGCTACAAAGTGCTCCTGTATAGTAAGTGGAGTTGATTAAATGGATGGTAGGTGTAAATCCAGGGGTGTAGTTTTGATTTCCTGGCTGATCTTTTAAAGCAGTTCACTTTGGATAACTGGAGTCGCTTTGTTGTTTCTCTTCAGGATTTTCATTACTGCGCCTGGGAGATTGTGCGGATTGAGATTTTGCATGCTTTGAGGTTCATACTGAGGGAAGACCTCCACAGCATGTGGTCCAGGCGAGATTCAGGAACGAGGCATGACTCGCATTAGTATGACATTTAGGTTTATTTATTTATTGTTGTTGTTTTTTTTTTATTAAAAAAAAATCCTAAAACAGACTGAATGTTCTGCTTGTTTGTGATTCAAAACAATGGACTTGCACATTTAGTTTAATAAACAGATCAAACCAAATGAGCCTATCAGAGTATAAACAGTTAAATTACAAAACATACACAGAAGAAAGGACTTTGCGGGCTAATCTGAGGCACTCCTATCATGCTACCGAAGTATTGCTACACTAGATATTTTGTGGTTTCTATATGTATGTTTAAAACACAACCATGCATATTGTTGCTGTCAAAAGATGACAAAGTATTTCAGTAATAGTAACTTTACAGCAGAGGGCGAAAACAGTCTTTAATTTCAATTTAAGTCAGTTTTAAAACATCTTATTCCAAACCATTCTGAAGCATTTCTACTGGTCCATCCATTATTAAAGTTTTGCATAATGTAAAGGATGGCTGCCGTGCTTAAATAACATAAAAAAAGTCAAAATTGGAAATACATGTTTACAACAATATAATTAATAAACAACTTTCCCCATTTCCCTATGTTATGTGAAGTAATATGTAAATATTGTCAACATTTTAAAAGGTATCAATCACTATTTACTCTACACATATTCCATACAGTCCAGATTTTGCACCTCAGTAATTTCCCGTTTTATATTAGTTAATACTATACATGTTACATTTGAGCTATAGTACTTATTCACTCACTCGTACACTAGTTTACACTGCTGCCACTTTTCTTGAAAAATAGCTGAACCTTGTCTGCTTCACCCAAAAGGGGCAGACATTCACATAATCAAAGTTCATTTAGAGAACAAATGCCACAATTGAAAGAAGGCTGCCAACATGGGAATAGCTGTATTAGACATAATTAGAATTATGCATCAGAATTAGTTACATAATAAAAAAAATTAATTAATCAAATAAAATAAAAATAGAAAAAATGCAGACCAAAAACCATATCATGCTTGAATGGGCATGAGACCCCTTCTTTTGAGTACCATACCTACAACACCTACAAAAGTATAGGAACCAGACGTCTGAGGTGTGTAATGCTTATACAACCGCATCACGATCTTAATGGTGTCGTGGAGAAGTGCATGCTTTTCACCCAAAGAATACTTGTTTAAATGTACTACTATGTCACCTTTGTCGACATTATATATACTCAGAGAAAAAACGTCGAGCTGGCGCTCACAGGACCGCTGATTGTTTGTGGACAAAAGTCACCAGCGTTGTAAACAAGTCAGTTCGTTTCTCTACATTAGATAGACAGAACGGGTACGAATACCATACATATGAGGCAAATAGGCAATGAATGAACTAATTAATTTTTTTAATATTACAAAACGACTCATCAATAACTGGGTGTATATTTATTCACACATTGACCTGCAGTACGGATACAGTCAGAATTTAACCAAATCATAGGAAAGAGATCTGAAAATGAGTAAATGGTACAAAATCTAAGTAGTCAATCATTTCATTCACATAATATACTTTAATCAATACATTAAAAGGCAACAATACAATAATAATAATAATAGTAATAATAATAGTAATAATAATAATAATAATAATAATAATAATAATAATAATAATAATAATAATAATAATAATAATAATAATAATAAGGAGAAAACAAAAAATAAATAAATAAATAAATAACTCTACAATTAAATTATGCCAAAGACCCACACCTTTCCCTCAGGTTAGGTCGTTTTTGGCCAGAAACTGTTTGAATTGTCCGCGAGAATGAACCTCAGAATATCCAGAAGCTCCTTGCGGACCACTTCCCATCCACACACGCTGAGCTTCTGTCAACACATCAATCACACACAAACACATTTTTATTGAGTACATAATCACAGTAGCACATTAATGTTTCTATAGTTGTAGAGAACAGATAATATATTATTCTTTAGAAACACTCGTACCTTTTCTTTCAGAAGTGTTTCGAGTTTCTCAAAATACTCTGTAAGTGCAGCGTCTCTCGCAGGAAAATCATCTTCATCCTGTTGTGTTTTAATTCTCAAAATCTGCACAAAAATACATCTACATTTAACAGATTCCATACACACATTCATCCAGTTCAGCTCTTAACTTCATATGGAATAAAACATCACTTTCACTTTCTTACACATTGATTCTCCTCGATTTGTCGATCCACGAGGCTCTGAAGCTGTTCAAGCTTATCAGCGTTCCAGGACTGTGGAAAGCCGTCATTCTCCATCAGAGAGCTCACGTTCATCAGGGTCTTATAAACAGCCTTTGCTACCGACACATCCTGAAAAACGCCGTCAATCAGAAAAACCTTCCATGTTCCATCTACAAGGATCTGGAACTAATCTGCTGAGGAAGAACTGACCTGTTTGGAGTTGTTTGACAGCAGAGCCCATGTGGGAGATCTTATTTCAACCTTATCATCCAAACATTGTAAAGGAAACGGACCAGTCTGTTAGGAGACAAAGAGAGTCAAGAACCAAATGACACAAAAGGAGGATACAAATAATGTAAACTGTGTGAGCTGAATCTCTTGTTAACATTTCTGTTAGATGTCTACGTACCATGGTCTCCAACAGGTTGTGGGCTCTTGCTACGAGGGTTCGCTGAAGCTGGCATTTAGTCGGCATTGAGCAGACATGCGCAATGCAGAGAAGAGCGCTGATCCAAGACAAACACTGAAATTCCATTTTGATCCTGCACTGAAGATGAGAAGAAAAGAGACCATGGTTAGTGTGTAGTTATGAACATCGCAATAAATAAGAAACTGTGGTCTAATGATAAATGCTGGTGTTACCTGCTTTCAGGGCTGTAAGGTAGATCTCCAGAGTATCTGTTCACTCTGGTGTCCATGGTGCGGGTTTTGTACTGTGGATCTATGGATGTTTGAAAAATGAAATTAATTATGTTTTATAAGTGAAAGTAGAAGATATTCATTTAGTTGGAACTGATTAATTCTGGACATTTCCCTCTTTTACATCATGTTTCCTTTTTTACTTCCAGTTCCTTGTCTGTGTGGTGACTTTTATCTATCTATCTATCTATCTATCTATCTATCTATCTATCTATCTATCTATCTATCTATCTATCTATCTATCTATCTATCTATCTATCTATCTATCTATCTATCTATCTATCTATCTATCTATCTATCTATCTACATTGCAAAAAGCATTTGCTCGTCTGCCTTTCGAGTGACATCACATTCTTAATCCATAGGGTTAAATATAATGTCTGTCCTCCCTATGCAGCTATAGCAGCTTCATCTCTTCTGGGAAGGCTTTCCACAAGAATTAGGAGTGTGTTTATGGGAGTTTTTGACCATTCTTCGAGAAGCACATTTGTGAGGTCAGACACTGATGTAGGATGGGAAGGCCTGGCTCACAGTCTCTGCTCTAATTCAGCCTAAAGGTATTTTATCTGGTTAAGGTCAGGACTACACCAAGTTCGCTCATTCATTTTTTAGGGACCTTGCTTTGTTGGAACAGGAAGGGGTCGTCCCTAAACTGTTCCCACAAAGTTGGGAGCATGAAATTGTCCAAAATCTCCTGGTATGTCGAAGCATTAAATGTTGCTTCAACTGGAACTAAGGGGCTGAGCACAACTCCTGAAAAACAACCCCACACCATAATCCCCCTACACCAAACTTTACACTTGGCACAGTGCAGTCAGACAAGTATGGTTCTTCTGGCTTCAGCCAAACCCAGGCTCTTCCATCAGACAGAGAAGCATGATTCGTCAGTTCACGTCTCCAGTGTTCTAGAGTCCAGTGGTGGAATGCTCTACACCACTGCATCTGAGGCTTTGCATTGCGCTTGGAGCTGTAAGGCTTGTATATAGCTGCTTGGCCATGGAAATCCATTCCTTGAATGTCTCTACACACTGTTCTTAAGCTAATCTAAAGGCTACATGTAGTTGGAGGCCAGTAGCGATTGACTCTGCAGATAGTTAGCGACCTCTGCTTACTATGCACCTCAGCTGACCCTGCTCTGTCATTTTACATGGCTACCACTTCATGGCTACCACTTTGTGGCTGAGTCGTTCCCAAATGCTTCATCTTTGTTATAATACCACTGACAGTTGACTGTGGAATTTTTAGCAATAAGGGAATGTCACGAGTGGACTTCTTCATCCCTTATTTATGCATTTATTTGTCTGTTTGTTTATAAAACAAGATATGTTTCCCTTCACGACAAACTCAGAGTTTCATGAGATGAGAGATCTTATAAATTATAATCATTTAAAAGTATTTTTTAAATGAACTCTTCTTTCATGAAGAGTTCAGTCGCTTTAATTTATTCTGTAATTGGTCGTGTAATTGATCAACTTCTAATGATGACATAATTAATGTATGACTTAATAACAGCACAATGTCAGTTCAGAGAATGAACATGTGGTTTTATTAAATGTGTAAAATACACAATACAAAATTATTTAAGAATACTTACAGTAATAAATAAATAAATAAATAAATAAATAAATAAATAAATAAATAAATAAATAAATAAATAAATAAATAAATAAATAAATCTTAGCAATTTATCCGGTTTTGGTAGACTCAAGGGAGATCAGACCTTTCTACTTTCTTCTCTGTAGAAAAGTATGAAACTTCTTGAGACTGTGGAGAACTTCTTTCCTCACCATCTCCCAGGCACACTCGCTGAATCCCTTTATACAAATAAAACAAAAACTCACATAATAACCACCATGTTCAGCTATTCACCTTCAATTAGATCTGATTTGATTATAAAAGAAAAGAACAAACCTTCATTCTCAGCTTTTCCTCCAGCTCCTCAAAATAGGACTTCAGTTGACCAGTGCTGCTGTCTGCAGAGGGATTGCCCACTGCACTCTGGGATGCATCTTCTCCAACCTTGAAAGATTTTATGCATGACATTATATACAAATCATACACATTCGTTTGCATTGTAATCATTTCTTTATTGTACATCATATATACGTTTAAATGAATTAATACATTTCCGTAAACAATTACAAATTTTACTCACACATTTTTGCAGATTTTCCACTTGTCTAGAAGATATGATGTTCTTGAAGAGTCCTAGTTTTTCTCGGTCCCACGTGACAGATGTTTGATCATTCTTGAAGATTCTATCAACTCCTCTCAAAGTTTCAAGAGCAACAACAGCCAAATCTTCTTCCTGCACAACAGCGACAATTACACGCACTTATTTTTATACTTTCAACATTTTTTTCTTCTTGTTTTCTAGCTTTGGTACGTACCTTTGCGTTTATGAACATGTCATTTGAGAATGTGCGCTCTCCTTCCTCCAAACACTTCAACGGCATCAAATCACCCTGCAGATGAGAGTGATGAAAGAAATATTTTTTTGTTTTATTATTAAGGAATCAGACTCGAGAGGAGACATGCGATCCATGTGCAAGGCTTTTAATACGATTGAGCAGTGAAAAAGACAACAAAAGGAGTTCAAATGGCTCGCGAAAGCGAGTGAGTCCAAGAGAGTGATGAAATAAATTGTTTTTATATATATTTTTTTTATAAATATACAGGATTTGTAATATTTCCTCTAAAGTGAAAATTTCTCACCATCTTCTCCAGCAGTCTGATGCTCTCCTCATTCAGAGTTCTCAGTCTGAACTGCGTCCAGGTACATGGGATTACTGCAGCATCAACCACATGTAGCAGAACATAGACGATGCTCAGTACCTTCAATGCATCCATTACTGAACTTGTAGCTTATAGAGTTTATGGATAATTACAGAAGGAGCTCGTTCCTCCACTGAAATGGTGAGAATGAAGAGTGGCACCAGTCTGTCTCTTTTTATTGCACTTTTTATGTGGTTTGTGGTTCAGTTGCCCCTTACGTCTGAAAACTACAGTGGAATTATTTATTCGTGGCCAAAACTGATATCTCATTCTATGTATGTTTGTGAATAAACTCCAGAGCAGGCTCGTCTAACTAATACTAGTTTTTGCAGAAGAATATTAGCCCTAACAATAATTTCTGTGTCACGTGCGTGCGCCGTGTGGTATCTTCCTGATACTAATAACCTTCATTAGCAAATTTGAAGAATCAGAATTAAATGTGCAGCCTGCATGAAGCATTCACTATCTGACTAATGAAACCAGGCAAACATTTATTAACCAGAAGACATCTTCTCAACCTTAACACCTTTCAGAGAAACAGCATCAAGTGATACTGTCCTGCTCACAAGTAAAATATTTTGATTCTAAAAGAAAACAACTCTCAGCAACATAAAATCTTTGTTAGTGTATGAACACAATGATTGATGATGCAAGGGGCACCAACCCTTGGTAACCACATTGGTCAGGGCCTGCTCTGATAGACTTAATTGTGTTATTATTAGGTTTAATATCTTGTACATCACTTAACTGAACGACCTTCTAATGACGTATGTGAGAAACATAATTCAGGTTCTCGAAATGGAACTAATCAATGTATATCTTTTTAAAGCTGAGACTTCATAATGGAATTAATCCACTGCTAAATTATTATTTTAAAGAATGCAGATATATATTTAGATTTAGAAATGTGAAAATGTACCACTGGCATAACTTGTTTGTAATTTATGCATCTGCAGCATCTTATGGAAGAACTTTAATAACATAGTCATATTGTACATGACTTTTTAAATCTCAGGAAGTTTGAGGAGCTATATTTACTTTCAGTTTCACGTGAAGCCAGTTTGAAATGTCTGGAATGTCTGAAATTAAATTTATATTAATTTAGAAAAAAATCTTGAATTATGCTAAAATATTAGTTATAGCACATATTTCATATTTTGGAGCATTATTTTAAACCACAACACTGGTCTGACTTTCTCTTTCAGTCTTTCACGCACGCCTTTCCGCAGAGATGGGCAAGTCCTCTTTTCTCTTAGGAATGACGTCAGTTGGTGCAGAACTCCTTACGTTCATCCAGTTGAAAACGAAATTGGTTCAGTGATGAAAGTAGGCGGGAATTAAAGCTTCTCTATAACGGCAACCCATAATGTGAGTGATGTTGAAATAAAACAATTATATTCATTAATTCTCAGTTCATCTGTAACTTGTATTAAATCTTTCCCTGTTAAATATAAGAGCGTGCTGTTGGAGAAGGAACTCATAGTTTGATGCAGTCATATACAGGAGCACACTTTACGACGTCAGAAGCGCGGGTGTGTGTGATATCGTTTTTGGTTTCGTCTGAAGTTCTAAAGCAACTTGAAGACATTCATAAGACAAGTGGGGACTTTGGGGCAGAAACGCACAGAAAGGGAAAATCTGTTACGTCATGAGTTACACGCGAATAACTGTAATGTAATACCTGAAGTATTACATTACTCATTCAAAATAGTTTGTTTTAATTTAAACGCTTATACGTTTACATAGCAAAATAACCGCTGTAACCTTTGTTGGAGTATTTCTAGCCAGCTCTTCTCCTTTATACGTATTACTAGAGGTGTCAAGTAACGAAGTACAAATACTTTGTTACTTAAGTAGAAATTTTTGATTATTTATACTTTACTGGAGTAATTATTTTTTAGATGACTTTACTTTTACTCCTGTAAGGAATCAGACTCGAGAGGAGACATGCGAAGGCTTTTAATACGATTGAGCAGTGAAAAAGACAACAAAAGGAGTTCAAATGGCTCGCGAAAGCGAGTGAGTCCAAGGGCTGGTAGCAGTAGAGCTAGCGGTAGCCACCGGCTAAACCAGGAGGCAGGCTGAGTGGAGTGACTGGATAGCCGGTGTTGTTGGGGAGATCCTCTTGCTTGTCCTGCTTGGGTCCGATGGTCCAGGGAAACCAGAGCAGCACTCGTGTTCCTTGGTAAAGGATGGCCCAGCTGCAGCCCTGTGGAGACAGTTCAGAGCAGTGCGCCGTATGGCGGCTTTCAAAGTTCAGAGCAGTGCGCCATATGGCGGCTTTCAAAGTTCAGAGCAGTGCGCCGTATGGCGGCTTTCAAAGTTCAAAGCAGTACGCCGTATGACGTCTTTAAACGGACTACGCAGCCTAACTGAAAAGAGTCTCAAGGAGGACCGGCATGAGACCAGCCCGTCATAATTGGCGGAGCACAGCCGACCACTAATTTATGTATGTGCTTCGCGAAGGGATGTATTTTACTATTATCATATAATAATTATAAAATAATAACAGTATCATATTAAAAACAACATAACTCTTTATCTTATTAGAAACTTACAGTGAATCATTACTTTAGAAGCCTATCAAATAACCATTGTGGAAAACAAATAAGTAAATTTACACATACTGTAGTTCTAGCTCTTTTGTCTACTCATATGTATTTTTTGAATTTCCCTAATATAGCAGCTCAATTCTAATTCTTCAGGTTAAAAGGTGCTCCCTCCTTTAAAAAGCTATAACATGCATTTGGATCAGGCTAAAAACAGACAGGGCTGCTTTGTGAACTCATGCTACACATCAGCATTTGACACTGTCTTACTGTGGGCATACCTTTTGCTAATAATACTTTTATACACTTACTTTAGTAAAGTTTAAATTGCAAAGCTTTTACTTACCATTTAGCAGTTTTAGAATCTGTTATTTTACTTATTTGAGTGTTTTTGAAACATGTTGAACCGCAGAGGCTACAAATTCAAACTACTATGCAGCCTTTCAACACACCTTCAGCCGAAATATCTAAAATGCTATAATGTAGCCTAAAATGGACACTTGCTGCTCATCCATCACTTCTCAGCCTTGACCGTTTAATATTTTATCAGAAGAAGGTGTCGTACGTGGCTGCCAGAATTTGGGAAGAATGCAAATACCAAGAAATACTGATACTAATCAATCGCCGTTACTCACTATTCTCATGTAATAGAGCTAACGTTACCTCCATCACCTCAAAGTCCCTGTGTTAGTAAATTGCTGTTGCTGGAGCTCTGCTGTCACAGAGGAAGTGGAGGCTACAGCAGTTAACATGTCTAAGATCTTAGCACATTCTGCAGCATCTACAGTGACACTCTTCAATCTCTTCGCACGTAACTTCTCCTTCGGGCCGCCTTCGTCCTATATACTGATTGGTTCAGTTCACTGTCTATATTGAAGATGGGCCAATGGGCTGCCCACTCTAAATTGTGGGCCGGTCTCTTAGAAAGGAAGAAAAAAAAAACAACACCATCCGCCCCTGAGGACTGTCGGCCCACCGGGCAAATGCCCTGTAAACCAGGTTACCAGTCCAGCCCTGCCCGTGGTGTAGCCCAAGATTTTGTCCTTAATGGCATTTTTTCCCCTTACATTACTTTTATTTTTACACTTTAAGCAGTACTTTTACACTTTTACTAGAGTAAAAAGCTTGAGTTAATACTTAAACTTCTACAAAAGTATTTTTAAACCCTAGAATCTATACTTCTACCTGAGTAATGAATGTAAATACTTTTGACACCTTTGCGTATTACCACCAAACCACGACACTACTTCACCATGCAGTGCACACATGGTTAAGTTGATTGATTAAACTGTTTGTAACTATCTGCTAGTCACTGGAGTTTGGCTCGTTGTTTAGGTGTAAAGTATTTGTAAAGGCTAACGAGATTTGTTTTATCGCTATAGATAATATGTCCAGTCCGCCTATTTAAAAACAGTCTCTCTTAACCTCGGCTGATGCTGCTTCCACTGGCGAGCCCAGCACGTTGACCTAGTGTCCGTTCCTGATTTGATTATGGATAGCCCATCTTAAGCAGTTATTTCAAGTGCCCATTTGGAAAAACGAGAATCTACAGTCTGGTATCAGTCCCGACCAAGGCTGGAATATTAAGTTTCAAGTGTTGTTAGCTTTGCCTGTCGCATTGTACTGTTGCACACCTTAATGAAAGATCTAAATGAGCACTGAAGTAAATTAGAGTAATTTCATCTGAATATTTCACTCTAACTCAAAGAATTAATGGTTGACATCATATTTTGAGTAAGATAATTCAATAACTTTATTATTTTAATAACTTTATTCAAGTGTTTTCTGTTATTTTTTTTATTTTATTTTGACTTTACTGGCAAATGAAGTAATTAGATTTGAAAGATAAGAATCTAATAATTCTAATAATTTGATTTTAAAGCTTTTCTTGTGCTTGTATTGTTTTTCATATATTCTTGGACTAAGATCTCCTAGAAACAAACTGTCTACATTAATGCTAATATTAATAATATGTTCAAATTCTGTAATGTTCTTAAAATACAAACTGCACTTTGCCTAAAGGACGCAGAAATATCTAGATCATGCCTTTTGTTCAGCCCAACAACTTCCCATCCCACTTCCCTTCCCATGTGATGTGACGCTAAACGGCTGACCATCCTGTGATCTGATGCTGCTTCGTCTGATTTGACTGGATGCCTGGTGTCTCTTGACGTTTCGTCCTCGTGATCCTCTTGACTTTTTCTTGCCACTATCACCTCTGGCTTGCTCAGTGGGGAATGGACTCAAATTTCTCTCGAAAGCTGCTTTGTGACAACTTCTGTTGTAAAAGGCCAATATAAATATATAAATCTTAATATACAAACCCAGCTAACGCATACATGAACCACGCCGGTACAAATTACAACAGCATAAAAGAGAAAGAGCAATTAAAGGAGGGAGGACAGCACAGCTAATGCTCCTTTTTATCGAAATCAGCATGTGACTAATGAACCACTGTAACCACACCCCACTCAGCCATCTAATTATAAAACCACACACCTGTAACATGTGGTAATGGGCCCGGACACAGTAACTCGATATTGTAATTATTATGTATCTTTTGTCGCCTGCTTCCCGAAATGTAACTGCACACTTGTTTACATGCCTCATTAAGCAAACCCAACAGAGTTATTCGTTATCCAGTAATACAAATTTAAAACTGCCCACAAATGATTTGCCTGTAACACCCTTGCGTTGCGTTGAGTGGGAGTATTCGTTTTCTTTAAATAAGTCATGACATAAATACCCCTAGCAACATGGGTCTATTAGTAACAGATTACAGTAACAGATAACTGCTATTTTGTTTTAATGCTGTAATTCAATCTAACTCCGACTGTTTATCTGATTTTACGTTTACATACAAAATTAATTTCAACTGACACTAAAAACGGTCTTTGAACGTCCTCACCTCTAAGAAGAACTGTTCAAGTCATGTAGAGTGATAATGTAAATAAATTGTAAAGTAATATAAACAGTCAAAGGCAACACAAGTAAATCTATATTATCTGACATAGCGCACATAAACAACATTCAATCTACGTATACAAACATATTACTAATACTCCTAATACGACTAACAATACTAATAATCAACTGAAAAGTAAAATAGCGACAGGGATAATTTTACATGTTTTATAATTACAAAACACTTCTTAACAAACATCAAAATTTCAAATGAAAACTTTATAGCATATATATACAAACAAAGTTAAATAAATAAATAAATAAATAAATAAATAAATAAATACATTTAAAGTTTTGTGTTATAAAAAGGTCCTTTCCACAGATTAGACGTTTGACCAAAAACTGCTGGAGTTTTCAGCCAGAATCAACCGCAGAATATCCCAAAGCTCCTTGCGGACCACTTCCCATCCACACACGCTGAGCTCCTGTCAACAGATCAATCACACACAAACAAATATTAATTGTACAGAATCCCAGTTGCTCATTAATGTTTCTATACTCGTAGAAAACTGATAATATACTTTACTTCCTTAAGAAACATACCTTTTCTTCCAGAAGGGTTTCGAGTTTCTCAAAATATTCTGTAAGTGCAGAATGAATGGCTGTTGTGCAGAATGAAGTTATGTCTGTTGTTGCTTTTAAAACTAAGAGAATCGTCAAGATCGACCTAACATCTGTCACGCGGGATCGAGAAATACTTGGGACTCTTCCCCTGGTGAATCCCTCCAACCTACAGACCCTCTGCAGACAGAAGCACTGGTGAACTGAAGTCCTTTTTTGAAGAGATGGAGAAAAATTGAGGTTGTGGATTAGTCTGTAACGAATCAGTATTCTCATGCAGGTTAGTAAAATACATACGCAAGGCTTTTATTTCAACACAAACAGGAAAATGGTACGAAATAAGAAGTGGAACCAGGCAGCCGGGCATATAAAACCCGGGAATGCAGGATAGCTGGAGACCGGAGCAGTCTTAGGAGGCGGCTGCTGGAGCAGGTACTTGTGGTTTTTGAGAAGCAGCCGCAGATGGAGTCCAGTAGCTCCAGGTGCTGATCTGCCGTCTCGATTCCTCCGCTGTGGAAAGAAGTTCTCTAGTGTAGAAGAAGTTTCAAGATATTATAGAGAACAGAACATATTGATTACTTATTACTAATCATTTATTGTTTTTTATCTTTCTTTTTAATGGAATCATGTACATCAGAGTAACTGCATGCTTATATTCATGTATAAAATATGTCATTGTGTCATAAATTATAACATATCAGAAAGTATCTGTTTTTGATGGTTACTGTTTCAAATATTATGACAGTTAAAACAAATCAAAATATTATGGCAAGAATGAGTGTGTAAACTACACGACAGTTTTCATGGTTCTTGAACAAATCACTGAAGATGGCAGAAAATCCTGTTTCATGAAAAATAAACACACATTATATTCAAATTTGTCTGTTGATCTACTGAATGCAATGAAGTTAAACAGCGAACACAATAAAATCCTAATTTCGCTTTTTTTTTTTACAAGTACTTTTGCACATAGAATTTTATTTATACCCCCAAAGAGAGAATAAAAGCAATTGTTTAAACACTACTCAGTCCATTCAGACATACAAAGAATACTATCTCAGTGTTGGTTACTGGCGACAAATAGTATCATTTATTTGATAAGGCTTTCATAATTAAATAAATAACATCAATGTAAATGTTGATTTTTCTTGCCACTGTCACCTCTGGCTTGCTCAGTGGGGAGTTGGACCCGGATTGTTCTGTAAAGCTGCTTTGTGATAATATCTGTTGTAAAAGTCACTGTATAAATATAGAAACCTTAACATGCAAACCCAGCGAACACTTAGTCGAACCACACCGGGGCAATTTGCAACAGAATGAAAGGAAAAGAGCAGTGCAAGAAGAGACGACAGCACAGGTAAAGGCTCCTTTTTATTGCAATCAGCGCGTGACAAATTAACCACTTTAACCACACCCCTCTTAGCCATTTGATTAAAACCACGCACCCTACCTGTCACATGTGGTAATGGGCCCGGACCCTTACAAAACCTGGATATTGTAATTATTATATTTATTTTGTCGCCTGATTCTCGGAATATAACTTGTTTACATATCTCATTAAGAAAACCCAACATATTTAGTTGTTCAAACTAACAAAATTTAAAAGCCCACAGATGATTTGCCAGTAACACCTCTGCTTGCGTTGAAAAAGAATAGACAAATACAAATACAAAATATTCCACATAAAATCGCAGCAGGGAAAATTTTGCATATTTTATGATTACAAAACACTTGTTAACAAACACCAGAAGGACAAAACTTCAAATGTAACCTTTATTGCATGTTTAATAACAAATTTAAATAAATAAATAAATAGATAAATAAATAAATAAATAAATAAATAAATAAATAAATAAATAAATAAATACATGATTTTTTTTAAAAGCTCCTTTCCACAGACTAGACTGTAGACCAAACGTTTGAGTTTTCCACCAGAATGAACCGCAGAATATCCAGAAGCTCCTTGCGGACCACTTCCCATCCACACACGCTGAACTCCTGTTAATACACCAATCACACGCAAAACACATTTTTATTAATTGTTATTATTAATAAGTATTAGTTGCTCATTAATGCTTCTATAGTCGTAGAGAACAGATAATATATTCTTCTTTAGAAACACTCGTACCTTTTCTTCAGAAGTGTTTCGAGTTTCTCAAAATACTCTGTAAGTGCAGCGTCTCTCGCAGGAAAATCATCTTCATCCTGTTGTGTTTTAATTCTCAAAATCTGCACAAAAATACATCTACATTTAACAGATTTCATACACACATTCATCCAGTTCAGCTCTTCACTTCCTATGGAATAAAACATCACTTTCACTTTCTTACACATTGATTCTCCTCGATTTGTCGATCCACGAGGCTCTGAAACTCCTCAAGCTTATCAACGTTCCAGGACTGTGGAAAACCGTCGTTCTCCATCAGAGAGCTCACGTTCATCAGGGTCTTATAAACAGCCTTTGCTACCGACACATCCTGCGCAGAGTAAAAACCACGATCTGGTTACCAACGTCTGATAAACTGTGACCAAGAAATTCTTTGACCTTCCTTCGACAAATGAAGACTTAAGACACCTTCGCTGAGGAAAAACTCACCTGTTTGGAGTTGTTAGACAGCAGAGCCCATGTGGGAGATCTTATTTCAACTTTGTCATCCAAACATTGTAAAGGAAACGGACCAGTCTGTTAGGAGACAAAGAGAGTCAAGAACCAAATGAAAACAAAGGAGGACACAAATAAAGTAAACGTTCTAGGCTGAATCTCTTGTCAACACTACTTCTAGAAGTCTACGTACCATGGTCTCCAGCAGGTTGTGGGTTCTAGTTATGAGGGTTCGCTGAAGCTGGCATTTAGTGGGCATTGAGCAGACATGCGCAATGCAGAGAAGAGCGCTGATCCAAGACAAACACTGAAATGCCATTTTGATGCTGCGCTAAGGACGAGAAGACAAGACATCATGGTTAGTTTGTAATTACAAACATCGTAATAAATAAGAAACTTTGGTGTGATAATGATACATGCTGGTGTTACCTGCGTTTAGAAATATCTCCAAAGTATCTGTTCGCTCTAGTGCCCATCGTGCGGGTTTTGTACTGTGGATCTATAGATGATCGGAAAATGAAATGCATCACGTTTTAATAGCAGATACTCGTTTTAGTCGGCATTAATTTAAAAATCTGGACATTTCCCCTTTTACGTCATGTTTCCGTTTTCACTTGGAGTTCCCTCTCTATGAGGTAACAATTTCCGGAGCTAAGAGTAAAATTTGAAACTAAACACGGAACTATGGAACTATCTACCTCGATAATAAATGTTTTAAGACATATAATAGACAGAAAGCAAATCATATGGAATAGCTTCTTCAACATTTCTTCTTCTCCAATCATTAATTACTATATAAACTATTATTTAATTTACCAGTTTTTATATTGTCGCCATCCGAAGTAAAACGTTCACTTTTGACCATTTTTATTTTTCTACGTCATTTGAACACATAAACTGCCATTCATATTGTGTAAAATGTCCTGATGAGTGGACCAATGGAAATGCTTAAAAATAGCTTGGAACAATAATGATTACATTGCATTTATGGGCGTAGGTTTGCTAATGGACGGTAATGGACGGTAGGGACATGATTTATCTCTGCCAACATTTAGGTGAACTCATTATTTATGGATCGGTAATTATCAGGGCTCTCAGTCCACAGACCTCAAGCATCGGCAAAAATACTTCAATTGTCTTTCACTTGACTTTTTCATGTCATGACAACACGTTTGATTCTTTGTAGATCTAATACGATCAAAAAAGAGAAGCGATATCGGGAGCTTTTTCACCTCCCACAACTCCTAGCAGGCACGTCCGGATCACATGACTGCAGAGACACCGTCATGTGATGTGCATTTTATAACCATTTTTACATAAATTTTACATAAAAAGAGCACAACACAGCATCAGTTATTTGCAATGAAACATCAAAAAATCACAACCAGCCTGAACAGCCAAAGAAAAGAAGAGGAGAGAGGATGTGTGGTGGAAGGGTAAGGAGGCAAAACAGAGGACTGGGCAGATGAGACCAAAGGCGCGGGCACGTTCCAGATTAATTAAGGACCACATTTGTGGACCATGTTATCAATCATAGCCTTACAATGGCCGAAGCTGCTCCAAAGGTCCAAACAAGTGCTGGGAGAACAACTGCGTTCTTAATAATTTAAAAATTTCACAGAGAGAATTGGTGTACGATGTACACTACTGTATACCGACTATAACACTTCATATTACAATAATGCCCTTTGTTACACGGTACAGTGAATCTCTTTATACAGATACATATTGTACGTTCACTGTATCAAACGTACACATACATGCCTAAATTAATTTGATCTTAATTTGATCTATAGCTAGATTTGGTTTTTAAAGAAATTTAGTCAAGTTCAGAGATATGTTTAGACTCTCTGTATCATGTAATGTTATATTATCATTAATACGTAATCATTTTTGCAGAGCTAACTAAAGTACATTTCGGTTTTTGAATTAACATTTCTATACAGGACTTGTTCTATGAACGATTCGTTTTAGAATTGAGAAACTTTAAGGAGAGCTCCTCAGTTTCAACTGTATTGTCTGTTAAAGGCATTGTTACTATGCAGAAATATGCCCAGGATATAAGTATTACATTACTTTCATTCAGGTATTAAAAATTATGTATAATATCTTTCACTTCCCTCTCAGTTTTCTCCTTGTGTATTTTAAATTCGTGACAAACGTGACCTGGAATCGATCACTGACCGGACCAGTGAGGCAAATGCCCAGTGACCTCTGGGTTCAGTCAATTGAAGGTGTAAAAATATAATCAACTGATATATAAATGTAATAAATATCACCTTTAAAATCACCTTTAAATTAATAAAAAGCCCTCAACACCAAAAATTGCAGATATATTTATAAGTGTTAGCTGGAGTTGCAGGAATTGCTAATTTAGTTCATTTACATTTCAACACTGTTTAAAGCAAGCATTAGCAGGTGCGTCGCTATGCCAGTTTATAAGAGGCTTCAAATCCCTCCTAGGGGCATCATTAAATCAATTTCGGTTTCGACTGGATGCACGTAATAAGTTCTGAATCGCTTCAAGTCATTCACAAGAGAAAACGGGACTTACACATTTCTCTTCCGAAATGCACAAGTGAAACACTGAAAGGGAAAGAATGTCATTCATATGTAAGTCATGATGCAATATCTAGAGCCTGTGCATATTTCATTATAGTAAAATAATTTCTTTTTAAATAAATCAAAAGTGAATTTAATTTCACATTGACTTTAGTTTCTTCTGCTTTAAATAATTTACGTTTCATACCGACATGGTGAGATACTGCACTCCTCAAACTTCCTAAGTTCTATAGAAATTCTTTTTAGCAGAGTAAGTTCTACCCAGCATTATTTAAAAAATCACTCCAATTTTTTACCGTGCATTGCATGAGAAGTACAATAAAAAGAGACAGACTGGTGGCACTTTCCTTCTCACTGTGGAGGAGCGAGCTCATTCTATAATTATCTATACACTTTATAAGCTAATAACTAGTGATGGATGCAGTGAATATGCTTGTCCTACTGTAGGTGGTTGACGCGGGAGTAATGTACCTGGACGCAGACTGAGAACTTTCCTTGAGGAGAGCGTCAGACTGCTGGAGACGTCGTTACAAATCATGTCTATTTGTGAGAAATTGAACGAACTCCTTTCTTCATCCTCATTTGCAGGGTGTTTTGATGCCGTTGACGTCTTTGGAGGACGGAGAGCGCACGTGCCCAGATCGTGTTCTTAAACGCACAGGGACATATCAAAACCAGAAAATAAGTATTATATTAAATTAGTGTAATTGTGGCTGTTGTGCAGAATGAAGTTCTGTCTGCTGTTGCTTTTAAAACTAAGAGAATCGTCAAGATCGACCTAACATCTGTCACGCGGGATCGAGAAATACTTGGGACTCTTCCCCTGGTGAATCCCTCCAACCTACAGACCCTCTGCAGACAGAAGCACTGGTGAACTGAAGTCCTTTTTTGAAGAGATGGAGGAAAAATTGAGGTTGTGGATTAGTCTGTAACGAATCAGTATTCTCATGCAGGTTAGTTAGATCCATACGCAAGGCTTTTATTTCAACACAAACAGGAAAATGGTACGAAATAAGAAGTGGAACCAGGCAGCCGGGCATATAAAACCCGGGAATGCAGGATAGCTGGAGACCGGGGGAGTCTTAGGAGGCGGCTGCTGGAGCAGGTACTTGTGGTTTTTGAGAAGCAGCCGCAGATGGAGTCCAGTAGCTCCAGGTGCTGATCTGCCGTCTCGAATCTTCCGCTGTGGAAAGAAGTTCTCTAGTGTAGAAGAAGTCTCAAGATACTCTAGAGAACAGAACATATTGATTACTTATTATTAATCATCTATTGGTTTTTTTTATATCTTTCTTTTTAATGGGATCATGTACATCACAGGAACTGTATGCTTATATTCATGTATAAATTATGTCATTGTGTCATAAATTATAACATATCAGAAAGTATCTGTTTTTGATAGTTACTGTTTCAAATATTATGACAGTTAAAACAAATCAAAATATTATGGCAAGAATGAGTGTGTAAACTACACGACAGTTTTCATGGTTCTTGAACAAATCTCTGAAGATGGCAGAAAATCCTGTTTCATGAAAAATAAACACACATTATATTCAAATTTGTCTTTGATCTACTGAATGCAATGAAGTTAAACAGCGAACACAATAAATCCTAATTTCGCTTTTTTTTTTACAAGTACTTTTGCACATAGAATTTTATTAGACCCCCAAAGAGAGAATAAAAGCAATGTTTAAACACTACTCAGTCCATTCAGACATACAAAGAATACTATCTCAGTGTTGGTTCTGGACGACAAATAAGTATCATTTATTTGATAATGTTTCATAATTAAATAAATAAATCAATGTAAATGTTGATTTTTCTTGCCACTGTCACCTCTGGCTTGCTCAGTGGGGAGTTAGACCCGGATTGTTCTGTAAAGCTGCTTTGTGATAATATCTGTTGTAAAAGTCACTGTATAAATATAGAAACTTTAACATGCAAATCCAGCGAACACTTAGTCGAACCACGCCGGTGCAATTTGCAACAGAATGAAAGGAAAAGAGCAGTGCAAGGAGAGACGACAGCACAGGTAAAGGCTCCTTTTTATCGAAATCAGCGCGTGACTAATGAACCACTTTAACCACACCCCTCTCAGCCATTTGATTAAAACCACGCACCCTACCTGTCACATGTGGTAATGGGCCCGGACCCTTACAAAAACTGGATATTGTAATTATTATATTTATTTTGTCGCCTGGTTCTCGGAATATAACTTGTTTACATATCTCATTAAGAAAACCCAACATATTTAGTTGTTCAAACTAACAAAAATTTAAAAGGCCACAGATGATTTGCCAGTAACACCTCTGCTTGCGTTGAAAAAGAATAGACAAATACAAACTATTCCACATAAAATCGCGGCAGGGAAAATTTTGCATATTTTATAATTACAAAACACTTGTTAACAAACACCACGCGGACAAAACTTCAAATGTAACCTTTATTGCATGTTTAAGAACAAAGTTAAATAAATAAATAAATAAATATATAAATAAATAAATAAATAAATAAATAAATAAATACGTAAATAAATAAATAAATAAATAAATAAATACATTTTTTTTTGTTTAAAAAGCTCCTTTCCACAGACTAGACTGTAGACCAAACGTTTGAGTTTTCCACCAGAATGAACCGCAGAATATCCAGAAGCTCCTTGCGGACCACTTCCCATCCACACACGCTGAACTCCTGTTAATACACCAATCACACGCAAACACATTTTTATTAATAGTACAGAATCCCAGTTGCTCATTAATGCTTCTATAGTCGTAGAGAACAGATAATATACTGATTCTCCTTTAGAAACACTCGTACCTTTTCTTTCAGAAGTGTTTCGAGTTTCTCAAAATACTCTGTAAGGGCAGCGTCTCTCGCAGGAAAATCATCTTCATCCTGTTGTGTTTTAATTCTCAAAATCTGCACAAAAATACATCTACATTTAACAGATTTCATACACACATTCATTCAGTTCAGCTCTTCACTTCATATGGAATAAAACATCACTTTCACTTTCTTACACATTGATTCTCCTCGATTTGTCGATCCACGAGGCTCTGAATCTCCTCAAGCTTATCAACGTTCCAGGACTGTGGAAAACCGTCGTTCTCCATCAGGGACCTCACGTTCATCATGGTCTTATAAATAGCCTTTGCTACCGACACATCCTGCGCAGAGTAAAAAAACACAGTCTGGTTACCAACGTCTGATAAACTGTGACCAAGAAAACCTTCGACCAAGACTTAAGACACATTTGCTGAGAACTGAAGAACTGACCTGTTTGGAGTTGTTAGACAGCAGAGCCCAGGTGGGAGATTTTATTTCAACTTTATCATCCAAACATTGTAAAGGAAACGGACCAGTCTGTTAGAAGATAGAGAGTCAAGAACTAAATGACACAAAAGGAGGACACAAATAATGTGAACTTTGTGAGCTGAATCTCTTGTCAACACTTCTTCCAGATGTCAACGTACCATGGTCTCCAACAGGTTGTGAGTTCTTGCTACAAGGGTTCGCTGAAGCTGGCATTTAGTGGGCATTGAGCAGACATGCGCAATGCAGAGAAGAGCGCTGATCCAAGACAAACACTGAAATGCCATTTTGATGCTGCACTGAAGATGAGAAGACAAGACATCATGTTTAGTTTGTAGTTATGAACATCGCAGTGAATGAGAAACTGTGGTCTAATGATAAAAGCTGGTGTTACCTGCTTTCAGGACTGTTAGAAATATCTCCAAAGTATCTGTTCGCTCTGGTGTCCATGGTGCGGGTTTTGTACTGTGGATGTACGGATGATTGAAAAATGAAATGCATCATGTTTTAATAGCAGACATTCGTTTTAGTTGGAATTAATCAAATCTGGATATTTCCTCTTTTACATCATGTTTCCGTTTTCACTTGGATTTCCTTCTCTATGCGGTCGCTATTTCCAAAGCTCAGAGTAGAAAATGAAACTGAATAACAAGGCACTCTATCTATCTATCTTGATAATATATTTTAAGACATACAATTCAGATCATCTTCAAATGCTCCTTCTCTTATTATTAATTACTACACAAACCATTTTTAACGTAGCAGTTTTTTTTATATATTGTTTCCCTCCAAATTAAAACATGTTCTTTTGTTATCCAATTTAACTTTTCTACATAATTTGAACACAGATGCTGCAATTTATATAATGTGAAATATCATGATGAATGGACCAATGGAAATGCTCTAAAACAGCTTGGAAAAATTACGATTCAACTGACTTCTATGCAAGGGCGTAAGTTTACATACCGAAGGTAGGGGCGTGTCCGTACCAATATTTTGGGTTTAAAGAATGATCTCTACCAATTTTTGAGTGAACTCTTACGTATTACATTTGGAGCGGACAATTTGACTGGTTGAGAAGCGAGAGCTGATTAGTGAACTAGCGGTAAGTTATGAGGGCTCTCAGTGCACAGAAGTCAGGCACTGGTGAAAATGTCGTCTTTCGGTAAACTTTTTCATCTCATTATCACGTTTGATTCTTTGTAGATCCAATGCGACCAAACAAGAGAATCGACATCAGGAGCTTTTTCACCTCCCGGTCTGGGGATGTTTTATTGTTACCAACGCTGAGACCAAATCTTCGCCCTTGCTTCCATGAAAAGTAAAGCTCGACTTTATGCACGTAAAAATTTCTGTATCACTTCTAGTCGGTCATAAGAGATACAGGACATACACAGCTCTCTGCGGAAATGCACAGGTGAAACACTGAAAGCGAAAGAAAGGCCAATGATGTAATTCGTGTGTAAGTCACGATGCAATATCTGGAGCGTGTGCATATTTCATTATAATTCAAGAATTTCTTTTCAAATAGACCATAACTGACTTTAATTTTAGGTTGACTTTCATTTATTCGGCTTTGACTAAAGTAACATTTCAAACAGAGTCGGTGAGACACTGCGCTCCTCAAACTTCCTAAATTCTACAGAAAGTCTTTTGGAAAAGCAACTTCTGCCCAGCATTAATAATAAAATCACTCTTTTTTTTACCGTGCGTTGTATAAAATAAAAAGTATTAATAAAGAGACATGCTTTTGACACTCTTCCTTCTCACTGATTCGATTGAGGAACGAGCTCATTCTATAATTACCCATAAACTTTATAAGCTAATAACTAATGATGAATGCACTGAAGGTGCTTGTCCTTGTCCTGCTGTATGTGGTTGATGCGACAATTTGGACGCAGTTCAGACTGAGAACTTTTCTTGAGGACAACATCGCTTAACACCACTCCTAACACCACAGTCCATTCAGACATACAAAGAATAATATCTCAGTTTTGGTTGTGGACGACAAATAAATATATTTTATTTCATAACGTTTTACAATTAATACAATTTATCAAAGTAAATGTTGTCTATAGGTGCTAAAACGCTAGTAAGAAATGTATTGATTGTGCTCTGTCCATCAGTCGATCTTTAATTTAGTCCATAATTTATCGTGTAATTTATCTTTTTTATATGATCATGTAATTAATGTATGATTCAATAACAGACACTTCATAGAATAAACATCTTTTAGTAATAAGTGAATAAATAAATAAATAAATAAATAAATAAATAAATAAATAAATAAATAAATAAATAAATAAATAAATAAATAAATCTCAGGAATTTGTCCGGTATAGGGAGATCAGACCTTTCTACTTTCTACTCTGTAGAAAAGCGTGAAACTTCTTGAGACTGTGGAGAACTTCTTTCCTCACCCTCTCCCAGGCACACTCGCTGAATCCCTTTACACAAATAAAACAAAAATTCACATAATAACCACCATGTTCAACTATTCACCTTCAATTAGATCTGATTTTATGATATAAAAAAAGAACAAACCTTCATTCTCAGCTTTTCCTCCAGTTCATCAAAATAGGACTTCAGTTGACCAGTGCTGCTGTCTGCAGAGGGATTGCCCACTGCACTCTGGGATGCATCTTCTCCAACCTTGAAGGATTTTTTGAATGACTTCATAAACGAATCATACACATTCGTTTGCCTTGTAATTGTCTCTTTATTTTATTACATCACATAGAAGTTTAAATGAATTGATACATTTCCGTAAACAATTAGAAATGTAACTTACACATTTCTGCAGATTCTCCACTTGTCTAGAAGATATGATGTTCTTGAAGAGTCCTAGTTTTTCTCGGTCCCACGTGACAGATGTTTGGTCATTCTTGAAGATTTTATCAACTCCTCTCAGAGTTTCAAGAGCGACAACAGCCAAATCTTTCTGCGCAACAGCGACAATTACACTCACTTAATTTTATACTTTCAACTTTAGTTTTTCTTCTTAATGTCTGGCTTTGGTACGTACCTTTGTGTTTATGAACATGTCATCTGGGAATGTGCGCTCTCCTTCCTCCAAACACTTCAACGGCATCAAATCACCCTACAGATGAGAGTGATGAAAGGAATTATATATATATATATATTCATTTATTTACAAATATACAGGATTTGTAATATTTCCTCTAAAATAAAAATGTCTCACCATCTTCTCCAGCAGTCTGATGCTCTCCTCATTCAGAGCTCTCAGTCTGAACTGCGTCCAGGTACATGGGATCATTGCAGCATCAACCATATGTAGCAGAACAAGGACGATGCTCAGCACCTTCAGTGCATCCATCACTGAACTTGTAGCTTATAGAAATTATGGATAATTACAGAAGGAGCTCGTTCCTCCACTGAAACCGTGACAATGAAGAGTGGAACCAGTCTGTCTCTTTTTATTGCACTTCTTATGTGGTTTGTGGTTCAGTTGCCCTCACGTCTGAAAACTGCAGTGGAATTATTTATTCGTGGTCTAGAATCAAAACTGATATCTTACTCTGTATGTTTGTGCATAGATTTCAGAGCAGGCTCGTGTAAGTAATAATATTTTTATATATATTTAATACAACAAAAAACAAGCAAAGCCATCAACAACATAACTTCGCAGTTGAATAATATTAGCACTAATAATAATTTCTGTGTAACGTGCGTGCGCCGTGTGGCATCTTCCTGATACTAATAATCTTCATTAACGAATTAGAAGTGATTAGAATCTGAATTAAATGTGCTGCCTGCATGAAGTAGCCACTATCTGCCTGAAGAAACCAGACAAACATTTTTTTTGGTATCTTTGTCTAGTTAGCTGGCCAGTGTTGGACCAACGTTTCATTTAGTCGTTAATAGATATAAGCCTTTACATTTTCATTGAAATTTTATTCATTGCTTTTGAAACGTAGCTTCACCGAATATGCTTCTTGTGAGAGAAGATCTGACTGAATACCGTTTTGTGCATGAGTGCAAGCTAGTTGTAATTTTGCTATATTGCGTCATGATAGAAATATGAAAATCTATCACTGGCATACCTAGTTTGTAATATATGCGCCTGCTGCATCCTACGGACGTACTTTGTTTGCGTGTTGTTAACATTACTGTATATGACTTGGTCTTCTGACCGACTCTTCTTAAATCTGAGGAAGTTTGAGGAGCTACATTTACTTTCAGTTTCACATGAAATATCTGGAACGTCTGAAATTAAATTCACATTCATTCAGAAAAAAAGAAATCATGAATTATGCTGAAATATTAGTTATATCACAGATTCCATAATTTGGATAATCATTTAAAATCACAACACTAGCCTGACTTTCTCTTTCAGTCTTTCACATGTGCATTTCCGCAGAGATGGGTAAGTCCTCTCTTCTCTTATGAATGACGTCAATTGGTGCAGGACTCCTTACGTTCATCCAATCGAAAACGAAAGTGGTTCAGTGATGCCAGTAAAAAGGGGTTCAATCCTCTCTAAAATGGGCACCCCTAATGTGAACAATGTTCTAATAAAAACAATGAATGAATTAATTCGCAGTTCATCTTTAACTTTAATTAAATCTTTCTCGTTGAACGTGCTGTTGGTGGGGGAAGGGGCCATAAGAGTCCCACAGTTTGATGCAATCACATACAGGAGCACACTGTACGACCTTAGAAGTGCTGGTGTGTGTGTGTGTGTGTTATCGTTTTCTGTTTCGACTGGAGTTCTAAAGCAACTTGAAGAAATTCATAAGAAAAGTGGGGACTTACGGCGTCGTGAGCAGAAACGCATTGAAAGGGAAAATCTGTGACATCATGAGTTACACGCGAATGACAGTGATGTAATACCTGAAGTGTTTGCAAAACGTCTTAGAAAATAATAATTTGCTGCCAAAAAATAACAGTGATGACATTTGTTGTAGTATTTTTAGCCAGCGCTTCTCCTTTGCACGTATTACCACCAAATCACGACACTGCTTCACCTATGCAGTGCAGATATGTGTTGCATTGTACAGTAGCACACTTTAATGAAAGCTTTAAATGGGCTCTAAAAAATGTTGGAGTAACTTTATCTGAATACTTCAATCTAACTCAAAAATAAATGGTTGAAATCGTGACTCCATTTAAGGCAAGACCATTTTTTGAACAAATTTTAAGTTCAAATAACTTTATTCAAGTGTTTTCTGTCTTTTTTTTAATTTTAACTTTTATTTTGACTTTTTCTGACAAATATACTGCTCAAAATATAACACTTGAACAACACAATGTAACGCCAAGTCAATCACACTTCTATTGAATTCAACCTGTCCTGTTAGGAAGCAACACTGATTGTGAATCAATTTCACCTGCTCTTGTGTCAATGGAACTGACAACTGTTAGATATGTGAGGCAATTAGCAATATAACTCCTATAAAATAGATGGTTCTGCATGTGGTGACCACAGACCATTTCTCTGTTCTCATCCTTCCTGCCTGATGTTTTGGAAACTTTTGCATTTTGTCAGTGCTCTCAGCCCCAGTGGTGGCATGAGGCTGTGTCTACAACCCACAGAAGTTGCTCAGGTAGTGCAGCTTATCCGAGATGGCACATCAATGCAAGCTGTGGCAATAACGTTTGCTGTGTCTGTCAGCACAGCATCCAGAGCATGGAGCAGATATTACGAGAAAGGTCAGCACACCAGAAGACATGGAGATGGCTGTAGGAGGGCAACAACCCAGCAGTTGGACTGCTACCTCCTCATTTGTGCAAGGAGGAGCCGTGCCAGATCCCTGTAAAATGACCTCGAGAAGGCTTCTAATATTCATGTTTCTGCTCAAACTCTGTGAGGGTAGTTTGAGGGCCCAACGTCCGCAAGTGGGGCTCGTGCTTACAGCCCAAAACTGTGCAGGGCTATTTGTTTTTGCCAGAGAGCATCAAGATTGTCAGATTCGCTTTTGGTGTCATGTGCTCTTCACGGATGATAACAGGTTCACACACACATGTGACAGACAAGACAGACTCTAGAGACGCCGCGGAGAATGGTCTGCTGCTTGCAACATCCTTTAGCATGACTGGTCAAGGAGTCGACTGATGCTTTAATCCAGGTCTGGGAGGAGGTCCCGTGTAGGAGAACATCTGCCACCCAGGCAGAGGTCAAACAGGTATGGGGAGGTCACACACACTACTAAGCCTCATTTTAACTTGTCTTGAGGAATTTCTACTGAAGTTGGATCAGTTAGTAATTGAATTTTCAACATTGACTTTGAGTAGTTTCAAGTTTTAAGTTTATTTGTCATTTGCACATCATGTCAGGACATAAAATGCATTGAATGCTTGGGGTGAGGCTCAAATATAACTCTACAGCAGGGCAGCATTGTATATGTAAAAACAGTGCAAACATACAATAAATAGACAATATTAAAATAAAAATAAGCTAGGAAATATACATATATTTATAACTGAATTATATAAAGGACTATACAAAACATACACAAGATATATACATAAGATATACAGGAGGACATATGTAGAAACTTTTGCACAGGCAGGTTATCTAAGAAATATATCTATTTAAAGTGACTTAGTGATATTGTCCAAAGCAGCGATACCATAATAAATAATATAAAAGTGTAACATAATGTAATATAGCAGGGGCCGACGGTATTGGGTTCTCTCAGCCTTACACTTTGTTCAGGAGCCTGACAGCGTGTGGGTAGAAGCTGTTCAGTAGGCGGGTTGTTCTGGCCTGGAATCTCCTGCCTCATGGCAGTATAGTAAACTGGCCGTGTACTGGGTGACCGCTGTCTAACCTGATCTTCTGGATTTTCCTCAGGCAGCGGGACTGAGTGTTTTTTCTGCCACTGTCACCTCTGGCTTGCTCAGTGGGGGTTGAACCGGATTTTTCTGTAAAGCTGCTTTGTGAAAATATCTGTTGTAAAATGCCAATATAAATATATAAATCTTAAAATACAAACCCAGCTAACACATGGTCGAACCACGCCGAAATCAGCATGTGACTAATGAACCATTGTAACCACACCATCTGATTAAAACCACACACTGGATATTGTAATTGTTATACTGTTTTTGTCGCTCCTTCTTGAAATGTGACTACACACTTGTTTACATACCTCATTAAGAAAACCCAACATAGTTATATGTTATCCTCTAATAAAAATTTCAAACGCCCACAGATGATTTGTCAGTAACACATCTGCTTGAGTTAAGTGGGAGTATTAGTTTTTATTAGATCATGTCATGTCATAATTAATAGTAACGTATATTTCCAAATAACTGCTATTCTGTTTTTAACGCTGCAATTTAATAGAACTTAGATTGTTTTTCTGTTTTCACTTTTACATACCAAATTAACTTCAAGTGACACTGAAAATGCTCCTTAAACGTCCTGACTGCTAAGAAAAAAACATTCAGAAGAACAAATCATGTACAATAATATATAAACAGTCAAATGCAACGTAAGTAAATCCAAGTTGTCTGACATAAAGGACCTTTAATATACATATACAAAACATACAATTGCTGAAACGTATAATCGCGCCAGGGATAATTTTGCATATTTTATAATTACAAAACACTTGTTAACAAACACCAGAAGGACAAAACTTCAAATGTAACCTTTATTGCATGTTTAATAACAAATTTAAATAAATAAATAAATAGATAAATAAATAAATAAATAAATAAATAAATAAATAAATAAATAAATACATGATTTTTTTTTAAAAGCTCCTTTCCACAGACTAGACTGTAGACCAAACGTTTGAGTTTTCCACCAGAATGAACCGCAGAATATCCAGAAGCTCCTTGCGGACCACTTCCCATCCACACACGCTGAACTCCTGTTAATACACCAATCACACGCAAAACACATTTTTATTAATTGTTATTATTAATAAGTATTAGTTGCTCATTAATGCTTCTATAGTCGTAGAGAACAGATAATATATTCTTCTTTAGAAACACTCGTACCTTTTCTTTCAGAAGTGTTTCGAGTTTCTCAAAATACTCTGTAAGTGCAGCGTCTCTCGCAGGAAAATCATCTTCATCCTGTTGTGTTTTAATTCTCAAAATCTGCACAAAAATACATCTACATTTAACAGATTTCATACACACATTCATCCAGTTCAGCTCTTCACTTCCTATGGAATAAAACATCACTTTCACTTTCTTACACATTGATTCTCCTCGATTTGTCGATCCACGAGGCTCTGAAACTCCTCAAGCTTATCAACGTTCCAGGACTGTGGAAAACCGTCGTTCTCCATCAGAGAGCTCACGTTCATCAGGGTCTTATAAACAGCCTTTGCTACCGACACATCCTGCGCAGAGTAAAAACCACGATCTGGTTACCAACGTCTGATAAACTGTGACCAAGAAATTCTTTGACCTTCCTTCGACAAATGAAGACTTAAGACACCTTCGCTGAGGAAAAACTCACCTGTTTGGAGTTGTTAGACAGCAGAGCCCATGTGGGAGATCTTATTTCAACTTTGTCATCCAAACATTGTAAAGGAAACGGACCAGTCTGTTAGGAGACAAAGAGAGTCAAGAACCAAATGAAAACAAAGGAGGACACAAATAAAGTAAACGTTCTAGGCTGAATCTCTTGTCAACACTACTTCTAGAAGTCTACGTACCATGGTCTCCAGCAGGTTGTGGGTTCTAGTTATGAGGGTTCGCTGAAGCTGGCATTTAGTGGGCATTGAGCAGACATGCGCAATGCAGAGAAGAGCGCTGATCCAAGACAAACACTGAAATGCCATTTTGATGCTGCGCTAAGGACGAGAAGACAAGACATCATGGTTAGTTTGTAATTACAAACATCGTAATAAATAAGAAACTTTGGTGTGATAATGATACATGCTGGTGTTACCTGCGTTTAGAAATATCTCCAAAGTATCTGTTCGCTCTAGTGCCCATCGTGCGGGTTTTGTACTGTGGATCTATAGATGATCGGAAAATGAAATGCATCACGTTTTAATAGCAGATACTCGTTTTAGTCGGCATTAATTTAAAAATCTGGACATTTCCCCTTTTACGTCATGTTTCCGTTTTCACTTGGAGTTCCCTCTCTATGAGGTAACAATTTCCGGAGCTAAGAGTAAAATTTGAAACTAAACACGGAACTATGGAACTATCTACCTCGATAATAAATGTTTTAAGACATATAATAGACAGAAAGCAAATCATATGGAATAGCTTCTTCAACATTTCTTCTTCTCCTATCATTAATTACTATATAAACTATTATTTAATTTACCAGTTTTTATATTGTCGCCATCCGAAGTAAAACGTTCACTTTTGACCATTTTTATTTTTCTACGTCATTTGAACACATAAACTGCCATTCATATTGTGTAAAATGTCCTGATGAGTGGACCAATGGAAATGCTTAAAAATAGCTTGGAACAATAATGATTACATTGCATTTATGGGCGTAGGTTTGCTAATGGACGGTAATGGACGGTAGGGACATGATTTATCTCTGCCAACATTTAGGTGAACTCATTATTTATGGATCGGTAATTATCAGGGCTCTCAGTCCACAGACCTCAAGCATCGGCAAAAATACTTCAATTGTCTTTCACTTGACTTTTTCATGTCATGACAACACGTTTGATTCTTTGTAGATCTAATACGATCAAAAAAGAGAAGCGATATCGGGAGCTTTTTCACCTCCCACAACTCCTAGCAGGCACGTCCGGATCACATGACTGCAGAGACACCGTCATGTGATGTGCATTTTATAACCATTTTTACATAAATTTTACATAAAAAGAGCACAACACAGCATCAGTTATTTGCAATGAAACATCAAAAAATCACAACCAGCCTGAACAGCCAAAGAAAAGAAGAGGAGAGAGGATGTGTGGTGGAAGGGTAAGGAGGCAAAACAGAGGACTGGGCAGATGAGACCAAAGGCGCGGGCACGTTCCAGATTAATTAAGGACCACATTTGTGGACCATGTTATCAATCATAGCCTTACAATGGCCGAAGCTGCTCCAAAGGTCCAAACAAGTGCTGGGAGAACAACTGCGTTCTTAATAATTTAAAAATTTCACAGAGAGAATTGGTGTACGATGTACACTACTGTATACCGACTATAACACTTCATATTACAATAATGCCCTTTGTTACACGGTACAGTGAATCTCTTTATACAGATACATATTGTACGTTCACTGTATCAAACGTACACATACATGCCTAAATTAATTTGATCTTAATTTGATCTATAGCTAGATTTGGTTTTTAAAGAAATTTAGTCAAGTTCAGAGATATGTTTAGACTCTCTGTATCATGTAATGTTATATTATCATTAATACGTAATCATTTTTGCAGAGCTAACTAAAGTACATTTCGGTTTTTGAATTAACATTTCTATACAGGACTTGTTCTATGAACGATTCGTTTTAGAATTGAGAAACTTTAAGGAGAGCTCCTCAGTTTCAACTGTATTGTCTGTTAAAGGCATTGTTACTATGCAGAAATATGCCCAGGATATAAGTATTACATTACTTTCATTCAGGTATTAAAAATTATGTATAATATCTTTCACTTCCCTCTCAGTTTTCTCCTTGTGTATTTTAAATTCGTGACAAACATGACCTGGAATCGATCACTGACCGGACCAGTGAGGCAAATGCCCAGTGACCTCTGGGTTCAGTCAATTGAAGGTGTAAAAATATAATCAACTGATATATAAATGTAATAAATATCACCTTTAAAATCACCTTTAAATTAATAAAAAGCCCTCAACACCAAAAATTGCAGATATATTTATAAGTGTTAGCTGGAGTTGCAGGAATTGCTAATTTAGTTCATTTACATTTCAACACTGTTTAAAGCAAGCATTAGCAGGTGCGTCGCTATGCCAGTTTATAAGAGGCTTCAAATCCCTCCTAGGGGCATCATTAAATCAATTTCGGTTTCGACTGGATGCACGTAATAAGTTCTGAATCGCTTCAAGTCATTCACAAGAGAAAACGGGACTTACACATTTCTCTTCCGAAATGCACAAGTGAAACACTGAAAGGGAAAGAATGTCATTCATATGTAAGTCATGATGCAATATCTAGAGCCTGTGCATATTTCATTATAGTAAAATAATTTCTTTTTAAATAAATCAAAAGTGAATTTAATTTCACATTGACTTTAGTTTCTTCTGCTTTAAATAATTTACGTTTCATACCGACATGGTGAGATACTGCACTCCTCAAACTTCCTAAGTTCTATAGAAATTCTTTTTAGCAGAGTAAGTTCTACCCAGCATTATTTAAAAAATCACTCCAATTTTTTACCGTGCATTGCATGAGAAGTACAATAAAAAGAGACAGACTGGTGGCACTTTCCTTCTCACTGTGGAGGAGCGAGCTCATTCTATAATTATCTATACACTTTATAAGCTAATAACTAGTGATGGATGCAGTGAATATGCTTGTCCTACTGTAGGTGGTTGACGCGGGAGTAATGTACCTGGACGCAGACTGAGAACTTTCCTTGAGGAGAGCGTCAGACTGCTGGAGACGTCGTTACAAATCATGTCTATTTGTGAGAAATTGAACGAACTCCTTTCTTCATCCTCATTTGCAGGGTGTTTTGATGCCGTTGACGTCTTTGGAGGACGGAGAGCGCACGTGCCCAGATCGTGTTCTTAAACGCACAGGGACATATCAAAACCAGAAAATAAGTATTATATTAAATTAGTGTAATTGTGGCTGTTGTGCAGAATGAAGTTCTGTCTGCTGTTGCTTTTAAAACTAAGAGAATCGTCAAGATCGACCTAACATCTGTCACGCGGGATCGAGAAATACTTGGGACTCTTCCCCTGGTGAATCCCTCCAACCTACAGACCCTCTGCAGACAGAAGCACTGGTGAACTGAAGTCCTTTTTTGAAGAGATGGAGGAAAAATTGAGGTTGTGGATTAGTCTGTAACGAATCAGTATTCTCATGCAGGTTAGTTAGATCCATACGCAAGGCTTTTATTTCAACACAAACAGGAAAATGGTACGAAATAAGAAGTGGAACCAGGCAGCCGGGCATATAAAACCCGGGAATGCAGGATAGCTGGAGACCGGGGGAGTCTTAGGAGGCGGCTGCTGGAGCAGGTACTTGTGGTTTTTGAGAAGCAGCCGCAGATGGAGTCCAGTAGCTCCAGGTGCTGATCTGCCGTCTCGAATCTTCCGCTGTGGAAAGAAGTTCTCTAGTGTAGAAGAAGTCTCAAGATACTCTAGAGAACAGAACATATTGATTACTTATTATTAATCATCTATTGGTTTTTTTTATATCTTTCTTTTTAATGGGATCATGTACATCACAGGAACTGTATGCTTATATTCATGTATAAATTATGTCATTGTGTCATAAATTATAACATATCAGAAAGTATCTGTTTTTGATAGTTACTGTTTCAAATATTATGACAGTTAAAACAAATCAAAATATTATGGCAAGAATGAGTGTGTAAACTACACGACAGTTTTCATGGTTCTTGAACAAATCTCTGAAGATGGCAGAAAATCCTGTTTCATGAAAAATAAACACACATTATATTCAAATTTGTCTTTGATCTACTGAATGCAATGAAGTTAAACAGCGAACACAATAAATCCTAATTTCGCTTTTTTTTACAAGTACTTTTGCACATAGAATTTTATTAGACCCCCAAAGAGAGAATAAAAGCAATGTTTAAACACTACTCAGTCCATTCAGACATACAAAGAATACTATCTCAGTGTTGGTTCTGGACGACAAATAAGTATCATTTATTTGATAATGTTTCATAATTAAATAAATAAATCAATGTAAATGTTGATTTTTCTTGCCACTGTCACCTCTGGCTTGCTCAGTGGGGAGTTAGACCCGGATTGTTCTGTAAAGCTGCTTTGTGATAATATCTGTTGTAAAAGTCACTGTATAAATATAGAAACTTTAACATGCAAATCCAGCGAACACTTAGTCGAACCACGCCGGTGCAATTTGCAACAGAATGAAAGGAAAAGAGCAGTGCAAGGAGAGACGACAGCACAGGTAAAGGCTCCTTTTTATCGAAATCAGCGCGTGACTAATGAACCACTTTAACCACACCCCTCTCAGCCATTTGATTAAAACCACGCACCCTACCTGTCACATGTGGTAATGGGCCCGGACCCTTACAAAAACTGGATATTGTAATTATTATATTTATTTTGTCGCCTGGTTCTCGGAATATAACTTGTTTACATATCTCATTAAGAAAACCCAACATATTTAGTTGTTCAAACTAACAAAAATTTAAAACGCCACAGATGATTTGCCAGTAACACCTCTGCTTGCGTTGAAAAAGAATAGACAAATACAAACTTCCACATAAAATCGCGGCAGGGAAAATTTTGCATATTTTATAATTACAAAACACTTGTTAACAAACACCACGCGGACAAAACTTCAAATGTAACCTTTATTGCATGTTTAAGAACAAAGTTAAATAAATAAATAAATAAATATATAAATAAATAAATAAATAAATAAATAAATACGTAAATAAATAAATAAATAAATAAATACATTTTTTTTGTTTAAAAAGCTCCTTTCCACAGACTAGACTGTAGACCAAACGTTTGAGTTTTCCACCAGAATGAACCGCAGAATATCCAGAAGCTCCTTGCGGACCACTTCCCATCCACACACGCTGAACTCCTGTTAATACACCAATCACACGCAAACACATTTTTATTAATAGTACAGAATCCCAGTTGCTCATTAATGCTTCTATAGTCGTAGAGAACAGATAATATACTGATTCTCCTTTAGAAACACTCGTACCTTTTCTTTCAGAAGTGTTTCGAGTTTCTCAAAATACTCTGTAAGGGCAGCGTCTCTCGCAGGAAAATCATCTTCATCCTGTTGTGTTTTAATTCTCAAAATCTGCACAAAAATACATCTACATTTAACAGATTTCATACACACATTCATTCAGTTCAGCTCTTCACTTCATATGGAATAAAACATCACTTTCACTTTCTTACACATTGATTCTCCTCGATTTGTCGATCCACGAGGCTCTGAATCTCCTCAAGCTTATCAACGTTCCAGGACTGTGGAAAACCGTCGTTCTCCATCAGGGACCTCACGTTCATCATGGTCTTATAAATAGCCTTTGCTACCGACACATCCTGCGCAGAGTAAAAAAACACAGTCTGGTTACCAACGTCTGATAAACTGTGACCAAGAAAACCTTCGACCAAGACTTAAGACACATTTGCTGAGAACTGAAGAACTGACCTGTTTGGAGTTGTTAGACAGCAGAGCCCAGGTGGGAGATTTTATTTCAACTTTATCATCCAAACATTGTAAAGGAAACGGACCAGTCTGTTAGAAGATAGAGAGTCAAGAACTAAATGACACAAAAGGAGGACACAAATAATGTGAACTTTGTGAGCTGAATCTCTTGTCAACACTTCTTCCAGATGTCAACGTACCATGGTCTCCAACAGGTTGTGAGTTCTTGCTACAAGGGTTCGCTGAAGCTGGCATTTAGTGGGCATTGAGCAGACATGCGCAATGCAGAGAAGAGCGCTGATCCAAGACAAACACTGAAATGCCATTTTGATGCTGCACTGAAGATGAGAAGACAAGACATCATGTTTAGTTTGTAGTTATGAACATCGCAGTGAATGAGAAACTGTGGTCTAATGATAAAAGCTGGTGTTACCTGCTTTCAGGACTGTTAGAAATATCTCCAAAGTATCTGTTCGCTCTGGTGTCCATGGTGCGGGTTTTGTACTGTGGATGTACGGATGATTGAAAAATGAAATGCATCATGTTTTAATAGCAGACATTCGTTTTAGTTGGAATTAATCAAATCTGGATATTTCCTCTTTTACATCATGTTTCCGTTTTCACTTGGATTTCCTTCTCTATGCGGTCGCTATTTCCAAAGCTCAGAGTAGAAAATGAAACTGAATAACAAGGCACTCTATCTATCTATCTTGATAATATATTTTAAGACATACAATTCAGATCATCTTCAAATGCTCCTTCTCTTATTATTAATTACTACACAAACCATTTTTAACGTAGCAGTTTTTTTTATATATTGTTTCCCTCCAAATTAAAACATGTTCTTTTGTTATCCAATTTAACTTTTCTACATAATTTGAACACAGATGCTGCAATTTATATAATGTGAAATATCATGATGAATGGACCAATGGAAATGCTCTAAAACAGCTTGGAAAAATTACGATTCAACTGACTTCTATGCAAGGGCGTAAGTTTACATACCGAAGGTAGGGGCGTGTCCGTACCAATATTTTGGGTTTAAAGAATGATCTCTACCAATTTTTGAGTGAACTCTTACGTATTACATTTGGAGCGGACAATTTGACTGGTTGAGAAGCGAGAGCTGATTAGTGAACTAGCGGTAAGTTATGAGGGCTCTCAGTGCACAGAAGTCAGGCACTGGTGAAAATGTCGTCTTTCGGTAAACTTTTTCATCTCATTATCACGTTTGATTCTTTGTAGATCCAATGCGACCAAACAAGAGAATCGACATCAGGAGCTTTTTCACCTCCCGGTCTGGGGATGTTTTATTGTTACCAACGCTGAGACCAAATCTTCGCCCTTGCTTCCATGAAAAGTAAAGCTCGACTTTATGCACGTAAAAATTTCTGTATCACTTCTAGTCGGTCATAAGAGATACAGGACATACACAGCTCTCTGCGGAAATGCACAGGTGAAACACTGAAAGCGAAAGAAAGGCCAATGATGTAATTCGTGTGTAAGTCACGATGCAATATCTGGAGCGTGTGCATATTTCATTATAATTCAAGAATTTCTTTTCAAATAGACCATAACTGACTTTAATTTTAGGTTGACTTTCATTTATTCGGCTTTGACTAAAGTAACATTTCAAACAGAGTCGGTGAGACACTGCGCTCCTCAAACTTCCTAAATTCTACAGAAAGTCTTTTGGAAAAGCAACTTCTGCCCAGCATTAATAATAAAATCACTCTTTTTTTTACCGTGCGTTGTATAAAATAAAAAGTATTAATAAAGAGACATGCTTTTGACACTCTTCCTTCTCACTGATTCGATTGAGGAACGAGCTCATTCTATAATTACCCATAAACTTTATAAGCTAATAACTAATGATGAATGCACTGAAGGTGCTTGTCCTTGTCCTGCTGTATGTGGTTGATGCGACAATTTGGACGCAGTTCAGACTGAGAACTTTTCTTGAGGACAACATCGCTTAACACCACTCCTAACACCACAGTCCATTCAGACATACAAAGAATAATATCTCAGTTTTGGTTGTGGACGACAAATAAATATATTTTATTTCATAACGTTTTACAATTAATACAATTTATCAAAGTAAATGTTGTCTATAGGTGCTAAAACGCTAGTAAGAAATGTATTGATTGTGCTCTGTCCATCAGTCGATCTTTAATTTAGTCCATAATTTATCGTGTAATTTATCTTTTTTATATGATCATGTAATTAATGTATGATTCAATAACAGACACTTCATAGAATAAACATCTTTTAGTAATAAGTGAATAAATAAATAAATAAATAAATAAATAAATAAATAAATAAAATAAATAAATAAATAAATCTCAGGAATTTGTCCGGTATAGGGAGATCAGACCTTTCTACTTTCTACTCTGTAGAAAAGCGTGAAACTTCTTGAGACTGTGGAGAACTTCTTTCCTCACCCTCTCCCAGGCACACTCGCTGAATCCCTTTACACAAATAAAACAAAAATTCACATAATAACCACCATGTTCAACTATTCACCTTCAATTAGATCTGATTTTATGATATAAAAAAAGAACAAACCTTCATTCTCAGCTTTTCCTCCAGTTCATCAAAATAGGACTTCAGTTGACCAGTGCTGCTGTCTGCAGAGGGATTGCCCACTGCACTCTGGGATGCATCTTCTCCAACCTTGAAGGATTTTTTGAATGACTTCATAAACGAATCATACACATTCGTTTGCCTTGTAATTGTTTCTTTATTTTATTACATCACATAGAAGTTTAAATGAATTGATACATTTCCGTAAACAATTAGAAATGTAACTTACACATTTCTGCAGATTCTCCACTTGTCTAGAAGATATGATGTTCTTGAAGAGTCCTAGTTTTTCTCGGTCCCACGTGACAGATGTTTGGTCATTCTTGAAGATTTTATCAACTCCTCTCAGAGTTTCAAGAGCGACAACAGCCAAATCTTTCTGCGCAACAGCGACAATTACACTCACTTAATTTTATACTTTCAACTTTAGTTGTTCTTCTTAATTTCTGGCTTTGGTACGTACCTTTGTGTTTATGAACATGTCATCTGGGAATGTGCGCTCTCCTTCCTCCAAACACTTCAACGGCATCAAATCACCCTGCAGATGAGAGTGATGAAAGGAATTATATATATATTCATTTATTTACAAATATACAGGATTTGTAATATTTCCTCTAAAATAAAAAATTCTCACCATCTTCTCCAGCAGTCTGATGCTCTCCTCATTCAGAGTTCTCAGTCTGAACTGCGTCCAGGTACATGGGATCATTGCAGCATCAACCATATGTAGCAGAACAAGGACGATGCTCAGCACCTTCAGTGCATCCATCACTGAACTTGTAGCTTATAGAAATTATGGATAATTACAGAAGGAGCTCGTTCCTCCACTGAAACCGTGACAATGAAGAGTGGAACCAGTCTGTCTCTTTTTATTGCACTTCTTATGTGGTTTGTGGTTCAGTTGCCCTCACGTCTGAAAACTGCAGTGGAATTATTTATTCGTGGTCTAGAATCAAAACTGATATCTTACTCTGTATGTTTGTGCATAGATTTCAGAGCAGGCTCGTGTAAGTAATAATATTTTTATATATATTTAATACAACAAAAAACAAGCAAAGCCATCAACAACATAACTTCGCAGTTGAATAATATTAGCACTAATAATAATTTCTGTGTAACGTGCGTGCGCCGTGTGGCATCTTCCTGATACTAATAATCTTCATTAACGAATTAGAAGTGATTAGAATCTGAATTAAATGTGCTGCCTGCATGAAGTAGCCACTATCTGCCTGAAGAAACCAGACAAACATTTTTTTTGGTATCTTTGTCTAGTTAGCTGGCCAGTGTTGGACCAACGTTTCATTTAGTCGTTAATAGATATAAGCCTTTACATTTTCATTGAAATTTTATTCATTGCTTTTGAAACGTAGCTTCACCGAATATGCTTCTTGTGAGAGAAGATCTGACTGAATACCGTTTTGTGCATGAGTGCAAGCTAGTTGTAATTTTGCTATATTGCGTCATGATAGAAATATGAAAATCTATCACTGGCATACCTAGTTTGTAATATATGCGCCTGCTGCATCCTACGGACGTACTTTGTTTGCGTGTTGTTAACATTACTGTATATGACTTGGTCTTCTGACCGACTCTTCTTAAATCTGAGGAAGTTTGAGGAGCTACATTTACTTTCAGTTTCACATGAAATATCTGGAACGTCTGAAATTAAATTCACATTCATTCAGAAAAAAAGAAATCATGAATTATGCTGAAATATTAGTTATATCACAGATTCCATAATTTGGATAATCATTTAAAATCACAACACTAGCCTGACTTTCTCTTTCAGTCTTTCACATGTGCATTTCCGCAGAGATGGGTAAGTCCTCTCTTCTCTTATGAATGACGTCAATTGGTGCAGGACTCCTTACGTTCATCCAATCGAAAACGAAAGTGGTTCAGTGATGCCAGTAAAAAGGGGTTCAATCCTCTCTAAAATGGGCACCCCTAATGTGAACAATGTTCTAATAAAAACAATGAATGAATTAATTCGCAGTTCATCTTTAACTTTAATTAAATCTTTCTCGTTGAACGTGCTGTTGGTGGGGGAAGGGGCCATAAGAGTCCCACAGTTTGATGCAATCACATACAGGAGCACACTGTACGACCTTAGAAGCGCTGGTGTGTGTGTGTGTGTGTGTTATCGTTTTCTGTTTCGACTGGAGTTCTAAAGCAACTTGAAGAAATTCATAAGAAAAGTGGGGACTTACGGCGTCGTGAGCAGAAACGCATTGAAAGGGAAAATCTGTGACATCATGAGTTACACGCGAATGACAGTGATGTAATACCTGAAGTGTTTGCAAAACGTCTTAGAAAATAATAATTTGCTGCCAAAAAATAACAGTGATGACATTTGTTGTAGTATTTTTAGCCAGCGCTTCTCCTTTGCACGTATTACCACCAAATCACGACACTGCTTCACCTATGCAGTGCAGATATGTGTTGCATTGTACAGTAGCACACTTTAATGAAAGCTTTAAATGGGCTCTAAAAAATGTTGGAGTAACTTTATCTGAATACTTCAATCTAACTCAAAAATAAATGGTTGAAATCGTGACTCCATTTAGAGCAAGACCATTTTTTGAACAAATTTTAAGTTCAAATAACTTTATTCAAGTGTTTTCTGTCTTTTTTTTAATTTTAACTTTTATTTTGACTTTTTCTGACAAATATACTGCTCAAAATATAACACTTGAACAACACAATGTAACGCCAAGTCAATCACACTTCTATTGAATTCAACCTGTCCTGTTAGGAAGCAACACTGATTGTGAATCAATTTCACCTGCTCTTGTGTCAATGGAACTGACAACTGTTAGATATGTGAGGCAATTAGCAATATAACTCCTATAAAATAGATGGTTCTGCATGTGGTGACCACAGACCATTTCTCTGTTCTCATCCTTCCTGCCTGATGTTTTGGAAACTTTTGCATTTTGTCAGTGCTCTCAGCCCCAGTGGTGGCATGAGGCTGTGTCTACAACCCACAGAAGTTGCTCAGGTAGTGCAGCTTATCCGAGATGGCACATCAATGCAAGCTGTGGCAATAACGTTTGCTGTGTCTGTCAGCACAGCATCCAGAGCATGGAGCAGATATTACGAGAAAGGTCAGCACACCAGAAGACATGGAGATGGCTGTAGGAGGGCAACAACCCAGCAGTTGGACTGCTACCTCCTCATTTGTGCAAGGAGGAGCCGTGCCAGATCCCTGTAAAATGACCTCGAGAAGGCTTCTAATATTCATGTTTCTGCTCAAACTCTGTGAGGGTAGTTTGAGGGCCCAACGTCCGCAAGTGGGGCTCGTGCTTACAGCCCAAAACTGTGCAGGGCTATTTGTTTTTGCCAGAGAGCATCAAGATTGTCAGATTCGCTTTTGGTGTCATGTGCTCTTCACGGATGATAACAGGTTCACACACACATGTGACAGACAAGACAGACTCTAGAGACGCCGCGGAGAATGGTCTGCTGCTTGCAACATCCTTTAGCATGACTGGTCAAGGAGTCGACTGATGCTTTAATCCAGGTCTGGGAGGAGGTCCCGTGTAGGAGAACATCTGCCACCCAGGCAGAGGTCAAACAGGTATGGGGAGGTCACACACACTACTAAGCCTCATTTTAACTTGTCTTGAGGAATTTCTACTGAAGTTGGATCAGTTTGTAATTGAATTTTCAACATTGACTTTGAGTAGTTTCAAGTTTCAAGTTTTAAGTTTATTTGTCATTTGCACATCATGTCAGGACATAAAATGCATTGAATGCTTGGGGTGAGGCTCAAATATAACTCTACAGCAGGGCAGCATTGTATATGTAAAAACAGTGCAAACATACAATAAATAGACAATATTAAAATAAAAATAAGCTAGGAAATATACATATATTTATAACTGAATTATATAAAGGACTATACAAAACATACACAAGATATATACATAAGATATACAGGAGGACATATGTAGAAACTTTTGCACAGGCAGGTTATCTAAGAAATATATCTATTTAAAGTGACTTAGTGATATTGTCCAAAGCAGCGATACCATAATAAATAATATAAAAGTGTAACATAATGTAATATAGCAGGGGCCGACGGTATTGGGTTCTCTCAGCCTTACACTTTGTTCAGGAGCCTGACAGCGTGTGGGTAGAAGCTGTTCAGTAGGCGGGTTGTTCTGGCCTGGAATCTCCTGCCTCATGGCAGTATAGTAAACTGGCCGTGTACTGGGTGACCGCTGTCTAACCTGATCTTCTGGATTTTCCTCAGGCAGCGGGACTGAGTGTTTTTTCTGCCACTGTCACCTCTGGCTTGCTCAGTGGGGGTTGAACCGGATTTTTCTGTAAAGCTGCTTTGTGAAAATATCTGTTGTAAAATGCCAATATAAATATATAAATCTTAAAATACAAACCCAGCTAACACATAGTCGAACCACGCCGAAATCAGCATGTGACTAATGAACCATTGTAACCACACCATCTGATTAAAACCACACACTGGATATTGTAATTGTTATACTGTTTTTGTCGCTCCTTCTTGAAATGTGACTACACACTTGTTTACATACCTCATTAAGAAAACCCAACATAGTTATATGTTATCCTCTAATAAAAATTTCAAACGCCCACAGATGATTTGTCAGTAACACATCTGCTTGAGTTAAGTGGGAGTATTAGTTTTTATTAGATCATGTCATGTCATAATTAATAGTAACGTATATTTCCAAATAACTGCTATTCTGTTTTTAACGCTGCAATTTAATAGAACTTAGATTGTTTTTCTGTTTTCACTTTTACATACCAAATTAACTTCAAGTGACACTGAAAATGCTCCTTAAACGTCCTGACTGCTAAGAAAAAAACATTCAGAAGAACAAATCATGTACAATAATATATAAACAGTCAAATGCAACGTAAGTAAATCCAAGTTGTCTGACATAAAGGACCTTTAATATACATATACAAAACATACAATTGCTGAAACGTATAATCGCGCCAGGGATAATTTTGCATATTTTATAATTACAAAACACTTGTTAACAAACACCAGAAGGACAAAACTTCAAATGTAACCTTTATTGCATGTTTAATAACAAATTTAAATAAATAAATAAATAGATAAATAAATAAATAAATAAATAAATAAATAAATACATGATTTTTTTTAAAAGCTCCTTTCCACAGACTAGACTGTAGACCAAACGTTTGAGTTTTCCACCAGAATGAACCGCAGAATATCCAGAAGCTCCTTGCGGACCACTTCCCATCCACACACGCTGAACTCCTGTTAATACACCAATCACACGCAAAACACATTTTTATTAATTGTTATTATTAATAAGTATTAGTTGCTCATTAATGCTTCTATAGTCGTAGAGAACAGATAATATATTCTTCTTTAGAAACACTCGTACCTTTTCTTTCAGAAGTGTTTCGAGTTTCTCAAAATACTCTGTAAGTGCAGCGTCTCTCGCAGGAAAATCATCTTCATCCTGTTGTGTTTTAATTCTCAAAATCTGCACAAAAATACATCTACATTTAACAGATTTCATACACACATTCATCCAGTTCAGCTCTTCACTTCCTATGGAATAAAACATCACTTTCACTTTCTTACACATTGATTCTCCTCGATTTGTCGATCCACGAGGCTCTGAAACTCCTCAAGCTTATCAACGTTCCAGGACTGTGGAAAACCGTCGTTCTCCATCAGAGAGCTCACGTTCATCAGGGTCTTATAAACAGCCTTTGCTACCGACACATCCTGCGCAGAGTAAAAACCACGATCTGGTTACCAACGTCTGATAAACTGTGACCAAGAAATTCTTTGACCTTCCTTCGACAAATGAAGACTTAAGACACCTTCGCTGAGGAAAAACTCACCTGTTTGGAGTTGTTAGACAGCAGAGCCCATGTGGGAGATCTTATTTCAACTTTGTCATCCAAACATTGTAAAGGAAACGGACCAGTCTGTTAGGAGACAAAGAGAGTCAAGAACCAAATGAAAACAAAGGAGGGCACAAATAAAGTAAACGTTCTAGGCTGAATCTCTTGTCAACACTACTTCTAGAAGTCTACGTACCATGGTCTCCAGCAGGTTGTGGGTTCTAGTTATGAGGGTTCGCTGAAGCTGGCATTTAGTGGGCATTGAGCAGACATGCGCAATGCAGAGAAGAGCGCTGATCCAAGACAAACACTGAAATGCCATTTTGATGCTGCGCTAAGGACGAGAAGACAAGACATCATGGTTAGTTTGTAATTACAAACATCGTAATAAATAAGAAACTTTGGTGTGATAATGATACATGCTGGTGTTACCTGCGTTTAGAAATATCTCCAAAGTATCTGTTCGCTCTAGGGCCCATCGTGCGGGTTTTGTACTGTGGATCTATAGATGATCGGAAAATGAAATGCATCACGTTTTAATAGCAGATACTCGTTTTAGTCGGCATTAATTTAAAAATCTGGACATTTCCCCTTTTACGTCATGTTTCCGTTTTCACTTGGAGTTCCCTCTCTATGAGGTAACAATTTCCGGAGCTAAGAGTAAAATTTGAAACTAAACACGGAACTATGGAACTATCTACCTCGATAATAAATGTTTTAAGACATATAATAGACAGAAAGCAAATCATATGGAATAGCTTCTTCAACATTTCTTCTTCTCCTATCATTAATTACTATATAAACTATTATTTAATTTACCAGTTTTTATATTGTCGCCATCCGAAGTAAAACGTTCACTTTTGACCATTTTTATTTTTCTACGTCATTTGAACACATAAACTGCCATTCATATTGTGTAAAATGTCCTGATGAGTGGACCAATGGAAATGCTTAAAAATAGCTTGGAACAATAATGATTACATTGCATTTATGGGCGTAGGTTTGCTAATGGACGGTAATGGACGGTAGGGACATGATTTATCTCTGCCAACATTTAGGTGAACTCATTATTTATGGATCGGTAATTATCAGGGCTCTCAGTCCACAGACCTCAAGCATCGGCAAAAATACTTCAATTGTCTTTCACTTGACTTTTTCATGTCATGACAACACGTTTGATTCTTTGTAGATCTAATACGATCAAAAAAGAGAAGCGATATCGGGAGCTTTTTCACCTCCCACAACTCCTAGCAGGCACGTCCGGATCACATGACTGCAGAGACACCGTCATGTGATGTGCATTTTATAACCATTTTTACATAAATTTTACATAAAAAGAGCACAACACAGCATCAGTTATTTGCAATGAAACATCAAAAAATCACAACCAGCCTGAACAGCCAAAGAAAAGAAGAGGAGAGAGGATGTGTGGTGGAAGGGTAAGGAGGCAAAACAGAGGACTGGGCAGATGAGACCAAAGGCGCGGGCACGTTCCAGATTAATTAAGGACCACATTTGTGGACCATGTTATCAATCATAGCCTTACAATGGCCGAAGCTGCTCCAAAGGTCCAAACAAGTGCTGGGAGAACAACTGCGTTCTTAATAATTTAAAAATTTCACAGAGAGAATTGGTGTACGATGTACACTACTGTATACCGACTATAACACTTCATATTACAATAATGCCCTTTGTTACACGGTACAGTGAATCTCTTTATACAGATACATATTGTACGTTCACTGTATCAAACGTACACATACATGCCTAAATTAATTTGATCTTAATTTGATCTATAGCTAGATTTGGTTTTTAAAGAAATTTAGTCAAGTTCAGAGATATGTTTAGACTCTCTGTATCATGTAATGTTATATTATCATTAATACGTAATCATTTTTGCAGAGCTAACTAAAGTACATTTCGGTTTTTGAATTAACATTTCTATACAGGACTTGTTCTATGAACGATTCGTTTTAGAATTGAGAAACTTTAAGGAGAGCTCCTCAGTTTCAACTGTATTGTCTGTTAAAGGCATTGTTACTATGCAGAAATATGCCCAGGATATAAGTATTACATTACTTTCATTCAGGTATTAAAAATTATGTATAATATCTTTCACTTCCCTCTCAGTTTTCTCCTTGTGTATTTTAAATTCGTGACAAACATGACCTGGAATCGATCACTGACCGGACCAGTGAGGCAAATGCCCAGTGACCTCTGGGTTCAGTCAATTGAAGGTGTAAAAATATAATCAACTGATATATAAATGTAATAAATATCACCTTTAAAATCACCTTTAAATTAATAAAAAGCCCTCAATACCAAAAATTGCAGATATATTTATAAGTGTTAGCTGGAGTTGCAGGAATTGCTAATTTAGTTCATTTACATTTCAACACTGTTTAAAGCAAGCATTAGCAGGTGCGTCGCTATGCCAGTTTATAAGAGGCTTCAAATCCCTCCTAGGGGCATCATTAAATCAATTTCGGTTTCGACTGGATGCACGTAATAAGTTCTGAATCGCTTCAAGTCATTCACAAGAGAAAACGGGACTTACACATTTCTCTTCCGAAATGCACAAGTGAAACACTGAAAGGGAAAGAATGTCATTCATATGTAAGTCATGATGCAATATCTAGAGCCTGTGCATATTTCATTATAGTAAAATAATTTCTTTTTAAATAAATCAAAAGTGAATTTAATTTCACATTGACTTTAGTTTCTTCTGCTTTAAATAATTTACGTTTCATACCGACATGGTGAGATACTGCACTCCTCAAACTTCCTAAGTTCTATAGAAATTCTTTTTAGCAGAGTAAGTTCTACCCAGCATTATTTAAAAAATCACTCCAATTTTTTACCGTGCATTGCATGAGAAGTACAATAAAAAGAGACAGACTGGTGGCACTTTCCTTCTCACTGTGGAGGAGCGAGCTCATTCTATAATTATCTATACACTTTATAAGCTAATAACTAGTGATGGATGCAGTGAATATGCTTGTCCTACTGTAGGTGGTTGACGCGGGAGTAATGTACCTGGACGCAGACTGAGAACTTTCCTTGAGGAGAGCGTCAGACTGCTGGAGACGTCGTTACAAATCATGTCTATTTGTGAGAAATTGAACGAACTCCTTTCTTCATCCTCATTTGCAGGGTGTTTTGATGCCGTTGACGTCTTTGGAGGACGGAGAGCGCACGTGCCCAGATCGTGTTCTTAAACGCACAGGGACATATCAAAACCAGAAAATAAGTATTATATTAAATTAGTGTAATTGTGGCTGTTGTGCAGAATGAAGTTCTGTCTGCTGTTGCTTTTAAAACTAAGAGAATCGTCAAGATCGACCTAACATCTGTCACGCGGGATCGAGAAATACTTGGGACTCTTCCCCTGGTGAATCCCTCCAACCTACAGACCCTCTGCAGACAGAAGCACTGGTGAACTGAAGTCCTTTTTTGAAGAGATGGAGGAAAAATTGAGGTTGTGGATTAGTCTGTAACGAATCAGTATTCTCATGCAGGTTAGTTAGATCCATACGCAAGGCTTTTATTTCAACACAAACAGGAAAATGGTACGAAATAAGAAGTGGAACCAGGCAGCCGGGCATATAAAACCCGGGAATGCAGGATAGCTGGAGACCGGGGGAGTCTTAGGAGGCGGCTGCTGGAGCAGGTACTTGTGGTTTTTGAGAAGCAGCCGCAGATGGAGTCCAGTAGCTCCAGGTGCTGATCTGCCGTCTCGAATCTTCCGCTGTGGAAAGAAGTTCTCTAGTGTAGAAGAAGTCTCAAGATACTCTAGAGAACAGAACATATTGATTACTTATTATTAATCATCTATTGTTTTTTTTTATATCTTTCTTTTTAATGGGATCATGTACATCACAGGAACTGTATGCTTATATTCATGTATAAATTATGTCATTGTGTCATAAATTATAACATATCAGAAAGTATCTGTTTTTGATAGTTACTGTTTCAAATATTATGACAGTTAAAACAAATCAAAATATTATGGCAAGAATGAGTGTGTAAACTACACGACAGTTTTCATGGTTCTTGAACAAATCTCTGAAGATGGCAGAAAATCCTGTTTCATGAAAAATAAACACACATTATATTCAAATTTGTCTTTGATCTACTGAATGCAATGAAGTTAAACAGCGAACACAATAAATCCTAATTTCGCTTTTTTTTACAAGTACTTTTGCACATAGAATTTTATTAGACCCCCAAAGAGAGAATAAAAGCAATGTTTAAACACTACTCAGTCCATTCAGACATACAAAGAATACTATCTCAGTGTTGGTTCTGGACGACAAATAAGTATCATTTATTTGATAATGTTTCATAATTAAATAAATAAATCAATGTAAATGTTGATTTTTCTTGCCACTGTCACCTCTGGCTTGCTCAGTGGGGAGTTAGACCCGGATTGTTCTGTAAAGCTGCTTTGTGATAATATCTGTTGTAAAAGTCACTGTATAAATATAGAAACTTTAACATGCAAATCCAGCGAACACTTAGTCGAACCACGCCGGTGCAATTTGCAACAGAATGAAAGGAAAAGAGCAGTGCAAGGAGAGACGACAGCACAGGTAAAGGCTCCTTTTTATCGAAATCAGCGCGTGACTAATGAACCACTTTAACCACACCCCTCTCAGCCATTTGATTAAAACCACGCACCCTACCTGTCACATGTGGTAATGGGCTCGGACCCTTACAAAAACTGGATATTGTAATTATTATATTTATTTTGTCGCCTGGTTCTCGGAATATAACTTGTTTACATATCTCATTAAGAAAACCCAACATATTTAGTTGTTCAAACTAACAAAAATTTAAAAGGCCACAGATGATTTGCCAGTAACACCTCTGCTTGCGTTGAAAAAGAATAGACAAATACAAACTATTCCACATAAAATCGCGGCAGGGAAAATTTTGCATATTTTATAATTACAAAACACTTGTTAACAAACACCACGCGGACAAAACTTCAAATGTAACCTTTATTGCATGTTTAAGAACAAAGTTAAATAAATAAATAAATAAATATATAAATAAATAAATAAATAAATAAATAAATAAATAAATACGTAAATAAATAAATAAATAAATAAATACATTTTTTTTGTTTAAAAAGCTCCTTTCCACAGACTAGACTGTAGACCAAACGTTTGAGTTTTCCACCAGAATGAACCGCAGAATATCCAGAAGCTCCTTGCGGACCACTTCCCATCCACACACGCTGAACTCCTGTTAATACACCAATCACACGCAAACACATTTTTATTAATAGTACAGAATCCCAGTTGCTCATTAATGCTTCTATAGTCGTAGAGAACAGATAATATACTGATTCTCCTTTAGAAACACTCGTACCTTTTCTTTCAGAAGTGTTTCGAGTTTCTCAAAATACTCTGTAAGTGCAGCGTCTCTCGCAGGAAAATCATCTTCATCCTGTTGTGTTTTAATTCTCAAAATCTGCACAAAAATACATCTACATTTAACAGATTTCATACACACATTCATTCAGTTCAGCTCTTCACTTCATATGGAATAAAACATCACTTTCACTTTCTTACACATTGATTCTCCTCGATTTGTCGATCCACGAGGCTCTGAATCTCCTCAAGCTTATCAACGTTCCAGGACTGTGGAAAACCGTCGTTCTCCATCAGGGACCTCACGTTCATCATGGTCTTATAAATAGCCTTTGCTACCGACACATCCTGCGCAGAGTAAAAAAACACAGTCTGGTTACCAACGTCTGATAAACTGTGACCAAGAAAACCTTCGACCAAGACTTAAGACACATTTGCTGAGAACTGAAGAACTGACCTGTTTGGAGTTGTTAGACAGCAGAGCCCAGGTGGGAGATTTTATTTCAACTTTATCATCCAAACATTGTAAAGGAAACGGACCAGTCTGTTAGAAGATAGAGAGTCAAGAACTAAATGACACAAAAGGAGGACACAAATAATGTGAACTTTGTGAGCTGAATCTCTTGTCAACACTTCTTCCAGATGTCAACGTACCATGGTCTCCAACAGGTTGTGAGTTCTTGCTACAAGGGTTCGCTGAAGCTGGCATTTAGTGGGCATTGAGCAGACATGCGCAATGCAGAGAAGAGCGCTGATCCAAGACAAACACTGAAATGCCATTTTGATGCTGCACTGAAGATGAGAAGACAAGACATCATGTTTAGTTTGTAGTTATGAACATCGCAGTGAATGAGAAACTGTGGTCTAATGATAAAAGCTGGTGTTACCTGCTTTCAGGACTGTTAGAAATATCTCCAAAGTATCTGTTCGCTCTGGTGTCCATGGTGCGGGTTTTGTACTGTGGATGTACGGATGATTGAAAAATGAAATGCATCATGTTTTAATAGCAGACATTCGTTTTAGTTGGAATTAATCAAATCTGGATATTTCCTCTTTTACATCATGTTTCCGTTTTCACTTGGATTTCTTTCTCTGTGCGGTCGCTATTTCCAAAGCTCAGAGTAGAAAATGAAACTGAATAACAAGGCACTCTATCTATCTATCTTGATAATATATTTTAAGACATACAATTCAGATCATCTTCAAATGCTCCTTCTCTTATTATTAATTACTACACAAACCATTTTTAACGTAGCAGTTTTTTTATATATTGTTTCCCTCCAAATTAAAACATGTTCTTTTGTTATCCAATTTAACTTTTCTACATAATTTGAACACAGATGCTGCAATTTATATAATGTGAAATATCATGATGAATGGACCAATGGAAATGCTCTAAAACAGCTTGGAAAAATTACGATTCAACTGACTTCTATGCAAGGGCGTAAGTTTACATACCGAAGGTAGGGGCGTGTCCGTACCAATATTTTGGGTTTAAAGAATGATCTCTACCAATTTTTGAGTGAACTCTTACGTATTACATTTGGAGCGGACAATTTGACTGGTTGAGAAGCGAGAGCTGATTAGTGAACTAGCGGTAAGTTATGAGGGCTCTCAGTGCACATAAGTCAGGCACTGGTGAAAATGTCGTCTTTCGGTAAACTTTTTCATCTCATTATCACACGTTTGATTCTTTGTAGATCCAATGCGACCAAACAAGAGAATCGACATCAGGAGCTTTTTCACCTCCCGGTCTGGGGATGTTTTATTGTTACCAACGCTGAGACCAAATCTTCGCCCTTGCTTCCATGAAAAGTAAAGCTCGACTTTATGCACGTAAAAATTTCTGTATCACTTCTAGTCGGTCATAAGAGATACAGGACATACACAGCTCTCTGCGGAAATGCACAGGTGAAACACTGAAAGCGAAAGAAAGGCCAATGATGTAATTCGTGTGTAAGTCACGATGCAATATCTGGAGCGTGTGCATATTTCATTATAATTCAAGAATTTCTTTTTAAATAGACCATAACTGACTTTAATTTTAGGTTGACTTTCATTTATTCGGCTTTGACTAAAGTAACATTTCAAACAGAGTCGGTGAGACACTGCGCTCCTCAAACTTCCTAAATTCTACAGAAAGTCTTTTGGAAAAGCAACTTCTGCCCAGCATTAATAATAAAATCACTCTTTTTTTACCGTGCGTTGTATAAAATAAAAAGTATTAATAAATAGACATGCTTTTGACACTCTTCCTTCTCACTGATTCGATTGAGGAACGAGCTCATTCTATAATTACCCATAAACTTTATAAGCTAATAACTAATGATGAATGCACTGAAGGTGCTTGTCCTTGTCCTGCTGTATGTGGTTGATGCGACAATTTGGACGCAGTTCAGACTGAGAACTTTTCTTGAGGACAACATCGCTTAACACCACTCCTAACACCACAGTCCATTCAGACATACAAAGAATAATATCTCAGTTTTGGTTGTGGACGACAAATAAATATATTTTATTTCATAATGTTTTACAATTAATACAATTTATCAAAGTAAATGTTGTCTATAGGTGCTAAAACGCTAGTAAGAAATGTATTGATTGTCGATCTTTAATTTAGTCCATAATTTATCGTGTAATTTATCATTTTTATATGATCATGTAATTAATGTAAGATTCAATAACAGACACTTCATAGAATAAACATCTTTTAGTAATAAGTGAATAAATAAATAAATAAATAAATAAATAAATAAATAAATCTCAGGAATTTGTCCGGTATAGGGAGATCAGACCTTTCTACTTTCTACTCTGTAGAAAAGCGTGAAACTTCTTGAGACTGTGGAGAACTTCTTTCCTCACCCTCTCCCAGGCACACTCGCTGAATCCCTTTACACAAATAAAACAAAAATTCACATAATAACCACCATGTTCAACTATTCACCTTCAATTAGATCTGATTTTATGATATAAAAAAAGAACAAACCTTCATTCTCAGCTTTTCCTCCAGTTCATCAAAATAGGACTTCAGTTGACCAGTGCTGCTGTCTGCAGAGGGATTGCCCACTGCACTCTGGGATGCATCTTCTCCAACCTTGAAGGATTTTTTGAATGACTTCATAAACGAATCATACACATTCGTTTGCCTTGTAATTGTTTCTTTATTTTATTACATCACATAGAAGTTTAAATGAATTGATACATTTCCGTAAACAATTAGAAATGTAACTTACACATTTCTGCAGATTCTCCACTTGTCTAGAAGATATGATGTTCTTGAAGAGTCCTAGTTTTTCTCGGTCCCACGTGACAGATGTTTGGTCATTCTTGAAGATTTTATCAACTCCTCTCAGAGTTTCAAGAGCGACAACAGCCAAATCTTTCTGCGCAACAGCGACAATTACACTCACTTAATTTTATACTTTCAACTTTAGTTGTTCTTCTTAATTTCTGGCTTTGGTACGTACCTTTGTGTTTATGAACATGTCATCTGGGAATGTGCGCTCTCCTTCCTCCAAACACTTCAACGGCATCAAATCACCCTGCAGATGAGAGTGATGAAAGGAATTATATATATATTCATTTATTTACAAATATACAGGATTTGTAATATTTCCTCTAAAATAAAAAATTCTCACCATCTTCTCCAGCAGTCTGATGCTCTCCTCATTCAGAGTTCTCAGTCTGAACTGCGTCCAGGTACATGGGATCATTGCAGCATCAACCATATGTAGCAGAACAAGGACGATGCTCAGCACCTTCAGTGCATCCATCACTGAACTTGTAGCTTATAGAAATTATGGATAATTACAGAAGGAGCTCGTTCCTCCACTGAAACCGTGACAATGAAGAGTGGAACCAGTCTGTCTCTTTTTATTGCACTTCTTATGTGGTTTGTGGTTCAGTTGCCCTCACGTCTGAAAACTGCAGTGGAATTATTTATTCGTGGTCTAGAATCAAAACTGATATCTTACTCTGTATGTTTGTGCATAGATTTCAGAGCAGGCTCGTGTAAGTAATAATATTTTTATATATATTTAATACAACAAAAAACAAGCAAAGCCATCAACAACATAACTTCGCAGTTGAATAATATTAGCACTAATAATAATTTCTGTGTAACGTGCGTGCGCCGTGTGGCATCTTCCTGATACTAATAATCTTCATTAACGAATTAGAAGTGATTAGAATCTGAATTAAATGTGCTGCCTGCATGAAGTAGCCACTATCTGCCTGAAGAAACCAGACAAACATTTTTTTTGGTATCTTTGTCTAGTTAGCTGGCCAGTGTTGGACCAACGTTTCATTTAGTCGTTAATAGATATAAGCCTTTACATTTTCATTGAAATTTTATTCATTGCTTTTGAAACGTAGCTTCACCGAATATGCTTCTTGTGAGAGAAGATCTGACTGAATACCGTTTTGTGCATGAGTGCAAGCTAGTTGTAATTTTGCTATATTGCGTCATGATAGAAATATGAAAATCTATCACTGGCATACCTAGTTTGTAATATATGCGCCTGCTGCATCCTACGGACGTACTTTGTTTGCGTGTTGTTAACATTACTGTATATGACTTGGTCTTCTGACCGACTCTTCTTAAATCTGAGGAAGTTTGAGGAGCTACATTTACTTTCAGTTTCACATGAAATATCTGGAACGTCTGAAATTAAATTCACATTCATTCAGAAAAAAAGAAATCATGAATTATGCTGAAATATTAGTTATATCACAGATTCCATAATTTGGATAATCATTTAAAATCACAACACTAGCCTGACTTTCTCTTTCAGTCTTTCACATGTGCATTTCCGCAGAGATGGGTAAGTCCTCTCTTCTCTTATGAATGACGTCAATTGGTGCAGGACTCCTTACGTTCATCCAATCGAAAACGAAAGTGGTTCAGTGATGCCAGTAAAAAGGGGTTCAATCCTCTCTAAAATGGGCACCCCTAATGTGAACAATGTTCTAATAAAAACAATGAATGAATTAATTCGCAGTTCATCTTTAACTTTAATTAAATCTTTCTCGTTGAACGTGCTGTTGGTGGGGGAAGGGGCCATAAGAGTCCCACAGTTTGATGCAATCACATACAGGAGCACACTGTACGACCTTAGAAGCGCTGGTGTGTGTGTGTGTGTGTGTGTGTGTGTGTGTGTGTGTGTGTGTGTTATCGTTTTCTGTTTCGACTGGAGTTCTAAAGCAACTTGAAGAAATTCATAAGAAATGTGGGGACTTACGGCGTCGTGAGCAGAAACGCATTGAAAGGGAAAATCTGTGACATCATGAGTTACACGCGAATGACAGTGATGTAATACCTGAAGTGTTTGCAAAACGTCTTAGAAAATAATAATTTGCTGCCAAAAAATAACAGTGATGACATTTGTTGTAGTATTTTTAGCCAGCGCTTCTCCTTTGCACGTATTACCACCAAATCACGACACTGCTTCACCTATGCAGTGCAGATATGGTTAAGACTTCTGATAAACCTGTTTGTAACTATCTGCTCGTCACTGGATTCTGTTAGTCACTGAATTTTGACTTGTTGAGGTGTAAAAGTATTTTTGAAGGCTAATAAGATTCGTTTTTTTTATCTATAGATAAGTATAATATTTCCAGCCCGGCCTTTTAAAAATAGTCTCTCTTAACCTTGGCGAATGCTGCTTCCACTGGCGAGCCCAACACATTGTCCGAGTGTCCGTTCCTGATTTAAATATGAATATCCCATCTTTAGCAGTTATTTCAAGTGTCTATTTGGACAAACTGTGAGAAGCTACAGTCTAGTATCAGTCCCGACCAAGGCTAGAATATTGAGTATCGAGTGATGTTTGCTTTGCCTTTCGCATTGTACAGTAGCACACTTTAATAAAAGCTTTAAATGGGCTCGAAAAAATGTTGGAGTAACTTTATCTGAATACTTCAATCTGACTCAAAAATAAATGTTTGATATCGTGACTCCATTTAGAGCAAGATCATTTTTTGAACAAAATTTAAGTTCAAATAACTTTATTCAAGTGTTTTCTGTCTTTTTTTATTTTAACTTTTTATTTTAAATTTTATTGGTCTGCTGCTTGCAACATCCTTCAGCATGACTGGTCAAGGAGTCGACTGATGCTTTAATCCAGGTCTGGGAGGAGGTCCCGTGTAGGAGAACATCTGCCACCCAGGCAGAGGTCAAACAGGTATGGGGAGGTCACACACACTACTAAGCCTCATTTTAACTTGTCTTGAGGAATTTCTACTGAAGTTGGATCAGCTTGTAATTGAATTTTCAACATTGACTTTGAGTAGTTTCAAGTTTTAAGTTTATTTGTCATTTGCACATCATGTCAGGACATAAAATGCATTGAATGCTTGGGGTGAGGCTCAAATATAACTCTACAGCAGGGCAGCATTATATATGTAAAAACAGTGCAAACATACAATAAATAGACAATATTAAAATAAAAATAAGCTAGGAAATATACATATATTTATAACTGAATTATATAAAGGACTATACAAAACATACACAAGATATATACATAAGATATACAGGAGGACATATGTAGAAACTTTTGCACAGGCAGGTTATCTAAGAAATATATCTATTTAAAGTGACTTAGTGATATTGTCCAAAGCAGCGATACCATAATAAATAATATGTAATAAGTGTAATATGTAAAAGTGTAACATAATGTAATATAGCAGGGGCCGACGGTATTGGGTTCTCTCAGCCTTACACTTTGTTCAGGAGCCTGACAGCGTGTGGGTAGAAGCTGTACAGTAGGCGGGTTGTTCTGGCCTGGATGCTGCGGAATCTCCTGCCTCATGGCAGTATAGTAAACAGGCCGTGTACTGGGTGACCGCTGTCTAACCTGATCTTCTGGATTTTCCTCAGGCAGCGGGACTGAGTGGTTTTTCTGCCACTGTCACCTCTGGCTTGCTCAGTGGGGGTTGGAACCGTTTTTTTCTGTGAAGCTGCTTTGTGATAATATCTGTTGTAAAAGGCCAATATAAATATATAAATCTTAAAATACAAACCCAGCTAACACAGTCAAACCACGCCGGTGCAATTTACAACGGCATGAATGGAAAAGAGCAGCGCAGGGAGAGACGACAGCACAGATAAAGGCTCCTTTTTTATCGAAATCAGCATGTGACTAATGAACCACTGTAACCACACCATCTGATTAAAACCACACACTGGATATTGTAATTATTATACTGATTTTGTCGCTCCTTCTTGAAATGTGACTACACACTTGTTTACATACCTCATTAAGAAAACCCAACATAGTTATTTGTTATCCTCTAATAAAAATTTCAAACGCCCACAGATGATTTGTCAGTAACACATCTGCTTGAGTTAAGTGGGAGTATTAGTTTTTATTAGTCATATGTCATGTTATAATTAATAGTAACGTATATTTCCAAATAACTGCTATTCTGTTTTTAACGCTGCAATTTAATAGGACTTAGATTGTTTTTCTGTTTTCACTTTTACATACCAAATTAACTTCAAGTGACACTGAAAATGCTCCTTAAACGTCCTGACTGCTAAGAAAAAAAACATTCAGAAGAACAAATCATGTACAATAATATATAAACAGTCAAATGCAACGTAAGTAAATCCAAGTTGTCTGACAGATAGGACCTTTAATATACATATACAAACATACAATTGCTGAAACGTATAATCGCGCCAGGGATAATTTTGCATATTTTGTATTTACAAAACACTTGTTAACAAACACCAGAAGGACAAATGAAAAGTTTATTGCATATTTAAGAGCATAGTTAAATAAATAAATAAATAAATAAATAAATAGGGTTTTGTGTTTTAAAAAGCTCATTTCCACAGATTAGACTGTAGACCAGAAATAGTTTCAGAAAGAGTTCTCCACGAGAATGAGATGCAGAATGTCCACAAGCTCCTAGCGAGCCACTTCCCATCTACACATAGTGAACTCCTGTTAACACATCAATCACACACAATCACTTTTTAATCAAGTGTAATCACAGTAACATATTAATGTTTCTATAGTCGTATAAAACAGATAATATACGCATTCTCCTGTAGAAACACTCGTACCTTTTCTTTCAGAAGGGTTTCGAGTTTCTCAAAGTACTTCGTAAGTGCAACGTCTCTTGCAGGAAAATCATCTTCATCCTCTTGTGTTTTAATTCTCAAAATCTACACAAAAATACATATACATTTAACAGACTTCATACACACATTCATCCAGTTCAGCTCTTCACTTCATATGTAATAAAAGATCACTTTTACTTTCTTGCCTACCTATTCCCTAATCCCCGGGCGCTGTGGATAGGGCTGTCCACAACTCTGGGCAAGTGTGCTCACTGTCCTCTGGTGCGTATGTTCATTAGTGTGTTTGGGTGTTTCACTGCACGGATGGGTTCATTCTAATGAATCTGATTAATTCAAATTCACCATATTTGAACATGTCTGAGTTTTGTGGACTCAATGAAGATCATTTTTTTTTCAGAAATGGTATAAATATGCAGAAAATAATCTGGGTTATTTAAAGTCAGCCTGGCATCACTGAATGGCTTTCTGAAGTTTTGAATTGCTTTTAGTCATTCATAAGAGACCAGGGTGACTTACCCAGCTCTCTGCGGAAATGCCCACGTGAGAGACTGAAAGGGAAAGCCATGCCAGTGTTGTCTTTCATATGTAAATCAAGATGTAATATCTGGAGCCTGTGCATATTTCAGCATAATTCTAAATAAATATACATTTACTTTAATTTCAGACTTCAGTTTACATTTAAAACAGGCTCAGTGTGAAAATTTGAAACTAAATAATCGTCCACAAACGTCGTCATTGCTAAAGAGTCTTTCAACAGAACAAATCATATTTTGATAATGATGATATTATGATTTGATCAGCAATATTAATAAAAAGTCTCAAACACAATGCAGGTACAACCCCAATTCCAATAAATATGTAACGTTGTGTAAAATTAAAATAAATGTAAATAAAAACAAATTGTAATTATATGCAAATTCCATAGATCTATATTGACCCAAGCAGTTAACATTGGGTACTTTGGTTGGTGATCTTTGGTTACTCAGATAGCACTGCATTAAAAACAATTATTAAAAAATACGTACACAAATCCAGCTTGGTATCAGCACACAGTTCAAAAGCTTGCATATCTGATGGTATGGGGTTGAATTAATGCCTACACTGTAATCAATTTCTGTAGTTTTCACAGCATTATTGCTGTGAAAATGATCAAATTCTTACTGTAGAACCTGTATACAGCATGTTACTGTAGATCTGCAAAGCATCATGGTCAAAATTCAGCGGCGGGTGAATTCTACAGTATATATAATTTTCCTGTGAATCATAATACAGTAATTTTGAGCGGGATTTATTCAGCAATTTAAACAGAAATCCACTTTTGCTAATGGTAGGCAACATTCACACAGATACTTGTTTTTATTATCACACAGACAGAGGATGATGTCTTTATATCCTTCATAACAGTTACATGCTGTATAGTTCGCTGTATAACTTACTGATGGCTACCTCATTTTCCCCTTTTCTCACAAGAGCTTATGGACAAGAGGCAGCAATTTCTTTTAGCTAATAAACAGCCAGTCTGTGTCGAGGTAATAACTAGTACCAAGCGAGATAAATAGCATTGAAAGCTTTGCTTTCATCAGTTTATTTCAGTATAGTGTACATGAACATGAACCTAGTGTTTATCAGCTCTCACGTCCACCATTCTAAGGTACTGCTTTGCTAAATAATCCTACACTGCACTGCACTGGGAGAGGGAAACTTTAGAGAGGCAGCTTCCTTAGCTGCTAATGTGCATTATATTATCAAAACTAACTAATTGTACATGACATGTTGATAGAATTTGTTATTTTGTGACATTTAGTTGATAACGTCATCAGTTTGCTGTAGGAGTAACCTTACTGCAAAAACGTGTGTGTGTGCTAGCTCCATTTAGTGAAGCTCGTCACTCGTTTTTTTGCTAGCTGTGAGTTCCAAGAACAGAAGACTTTGAAACGGCACATTTTTTATGTGATATTGTGTTTTCTGAGCTCTGTCGCTATAACCCGCTTACAGGTTCATTTTTGCACCACTTGGCAAAAAAAAGTCTTTTAAGTGAAAACAATGCTGTTTATCTGCAGACACAATTCCCAGTTATATCAAGCATGTTGAAGTGCATAGAAACTGTACAAATTTCACATTTCCATGTGGGATTTTCAAGACATTGTGTGCATTACAGACACACATGTACAGAAACCACACAAAACCTAAACTACATAGATCTCCTAAGTGTGTGAGTTTGAATTGCCAGGTTGAGGAATGCACTTTTAATGCGTAACAACATCCACCTGTGTATAAAGCCCTCATTGGACAAACAATCATTGAGACCTGCAGTATTTTTATCCTATACACACTCACCACTGGTGCTGATTTTTACCTTGAATACTTTCAATAAAGACTTTACTTTAGAGTTCAAGCTAAAGTTTATTTATAGCCCTTAATCACTGTTTGGCAGGGTGGTGGGACAAATGCCCTTTGTGTGTACCGTTGTGCTATGCTACTACCCTTCTATGTAGTGTTGTTAGTGGTAAAAACATTTTGTGGTATTTCTAATGAAAGGTAAAGAATCAACAAAAATTGTCATCGAGCCACCAGTCTTTCCTATAATTTTTTACATCAATAACTAATTACTTTTCTTCTTTTCTCTGCAAGGAAGAAAAATTCCCACAGGATTCCCAGCTCAGAAAGAAGGCATTTAATTGTTTTTAATTCTAAAGCGTTTTGTGTTTTTATACAGTTCCACATTTAATATTGCACCTTGTGTGTATTAAAATGTTCAAATGTTCTAAAATGTTTTAAAATATTCAAAGCAATACAATAAATTAAGTTTTGTGGGACAACAATGTCGTCTTCATTTTACAGTATATAATCCTTTTTACAGTAATTAATTTACAGTATTAAAATGAATGCAGTAATTTTTAAGCTGTAAAGCTTTTACAGTAGTTTAATATTTGCTGTAATAGAAAATACAGCACCCTATTACTGTGATAACAATTACAGTATTGTGATTATTGCTGTAATAACAGTTACAGTACTGTGATGAATACTGTAATAAAATTACAGTATTTTGTAAGTACTGTGATTAAACACTTACTACACCCATCACAACATCATGACTTCATACAAGAGAAGACTGCGCAGAACTGGCCCGCCTGCAGTCCAGACCCAACACATATAACATACATATTTGTGCAGATTCTCAGCTTGTCTAGAAGATATGATGTTCTTGAAGAGACCTAGTTTTAGAGACCTAGACTCAGTCAGACCTTCCTTTGCAGAACAGCGTCAATTACATTAATTTACTTTTATACTTTCAGCATTGTTTTTTTCTGGTTTTATATGTACCTTTGCATTTAAGAACACATCACCCAGGAACGTGTGCTCTCCTTCCTCCAAACACTTCAACTGCACCAGATCACCTTGCAGATGAAAGTAAAGAAAGAAATTCACAAAAAAACAGGATTTGTAATGTTTTGCAGAAAGTAAAGTTTTCTCAACATATTCTCCAGCAGCCTGATGCTCTCCTCATTCACAATTCTCAGTCTGTTTTGGGATTTCGTTCCACACAATTTTAAATTACTTTTGAAAAGTTGCGTTGCAACGTTTTGAATTCTATAAAATCGTCTATAAATTAGTTAACTATTGGCGTGTCTGATTAATGAAATCATCACCTAATGCTGTGTCTTGATAAAAAATTGATGTGCAGTCCGCTGAGCCCAACAACACATCCGGTGAACCATTTTCACGAACATCATCTTGAACCAGTTTTACAATTACTGCTTTTTATATATACTACAAAAAAAAACTAAAGAGGAGATTTTAGGCAGTATCGTGCAACCTTACAAAAACGCAATGTTGCTGTAAATAAAATTTCTTGAGCTATTGTTTGCTGTTCAATAAACTTGAATTAAAACAATCAGATTGCCTACATTTAAATGCTAATATGACTATTGTTTTAAAGTGTATTAAATTAGCCAATTAAGAGGGATTTCCAGCACTGGTGTTTCATTTTATGGACTCCTTGCAAGTTCCCATAAAATAACTTGCATTATGTTTGAGTGTTTATATTAACATGATACTCTGAACAATTATACAGAAATGTCCTCTTGCAGCCAGTTTTACATAAAATACTAAGTTTATTCATTTGTAAATTATGATGTAATTCCATTTCAGTCTTTCACTTTCATGCATTTCTTCTGATAACTCTGTTAGTCCTCTTTTCTTTGAGGCCACAGACTGAAACCAGTTACCGCGATTTTGCTCGATTTAAAGATGCAATACTGTAAGAACCGCTTACAGGAGTGTTGGAATCTATCATGAAGGCAAATATTAGAAGAACTACTTGTCCTTGAATATTTCAAGAAGCAAAATAAGGAAAGAAACCCATCGGCCCGTATAATTAGGTAAAAGTCTCCTAACACCCAAGGTGTACAGAAATGTGCACGAAATCGTTAAAATTAGTATATATCTGCCACGTGAACTAAGAATGAATAAATAAATAGTTTGTTATATTACATTCCAACACTGTTTGAAGTACGCATAAGCAGCTGAGTTGCTATGCCAGTTTGTGATGGCCATGGCATCACCGATCGATTTCGGTTTCAAGGGGCTGAACATAAAGTCTTCAACCGCCTCAGTAACGGGACTTGCCGAACCTCAGAAATGCACAAGTGAGACTGAAAGAGAAAGTCAATCCAGTGATGTAAGTCATGTGTAAATTACAATGTATATATTCCAGCTCAACAACAGAATTTATTTCTAAATAAATCTAAATTTGCTTTACATTTAGACGGTTTGCCGGCTTTGAATAATTTTCTTCACTTCACTTCAATGTTGCTCTTCACACTTCCTTAATTCTAAAAAGAGTCGCCCAGAAGAACAAATTATGTACAGTGCTATTTAAAAGCACTGAGACACAATGCACGTAGTTCTACTGAATCTTGCAGAGCGCACATAATGAATAAAATGAGGAAATATGCCATTGATAGATCTTCATAGTTATATAATGATGCAATGCTGAATCTAAATATAGTTCTGCATTTAAAAAACTATCAGATTACAAATTACTTTCATGATGTAAAATCGCAGCTTAGATCTGCATTGATTAGCTTTATGTCCAGAAACTGGATAATGTTCCTGACACACCTTTAAAGACAAAGTCGTTCAGTTGAAATAGTGATGCACGGATAAAGACACTAAACCTAATATTAAAACTATTAACTCCATTCCGATTCATTAAGAGTAAAATAGTAGTTTTGATTTTGAACCACAAATTCTGGGGTTCCATTTTTGAGACGTGATGAAAGCTGAACCCACAAACCGCATTTGAACTGCAATAAAAAGAGACAGACTGGTGCCACTCTTCATTCTCACTGTTTCAGTGGAGGAACGAGCTCCATTTGTTGTTATTCATAACCTCTATTATCTACAAGTTTAGTGATGAATGCACTAAAGGTGTTGAGTATTGTCCTTGTTCTGCTACATGTGGTTGATGCTGCAGTAATTCCATGTACCTGGACGCAGTTCAGACTGAGAACTCTGAATGAGGAGAGCATCAGACTGCTGGAGAAGATGGTGAGAAATCTTTACTTCAGAGGAAACATTACAAATCCTGTATATTTTTGTACCTTCTGACTTTCTTTCTTCATTCTCATCTGCAGGGTGATTTGATGCCGTTTAAGTGTTTGAAGGAAGGGGAGCTCACGTTCCCAGATGACATGTTAATAAACGCACAGGTACGTACCAAGAAATTAAGAAGAAAAGAAGAAAAACTAAAGATGAGAGTATAAAAGTGAGTGAAATTGTCGCTGTACAGGAAGAAGATTTGGCTGTTGTTGCTCTTGAAACTCTGAGAGGAGTTGATAGAATCTTCAAGAATGACCAAACTTTTGTCACGTGGGACCGAGAAAAACTAGGACTCTTCAAGAACATCATATCTTCTAGACAAGTGGAGAATCTGCAGAAATGTGTACGTTAAATGTGCTTGTAACTGTTTTCGGAAATGTCTCAAATTACGTTAACTTTTACATGAACTAAATAAAATAAACGAATATTTACAATCTAATATATTACATCAATAGTCATATGCAAACTCACTTATTGATTTATTCAAGGTTGGAGAAGATGCATCCCAGAGTGCAGTGGGAAATCCCTCTGCAGACAGTAGCACTGGTCAACTCAGGTCCTATTTTGAGGAGCTGGAGGAAAAGCTGAGAATGAAGGTTTGTTCTTTTCTTTTATAATCAAATCGGATCTAATTCAATGTGAATAGTTAAACATGGTGGTTAATATATGCATTTTTATTTTATTTGTGTAAAGGGATTCAGCGAGTGCGCCTGGGAGATGGTGAGGAAAGAAATTCTCCACGGCCTCAGGAAGTTTCACGCTTTTCTACAGAGCAGAAAGTAGAAAGATCTTCACTACGTGTACAAAAACAGAAGAATTTCGAAAGGCTATTTATTTATTTATTTATTTATTTATAACTAAATATAATATTATATTGTTTTGTATTGTGTCTCTTTAAACCTATAATAAAACCACTTGTTTATTCTCCAACATGTGATTTTGTCGTTATTGAATTTTAGTGGGGATCTTCAGGTGACGGAATTTCAACTAGGTCAATCATATGAAATTTTAAATTAAATTGTAAAAAAATGGCTAAATAAACACTTTAAACACTTGAATCTATCTATTTGTATAAAATGAAGTCTTTCTTCATTTTAATTGATTATTATGAATTGTTCAATCAAATCAGCAATGTAGTGTTTATTAGTTATACATTTGTCGTTTTATTAATTAAAAAAACAATAAATATCTAAAATATAATTTATGACCACAAACTTTATTTTATATCTCCTGATATTTTATGCATAAGAGAATGACACAGTTCATGCAGACAACATGCAGGTCCTATGCTGTACAATGTATTCAGGATTTTATTAAAACGTAATCACAATAAAAAACAGAATATTATAAATAAATAAATATCCTTAAGAAAGTTGTATGTTTTAGGCAGACTCAAGGGTGAGGAAGTTCTCTGAATCCTCAAGAAGTTTTATGCTGTTCTAGAGAACAGAAAGTAGACAGATCTACTTTGAGTCTACAAAAAAACAGAAAAATATAGACTACTTATTTACTTATTTATTCATTACTAAATATACTATTTTACTGTTTTTATTGTATCTCTTAAACCTTTAATAAAATGCATGTTTATTTTCCGAACTGTCAAATGAATTTTACAGTGGATCGTCAGGAGACGGTAAGTAGAACCTGGTCGATTATATGAGATTAGAACAGTTGTAATATTTGTATGTTTAAACTACTATATTATGCGGTCATCTTTAAAATGTTGAAAATTCGTAAGACATCACGTCCAATTACAGCATAAATTAACTAATGTGAACTATTTGAGATTTATCTCAAATTCTTGTAAAGCAAACATCCTTGGTACTCAAGAGCAGTGCACGTTTTAAACAATTATACAGGCTTAGTTTAATGGATGCACGCTCTACTGCTACTTGTAAAATTAGAATTACAAGTGATTTTTGAAGAAATATGTCGTATTTTTCACTAAAAGTATATTTCAGAGCACATAATTGTATATTTCTGGAGAAATGTATTCTTGAATATTTTTTAGTACATTAACGTAACTTGGGACTAACTATTTTTAAAGGGAAACCACATGTGGTTGTTTTAATGTGTTTAATGTGCATGGAATGAAGGGTCTATTGCATATGTGTTAAACTCAAGGCCCGCGGGCCAAATGTGGTCCGCCACGTACTTTTATGTGGCCTGCTAGAGCTTGAAAGGTCTTAGTGTCTAAAAATAAATAGGTCAGAAGGGTGCTTTGACCAGAAACTACATTTCCCACATTGCATGTCGATTGTGTTATGGCTTACTGCCACTAGAGGACAGTGTAGTCATTAATGTGATAACACGGCCAATCCCATAATGTCCAGAAAAAGAAAAGTTGATGCAGATGGACGGCTGTTTCAACCAAGATGGGAAGGCGAATACCTGTTCGTGCTTTTTGACACCAAGCACGGAGTTAAGAACGGCAAAGCTAGCCTTCAAGAAAAGCAAGAGATTGCACAAGAATTAAAAGGCAAACTAAAGTCGCAGCAGAATCTGTTCACGAAAGCCAAAAACAATGCGGCAGTGAAAGCTCGTTTTATTGTGGCTGAAGAAATCGCCCGTGCCTCAAAGTGTTTTTTAGAGGGAGCGTTTTTGAAGCAGTGCATGCTGAAGGTCTGTGAGCAGGTGTGTCCCGACCAGATTCAGACTTTTAACAATGTCAGTTTTTTTAAGAAACAGCGTCGCTGACCGAGTTAAGGAACTAGCTGGCCGAGGAGTCCCGCAGCTACACAGCTTTTTCATTAGCTGTTGATGAAAGCACACATGTGTAGTTGCTGTTGCAATGTATTTAGTGTTTGCACGTTTAATGTGTTTATTGTAATCTAAGCAAAGTTTTTTATCTGTCACACATGTTCTTAGCAGCTCACAATTTTTGTTTTTATACTAATTAAGCCTCATTTCAGTATGTCAAACGTTTTGATCAAAGTTAATATTATAACTTGTGTTTGATGTTTTTTTTAATTCACTTGAATAGTTTGATCCTTGATTGATGAAGTTTGTGGATTTCAAAACATGACAAACTAAAAGGGTTTATGTTATAACAGTGCAACAAGCAAACATATTTTTGTAAAAAAAAAAACTGTAAAAAAAGTAAAAAAAAAAAGTAAAAAGGTAATACATTTAGAGTTATTTAACATTAAGGAGTAGTTACATTCATTTTATATTACATTTGGTTGCATTTTGTTACATTTATAAGTTACATCTGGCCCTTTGAGGACAGCCATTATGCCGATGTGGCCCTCGGTGAAAATGAGTTTGACACCCCTGGTCTATTGAATGCGTGTCACATTTTACAGTCAATTCAGCAGGTTCTGGACACACCTCTCAATGGTATGGTTAATTATTCTTTTTTTAATTTTGAAATGTTGCATTTTTCTGTCATACACATTTATGGTGTTACGTCTAAGACGTTAGTGAGTTAGTGAGCTTCTCTGGCATTTAGGACTGCATAGCGTTCATGTAGCTGCTGTTTTGCGGTGCTTCTGCCCCCTGCTGTTTACCTTTGCGTATCGTTATTTCTCTTGTTTTCTTAGGTTGGAGTTTGTGATCCTGTCAGTTGACTGGTCGCGACGTGAAGAGGCAGCTACAAAAAATGATGTCGTTTCATTGTGAAGGCCCGTGGTGTCTTCACCACGCGGCCTAGGGCAGTAATCGTGGCTTTTGCGTTATGATTAGTAGCTTTTTTTATATTCAGTTTTTTTAATATTCTGTTCAGTTTTCTGATTAGCTTTGTCCAATTCTGGTGTGAATCATTTGGGTTTTTTTTCTGAATGCTATGCCTTCCTGAACATTAAGCTTTGCTGTCTTTCTTTTTATTTCATTTTGAAGATAAGTTAGCATGAGTTTAATTAGTTGTATTTTGGTTTATTTTGGCCTCGGCTACCATTTGATAATTTATCTTCTTCATTTTCTTTATTTAATTGTTCTGTGTCTTTTGTTTGAATGTCATTGTTATTTTCTGTATTGCTTGATCATTAAAAAATAATCTTTTTTACATCAGACTTTTGTCATGTTGGTCTGTTTTATGTATGTTGCTACCCTTAGACCCCTGCGCTTGTAGGATCATAACAATGGGCATCATTTTTTGATGGGAACTGTGGTTGCGCTGAACACATTTGATGCTTTCCTGGTGCTTGACAGAATTGCTTCACTTAACAGCTGGTTTGATTTGCTGCATGTTTGTAGTTCACATTAGTTTCAAGTTTCATTACATTTTAAGAGGCCAATGGTGTTAAAATAATGTATTTATATTTTTTTACAATTTTGTACCTTTTTAGATTATAAACCAGTAAATTAATTATTTTCTTTTCCTGACCCTTGCTTGAAATTGCATGAATTGTTATGTTTGAGCATATGTCTGGTGTCAACGCATGTGATAAAGGCTGTAAGGAAAATGCCTAGGCTTAATTATTCCCAACAATCAGTCAAGAACCATTGCTGGCAACATGCAGAATGTACACCGATCAGTCATAACATTAAAACCACCTCCTTATGTCTACACACATTATCCATTTTATCAGCTCCGCCATGTAGGTGCACTGTGTTGTTCATTAGTTACAGACAAGTCCATTTGATTTGCTGTGCAGCAACAGATGAGCTAGCATCTCAGATTTAACATCTATATGGTAAGGTAATTGTGTCTATGTGACTTTGTCTATGTAATGTGTAATTGTAAAACTACAAAGTGCACCTGTATTGTCCCAAGTTGTAATATCAAGCTTCAAATAACTGAAGCTTTCATCTAAAATATATTAGAATTTTAATGTATGACATGCAGTTGTTTAAAGCAATTATTGCTTAATAATAAAATCTATGAATGAAAAGATTTGTTTAAGGTATCTCTTTTCCTGAATTAACATAATGTGCTTTGGTGTGAAAGAAAATGATACTTTTTGTGCACGTGACTGTATGTGTTATTTCATCTTTATGCGTCCAACATTTATCTGCATACGAGGACTAAAGTTTGGTAAACTCTCTCTGTTTGATGGTCTTAAAAAAATAATATCCCTCAAATCATAGAGGTGTATCCCAAGAGACTAGAAATATTGTCTCAAGCCAAAAACAATGGGATTTAGTATAAAAAGGAATAAGAAATTAAATGATAGTAATGCAAATATAACTGAGTAAAACGTGGCATCCTTTCCAAACTATAAGAATATAAACAATCCTTGTTGGAAAGATTGTATGCTGTTGGTCTTCTACCCTCTTGTGGCAAAGGCGTGGAACAGCACTCATTGAGCACATGGAGCTGTGCAGTCAGAAGTGAATAATTGTAGCAAGAAACACATTGTCAGAGATGATTACTAAATGGATTTTCTCTTGTGAGTTTTGTGTGTCTGTGACGAACTGTAAGTAAAACTAAATATTTCTAACAGACATTCATGCAGCCTTTCACTGCCTTTGGTTGACAGCTAATATTATACAGAGGCTAAGCTAATTAGCTTACTATGTCACTTGCTTGACTACATTAATGCTAGTTTAACTGCTCCTAAGTTGAGATTTACATAATGTGAAAACTCGTTTGCACTGTAAATAAAAAGCAGCAGTCAGTCATTTGTTTCCCATACACTGTATTACTGCTTTAGTTCCAAGTTCAAGATCAAGTGTCAAGTTTATTTGTAATTTGCACAACTAAAATATAATAACATAAAGGAATATAAACAAAATATACACACAATATACAGGAGGGACGTATGTAGAAACTCTGTAAATTTTGCATAGGCAGGTTAATCAAAGAAGATATGTATATTTAGATTGACTTAGTGATATTGTCTGTAGCAGCAATATCAAAGTGAAATGGTAATTGGGGTCTTGCAGCGGGACTGATAGATGTCCTGTAAGGCTGATAGTGTGTTGCCTACGATGCTCCCTGCCATCCTCACCACTCCTTTAAGGACCTTGCAGTCGCTGGCAGTGCTGCTGCCATACCAGAGAGTGATGCAGCCTGTTAGGATGCTCTCTATGGTGCATCTGTAGAAGCTGATGAGGATGTTAGAAGGGAGTCTAAACTTCTTGAGACTATGCAGGAAGAAGAGACACAGATGGGCAGATCACACAATGGTGTTGGTGTGGAGGGACCAGGTGAGGTCATCAGTGAGGTGTGTGCCGTGGAACTTAACACTGCTGACTCTCTGCACTTTACCACCACTGATGTAATAGGGAGAGTGACCGCCCCTCTGCAGCGTCCTGTAGTTCACAATTATCGCCTTTGTTGTACTGATGTTTAGACAGAGTATCTTGTCACTGCACTTGTCTCTGTAGCCTGTTTCATCTCCATCTGTGATGAGGCCGAGGATAGTCTTTAGCTGTTGATTGAGCATATGTGCAATAGAGATCAGATAAAGGGACATATATTTTACTCCATACGGCGTTTAATTTGGATATCAGGGGTCATTTCATTTACAAGTTTCTTTGTATTTGTTCTTGTTATAAACCACACATCTGTCCACTCTCACATGCCCGCTTTAAAAGGTTTGTGTACTGTGCAGCCGTGTTACCAAATAAGTCAGTAAAAACAGTTAAATGAATTTGAGTACCCTGCGTGTTCTGACTGAAACCATTAGGAGAATATGACATCTTTCACCATATTACATATATTACAATCCACTCACAAATGAAAGGAAGAGAGAAAGACAGAATATATTTTTTTGTCAATTTTTATTTATCAATATGATAAAAAGATTTTTGTCCATTTTTTCCCTCTCAAAAGAATCAGAGGGTCTTTACAACAAACTTGTAGAAAAAACACAGAATTACACAGTACAGGACAGGTGAAATAAGGTCTTTGAATAATCAAATACATTTAAGATAAATACTTGTTCAAATAAATAAATAAATAATCAAATAAATAAATAAATAAATAAACAAATAAATAAACAAATAAATAAATTCATCATGAAAATACTTGCCTTAATTTCTTAGGCATGATGGCAAGTTGCACATTACATAATAATAATGACATACAATAACAGTAATTATTGATATACACATAAATTAAAATAATAAATAAAAAATCAATGCATGTTTATGCAGTCATTTCTGCATTTCACATCTGTTCATTTTTGTTCCCCAGGTGTTATTTAATCACAGCACTGAATAAGTTGTGTTTGTTTGCAGTCAATTTTATTCTATCCCTCTTCCCTCTCAGCTTTTTAGCTTCGAAATTGTCTTCTCAAATTGCCAGCAATTATGTCCATCCTCAAGAGGTGATTCTTCACTATTGCTCTGACTTGCTCCCAGGAGGCCTCACTGTAGTTCTACAAACAAACACACAAATAAAACATACATTTTAGTATTTGCTTTAATTTTGTGTGGGGAAAAAAAGAAAAAAATATATCTTAGACATAAAGAATATATATATGCTTTGTGACTAAATAGATGTTTCATTTGAAATAGATCAGAAAGATGGTCTCCTCCATTGTACTATACTGTCTTTCCAAAAGTATCCAGAACCCCCTTTTTATTTGTGACCTCACATACTTTAGGGTGCACACATTGGTGATACATTGTGCACACATAGTTTGTATAATAGGCAATATAATGGGACCCTTTGGAGCAGTTGCACATCAGCACAAAATCTCCATGCCCAAGACCAAACAGACCAAAACCTCACTACCTCTTCACATAATCAATCATAATATAAAGACACTTACAGCATTTTTTAGAATGTTCCTCAATGTCCTAAAGTGTTTCCTGAGTTTGGATGATGTTTTTCTTGAAGCTGGGTAAGCTACTGCCTGTTGGAGAAGAGAAAGTTTAATTAAAAGTTCAAAGTGCACAAAATTTCAGTATGTACTTGTGGCTGAAGCATAAAAACAATACAACTAGCATTTGGGTGGTGGTGGGGGGTTAAGTTGTTATTGTTATTATTGTTATTATTCATTTGCTCAATTTAATGTGTATTATTTTTGTACTAATATAAAATATTAATAATATATGAATACAGAAATCTATTTTTGAGAATATAAATAATAACTAATACACTATATGTACCCTGGCATGGAGGCCTACACATTGACATTTCTTACAAACACTTACACAGCGCTTAAGTTGTACCAGTTGCCGAGTTGCAAGAACGTTCTGCAAATTATCTAAGTCTTGAGTGTCCCATTTATCCACGTCACTGAGGAGCTTGACGATCTGCATTGTAACATCAGCCAGAAACCTCACCTGGACTGCAACCTGCATGGATACAATTGTGATATATATTGAGAATATAATTATGATTGTAAGAAAGGAAAATATGTTAAATATATTATCAAATATATTATATATTATTATTTAGCCATGTTATGAGTTACCTTGCTCTTCTCTACTTCCTCATAAAGCCTCTCTGGAAATGGTCTGATCAGTGGTGCAATCTCTCCTTCCTACAAAAAAATATAATAAACAGCATGTAGTATGTGTCAACACCAGTCATACATTCACCCTGCAATCACATACTTAATTTACCCTGGTGATAGGATATCATCTAAACAAATGCAGTCAAGAATAAATAGCTTCAAATAGTGACTGAATTATAATTTGTAAATCCCACTAGAATTTACAAATCCAGCTTTATAATATGTTTGTATATCTATGTAAGCAACATAGGAATTCCAGATTGCAAACAGGCTCTATCCATCAGAGAAAACTGTACACATAGACATAACATCTACTTAGGCTTACACATCTACCTTACACAGTCTTACACATCTACCATACACAGTCTTACACATTTACCATACACAGGCTTACACATCTACCACACACAGGCTTATGCATCGACCATACATAGTCTTACACATTTACCATACACAGGCTTACACATCTACCATACACAGTTTTACTTATTTACCATACATGGGCTTACACATCTACCATACACAGTTTTACTTATTTACCATACACGGGCTTACACATCTACCATACACAGTCTTACACATCTACCATACACAGTTTTACTTATTTACCATACACGGGCTTACACATCTACCATACACAGTCTTACACATCTACCATACACAGTTTTACTTATTTACCATACACGGGCTTACACATCTACCATACACAGTTTTACTCATTTACCATACACAGGCTTGCACATCTATCATACGCAGTCTTACACACCTACCATACACACATCTACCATACACAGTCTTACACATTTACCATACACAGGCATATACATCTACCACACACAGGCTTCTGCATCGACCATACACAGTCTTACACATGTACCATACACAGACTTACACATCTACCATACACAGTTTTACTCATTTACCATACACGGGCTTGCACATCTATCATACGCAGTCTTACACACCTACCATACACACATCTACCATACACAGTCTTACACATTTACCATACACAGGCATATACATCTACCACACACAGGCTTATGCATCGACCATACACAGTCTTACACATCTACCATACACAGTTTTACTTATTTACCATACACAGGTTTACACATCTACCATACACAGTTTTACTCATTTACCATACACGGGCTTGCACATCTATCATACGCAGTCTTACACACCTACCATACACACATCTACCATACACAGCCTTACATATCTACCATACACAGGCTTACACATCTACCATACACAGGCTTACACATCTACCATACACAGGTTTACACATCTACCATTCACAGGCTTAAACATTGACAGGCTTACACATAAACAGGATTACTCATCTACAATACAATAAGATCCTAGGGTCCTAGAGCTGATTCCTCATACTCGACATTAAAAACAGTCAAATTTTACTTACCATTCTCCGCATGATTGAGATAGCCTGGCCGCTAATAATTTCGTAGTGGGTGGCAATCCAGTCGCAGCCGTAGCTTTGGCTCTGGAAGCTGCAAAACACGAGAAAAATGCACAGCCACATTTGCTTGGCGTTCATGTTTGCATTCATTCCGTCTTTCGCTGAGAAAGTTTTGGAGCGACATGTTGCTGTGTGTTGATTTATACGAGAGTATGGAAAAGGAAAACGAAGTGAGGACTAACCGTATACATGAGCTTCGGTAGCTGTAGAATTCCCCCCACAGCCAGGAGCTTGACAACACGCTTTCGCTTTCCAGACGACCGCTTCGCAAGACAATCCCTAATCATTTTTGTACTTTTTCCCCCAAAATACAGACCAACAGCGGTGAATTGAGCAGACAAACTTCAAAACTAAAAAGAATAATTTTAAAAAATGATACAAAATGATTATACTCTGAATAGTAAAGTGAAGCGGATGATGTATCTGAAGAGAGCGCTCTGTTAACTGGATGAAGTACATTATACTCGCCTGATTTCTGCGCATATTAGTAGATACATTCAAAAATTAGTAAAAAAAAAAGCTTAACAAGTATTCTTAGTCCAGCTCTGCCTGCTCTCCCTCCCCGCTCCCTTACATTACAAACCGAAAGCAGAGGGGAACCACGCCGCGTATCTGTGACGCTGCGCTTTCGATGATGTAATGCGCTGATGCAACTGTGTGATGCAAGCTTTCATTCGGATTTTATTTGTATTTTAGTTACAATATTCCTCACTATACACAATATGGTAGATTCAGGATAACAGTGAGAAACTGTAGTTTCTTTAACTATAATTGACTCTGCTGGATAAACCGCAGTCTTTATAAATGTTTAACTTGCTTTTGTTTGCTGTCTTTTATTTTCATAATGGTTGTTTCGTTTTCAGAACCAGTTTTGTATTCTTTAATGCGTTGCATAGCACTTCCTCCTGTGTTAAGTCAGGCTGTTCTGGCTCCTCCTAGCACTGCTAATGCCGCTTGCAAGAACCCACCGCCAGGAGGCGTGTCTGACAGGGTGTCGTACACTGCTCGTGCACGTAGTTGGCTTCTAAATGCACCCGCCATAGCTGCATTGATGCTATGGCATCGGAAATGTCTGGTTTCTTCTTAGGTAATGCTCTTTTTTATGTTGCTTAGGCAGTTAAATAACATTTCACTCTTTCGTCAGAGCACTGGAAGCTGGACTAGAAGCAGCCGTCCACTTCTGATGTAAATATAATAGTCCATGTTCTGTTGCTACTTCTGCTTAATGTGCTACTGGAACACGTATGCTTCCATTAACATATTTTCTGTTTTATCTGTAGTTTCACAGGGTTTTTTTCTTCCTCTACATGTTTGTTGATTGGGATGGTGGCTCTTCCTTTTTTTTTCTGCACACTGTACAAAACTTCTCTTGTTACTAAGGTGGCAGATTTGGCAGGGACCCCAAGACAGAGTTAACACCCTAGAATTCCTTTATAAGTCACTGCTTCCTCTGGGGTTGTAACTGACACTGCTAACATCACGCACCATGGCTGTACTGAGTACAGAAAGTTGAACAGAGATATAAGCAATGTAATGTAAAAAGGTGCATCATTGTCTTACAAAAAATCTAACATTCTGGGCTGGTGGGTGTCTATGACTTGTATGTCTGTGTGCATACTTTCATTGCATAACAACAATTTAGTTTGATGTGATGTAATTCAGGAGTGAGAACAAGAAAAAGCTTTTAGGCCTTGCAATTATTTGAAGCACTAACAACCTGTTCAGGATGTTTTCTGCCTTTCACCCAATGAACATTGGGATAGGCTCCAGCAGCCCCCAACCAGATAGATAAGTGCTTTAGATGATGAATAAATAAATTAATCATTTGAACCAGCTTCAGCTTTTCTACTGAGGTTGACTGCTTTATCATGCCCCAATCTGTTGGTTCTTTACCAACTATAATCATAATAATATATCAGAGTGTTCAGCACCCTGACTGTCCCAGAAAAAAAATGTTTTTGTTACAATTTTTTTTTATCATACTGTTTACAATACAAAAAAAGTTTACAATACGTTTTGTAAAAAGGATAGTGCATAACTTCATAATTACCAGTGTCAACGAATACACACATCAGCCTATGATACCAGCCTAAAATAACACATCATTTAGCAGTCTACTTGACCAGTCCTGTCATACTGAGGATAGAAAAACATTTTCCTACATAAGTAATTATGCTTTGAGGTGGTCTGACATGCAATTTTGATGCAGGACTGAAGAGGTCATAGTTAGTTTATAGATCTGTTGTATGTCTATCTGTATAGAATAAGAAAATAGGGTTCAGTTTGAAGTTTTCATAGCTGTCCTGTCATGAAAACAAATACATCAATCACGTACAGGATGGGGCAAAAAATCTGGGACAATATGTAATTTATAACAAGTGATTTATTTCTAACTGTCATAAAAAGCAACATTTATAATTACATATAAGATTCAACAAGTTTAGTATTTAGTGTGTCAACCTTTGCTTTTATTGCAATGTTTTCAGGATTTCAAAGAAGTTCATCTAAAGAAGTTACATTGTCTGTTCACAATCAAAGTAATCAAAAACATGTTCAAAGATTTAAAGGGCTGGAGTGACAACGGCCAGATATTTGTTCTGCGCAACAGTGACAATTACATTAATTAATTTTTTTTCTGACTTATACTTGATATATACCTGTACCTGAGAACATGTGCTCTTCTTTCTCCAAACACTTCAGTGGCAATCAAATCACCCTCCAGATGAAAATACATGTGATGCATGTGTAAATCTTGATGTAATAATTTCCCTTCTTGTCGTTCATTGTGCAAACCAAAATTGATTCTTTGATAACAATCACAGACTGAAAGCACCCACTGTAATTTTGATTTACAGAGTTTATTATTATTAAATACTGCCAGAACTATTTGATAATTGCTTGCAGCCAGTCAGACGACAGTAGACAGTAGAATTAATTAGGGTAATGAGTGCCAAAAATACATATTATCTACTGTATTATCTCTATATTCTAGATACTATATTATCTAATAATAAGGAGGGTTTCCTTATTCTTTAGTGAGTATTCACTCACCCCTATCCCCAGGACTCTGGAGTGCAGGCCACTGGAGTTCCCCACACTAAACTAGACTCTGTAGTGAGTGATGCAACAGAGGACATACAATTGTTCACACTGCACACTAACACTTCAGTGCACTGCGGCCTTCACTTTTCGTGTTTGTGTGGTCTACTAATAACAAAAATGTTATTAAATATGTGCATTCAATTATTTGGGTTAGTTGGGATTATCTTGGGTCCACTGTTGCACCTCACTGGCAGACCTCAGTATGTCAGGCTGAAGGACTGCAAATCAGAGACTGCGGTCAGCAGCACAGGAGCACCACAGGGTACTGTACTCTCCCCATTCCTCTTCACACTCTACACCTCAGACTTCCAGACTTCCAACTCTGAGTCGTGCCACATGTAACCATGAGTTACAGAACCATGTAAACTTATGTTTTATATTAGTAACTGTAACCTTATTTGTGTTAAAGAAACAGATGCCACTACACACATGCTATTGTGCATAATGTTTTTTTGATAAAATGGTGACGGTGAAAAGTAAAGCATTTCCTCAAAACAGTATTTGTGCATAAGTACCAAAGTAGCAGCAAAAAACAAAACAAGTAGAAAAAACATTTTCCTGTTGAGATGCAGTGGAATGTCTTTGTACATCCAGTATCTATGCACAAGTTATTCTTTTCTTTGAAAAAATCAGAACATTTGTCCTCTTAAACCTTTTTTGTGGATTTTTTTGTTATTAATTATATTAATTTTAAGAACATTAATTGACAAACCACATTCTAAGAAAAGGAGAAAATAAAGAAAGATTGTTTGTGTCTATTTTTATTAATTCATCAACATAATAAAAACATCTTTTTTCTCTCAAATAATCTGAAGTCCATTACAACAGGTTTGTAGAAAAACAAAGCATTTACCACAACAGTGCAGGTAAAAACCATATCATGAATACACAATGAAATACACATTTTAAATAAATTAAACAATATATAAATAATAGTAGTAAATAAATAAATATCAGATTATATCAGATTTTATAGTGGCAAATTTTATTATCACTCACTCATGGCACTAAATACATGTTTAATTTGCAATAGATCAGAAAGACGGTCTCTTTTTCAGTATTGTACTGTATATTCCCTTCATGTCCAGAAGTTTGTGAACGCCCCTTTAATAAGTGAACTTAGTACTTAGGGTGCATCCTTTTCTGTTATAATGGACACAAACTGTTTGTATAGCCAAAATAATTGGGTGCTCTGGAGAAGCTTCACATAAGTCTAGGGTCACTATGCCCAAGTCAAAACTCTTGCTTGAGCAAATTATGGCTGCTGCTCTTCATACTTGCACATAAAAGCACACATAACTTTTATTTTTTATTCTTTAACTATAAAAATACTTTTATTCTTCAACTTATATTGTTATATTTTGTATATATATATTTTATTTCTTTTATTTGTTATCTTTATCTATTGGTGAATGGAGGAGCAGCAAAGTAAGAATTTCATTGTACAGTGTAACTGTCTGTTCTGCTGTACACATGACAATAAAACTCTTGAATCTTGAATCTTGAATCTTGAATTAGCCACAGAATTGGGCTGTGGATTTGTGCAACTGTGTTCTATGGAATGAATCAAGGAGCTTAATCGAAAGGGTATGGGATGAGTGGCATTTGTAATTCTAATCATGCAACATCAGTACCAAGATCTCACAAATGTTCTTGTGGTTGAATGCAATTAAATTCTCATGGCAATGTTTCAATCTCTACTGTAAGCCTTTTCAGAGGAGTAGAGACTGTGACTGCAGCCAACGCCGTTGACTGTGAGCCTTGACTATAGAATGATCATACAATGATTAGGTGTCTACGAACTTTTGGGCACTTTTCCTTCACACAATAAATTCCAAGATGAAGATACCTACAGCAATATAGAGAATGTTCTTCAACTTCCTGTTGGGGAAGAGAGAGTTAAATTAAAGGCTAATTCAGTGCACATCATTTTAGCTTGAACCTTGTAGTGGTAATTTTATTTTGGTACAAGAGCAGGTTGACTTGGCAGCAGCATAAATAAATACATTACATTGTGATAATAATTCTATTTATTTTTATGAAATACAGTGAATGTAATGCTTATTTTTATTAGAACATACATAACTAATACATCATATGTACCCCAGCATGTAAACCTACTGTGCGTATGACATTTATAATAAACACTTACACAGCGTTTAAATGCTTCCAGGTGTATCTTATTAAGAACGTGCTGCAACTCCTGAGTGTCCCATTTCACTGTGTCGTACAAGAACTTGACAATCTGCTCTGTAACTTCAGGAAGAAAAGTAACTTTGTCTGCAACCTGTAAGAGTATAAATCATTTTAATTGTGAGAAAGGAAAGGACTGCTGTAAGATAATCACACTGATAACAAAACATAATCATAAGAAAATAATATATTGGATGAAAGTGAACATTTATACAATTATTAACTGCAAATTACTGTGCTTTCCTCTGTTTCCTCATAAAGCCTGACTGGAAATGGTCTGATTATTGGAACAGTCTCTCCTTCCTAAAACAGAAATATTATAAACAACATTTTAATAAAGGACTGTCATATATGTAGTATCAGTCAAAACAATCAGCCCCATACCCTGCAAGAACCAACTTTTTACCCTGGTCATACAAGATCATCCTTTTTTTTGCACAAAAACTGGGTCATGAATACAGAACATTGTAGGGGAAAGAGGCAAATAGACAAATAAACACACATATGACAAAACAGAACAACGAACGAGGGAGTCAAATTGATAGTTGGTATTGAGCAAAAAATAGAAAAATAAATAAATAAAAAAGTAACGAATGGAGGGATGTCTGGAAGATATTTTTTGTCATAATTAATGTTATCTTTTATGGTAAATGTAATCTTTTCCAAAATTGAACATTCAGTTAACAGATTGTATCAGTGCTTTATTGATAATTTTTGTCTTTCCAGTTAAGTGAGATTATTTTTTAGTCATCGTTGTAGAAATGAGGATGAATGTTTGCAGATGTTTTGGAATTGGTAGAGAGGAAAAGTCGCCAAGCAGAGCTATGGTAGGAGAAAAAACAAAGAAAGTGGGATGCTGAGGTTGAGGATCTTAGATAGCTCTCCCAAGACCTCCGACCAAAACTGTCTGAGAGGGCAGTTCCAGAATGTGTGAAGATGATTATCTGTTATATTGGGGCACAGTGTACAGGTGTTGGAGTCAAGATAGATAGATGTGACCTCCTGTGACCCCTCCTCCCCTGCAGAGAGGAGTTGTACAGTCTGATGCCATGAAGGACAAAGGAGTTTTTGAGTCTGTTGGTTCTGCACTAGGGTAGGAGCAGTCGGTCACTGACTCCTCTGGTTGCTGATGACAGTGTGCAGAGGATGACTGGCATCATCCTAACAAATACAAGTGTTCTTTTAGTCACAATTAGGTATGAATGTCTGCAAATATAGGATGAACCTTTTGAATAACAGATCGCTAACAGATGCTAATCTATAGCTATGCATTGAGGTATATGTGTATATATGTATTTGAAGCATATAAAATACAGCATCTATTGCTGTATTGTCCAAAAATACAGAAAATGCACAGTCCACAGTAGAAGCCAACAATGTCCAGAAATGCAGCTTCTCTGCATGCACTGCATTTCCTCTGAAATTGACTGAAGCACGGTGGAAGCAGTGGAAGTGGTCTGACGAATCAACTATGAACAAATTGTTTTCCAAGCCAAGGAAGAAAAGAACCATCTAAACTGTTACCAGTACAGATATCTACATAATGGTCTGCCATGGGCCATAGATGTATCCATGGAATGAGCAATATTAATGCAGAAAGTTGAATATACACCTTGCAGCATGCAGCATCTCTTCATGGATGTCCATGATTATTTCAACATGAGAATGCCAGCCACAGCATGACTGTCATTTGTAGACTGTCCTGTCTACATAAATTCTACATCTATCTCCTTGAATGAAGTTTGTCGTAATATATTTTTATGAGCCTGCACAGTTGTGCAGCTGAAAACTTGTATAGTATAGTAGATAAAGAATAACAAAAATATAAATAAATAATAATACATTAATAAGTTTTCATTTTGAAACTGGATCAGTCTTCCCCAGTGTCCCAAGTTCCCCTCCCAAGATTTTGAAACATGTTGCAGGCATTACATTTTGAAAGTGCATGCATTTACCAATAAATAATAAAGTTTGTATGGTCAAACATCAAACACTGTTTGGTTTCAAATTGAATGCAGCACAAAAGAATGTACATATCACCTCTCTGTGTTTTTTTAATTGGCACATCATGCTGTCCTCACAGTTTTAGAATACTATGCTCTGTTATCAAATGCAGAGGTATTCCCAAGACAGTTGGATAGATCTTCCAGCAGTTCCCAGCTCAGACTTTAATTTCAGCTTTGTGATAGGTTACCCATGTGAGCAACATAACCATGCCACATTACTAACAGGCTCTGTCCACCAAATAAAAAAATACACACTATATCTACCACACACTGGCTTACACATCTACCATACACAGGCTTTATACATCTACCTTACACAGGCTTACACATCTACAAGCTTACACATCTACCATACACAGGCTTTATACATCTACCTTACACAGGCTTACACATCTACAAGCTTACACATCTACCATACACAGGCTTTATACATCTACCTTACACAGGCTTTATACATCTACCTTACACAGGCTTACACATCTACAAGCTTACACATCTACCATACACAGGCTTTATACATCTACCTTACACAGGCTTACACATCTACAAGCTTACACATCTACCATACACAGGCTTTATACATCTACCTTACACAGGCTTACACATCTACAAGCTTACACATCTACCATACACAGGCTTTATACATCTACCTTACACAGGCTCACAGATCTACCATACACAGGCTTTATACATCTACCTTACACAGACTTACACATCTACCATACACAAACTTTATACATCTACCTTACACAGGCTTACACATCTACAAGCTTACACATCTACCATACACAGGCTTACAGATCTACCTTACACAGGCTTTATACATCTACCTTACACAGGCTTGCACATCTACAAGCTTTCACATCTACCATATACAGGCTTACACATCTACCATACACAGGCTTACACATCCACTAGCTTACACATCTACCATACACAAGCTTACACATCCACAAGCTTACACATCTACCATACACAGGCCTTATACATCTACCATACACAGGCTTACACATATATCTAAGAGAAGCTTACACATCCACAAGCTTACACATCTACCATACACAGGCCTTATACATCTGCCATACACAGGCTTACACATCTACCATACAAAGGCGTACACGTCTACTATACACAGGGTTACACATCTACAATGAACAGACTTTATACATCTACCTTACACAGGCTTATACATCTACCATACACAGGCCTTATACATCTACCTTACACAGGCTTACACATCTTACAGGATCACACATCTACCATACACAGGGTTACACATCTACCATATACAGACTTACATATCTAAGACACACAGGGTTACACATCTACCATACACAGGCTTACATATGTACCATACACAGTCTTACACATCTACCATAGACAGGCTTACACATCTGCCATGCACAGGGTTGCACATCTGCCATACACAGGGCAACACATCTGCCATACACAGGCTTTCACATCTGCCGTACACAGGCTTACACATCTGCCATACACAGGCTTACACATTTGCCATGCACAGGGTAACACATCTGCCATACACAGGCTTACACATCTGCCATACACAGGCTTACACATTTGCCATGCACAGGCTTACACATCTACCATACACAGGCTTACACATGTACTATACACAGGCTTACATATCTCCCATACACAGTGTTACTTGTCTACCATACACAGACTTACATATCTACGACACACAGGGTTACACATCTACCATACACAGACTTACACATGTACTATACACAGGCTTACATATCTCCCATACACAGTGTTACTTGTCTACCATACACAGACTTACATATCTACGACACACAGGGTTACACATCTACCATAGGCAGGCTTTATACATCTACCATACACAGGCTTACACATCTGCCATACACAAGGTTGCACAGCTACAAAACACAGGGTCAAGGGTCCTCTTACATGGCATTAAAATCAGTCAATGTTTTTGTGTTGTTTTCCATTCTCCGCAGGATTGAGATAGACTGGCCGGTGATATTATCGTAATTGTTAGCAAAATATTCGCAGTCGTAGCTTTGGCTCTGGAAGCTGCAAAACACGAAAAAAAATGCACAGCCACATTTGCTTGGCGTTTATCTTTGCATTCATGCTGTCGTTCAATGATCAAGTTTTGGAGCGACATGTTGCCGTGTGTTAATTTACACGAGAGTGTGGAAAAGGAAAACGAAGCGAGGACGTACACTGGAGCTCCGGTAGCTGTATGTTTGTTAAAATAGTTAGGTTTTGCCTTCTTTGATTTTTTTGGTTAAAAACAAACATAGTTTGGATTAATGTTTTGTTTGGTTTCTTCCTTTTCCTTGGCACTGTCACTGTTGACTCCTCATAGGCCTCAAAAATACATTGTGTGTGTCTGTTTAGTTTGGATGTCATTAATATGTAATAAATATGCTCTGGTTAAAAGCTTTAATTCTGGCCTGGTTCCGCCACTATTCTTGTGTTCCCTTATGTGTTTTAAACACACTTTAAATGAGCCACCCTAGTTTGTAACAGCGGGGGACGAGAACATCAGAGCACTAGAAGATTGAATCTGAAGTGAACTTCTGATATGAATAGATTATATTTTGCTATATTACTACTTCTGCTCAACCTAATGGATTTCAGGAGCAACAGTCTGAGAATCCACCACTATGGAGGTTCTATGTAATAACAGTGAGCGTGTTTTCTATCCGCTGAAAAATGAAACTATAGCATAGTCGTTGTAGTCATGCCACACATCGATGTGACCAGCCTAACCACATAATTCAGAGTCACTTGCAAAATCTAAAAAACAAATGTTTAAGGAACAAATCTGTTTTGATGGGAATTGGCTTCATGGTCACCAACAGACAAGTTTCCTGTAAGCCTCTTTTCATTTTTAGTAGAGATTCTGGAGGTTTCACTTCTAGCTTTTCACTTCTTCGTTTACTTTTCACCACATATTCCAACTAATCAATGACTAATGAAGATATTAATTTAAAATTCAATTTAATTTAATTCAGCAGACTGGTCAAGCAGGTCATCACTGCTGGGTGCTTTTCTGCATTACAGTGATCATCTGCTACGTCACAATGAAGTTTGAGTGAAACTTAATCCATAATCCAGTGGTCCGCAGCTGATTCTTCTGTTTAGTAATCAGCTTGTAAACATTGTTTTGTTAGCACAAGAAAATGTTACAGTGTAGAGGGGCTATAGAAGTAAAATATGGCACCAATGAAAATAAAAACAAAATAGTATTATACTATTTTGGTTGGTGTCAAAGGCTTCGTGCATCAACTTGCTTTCTCAAGACATTTAGTTCCATATGCTTCATACAAAAGAGCTGCACTAGAGACAGATTTTTGAAGTATGTATTTATTAAGCTTATTAGCATATGCAATCTATGCAAAGCTCATAAAACAATGTTGGTAGAGATGAGAATTGATAAATAAATAGAAAAAAATATTTAAATTAATATATGTATAATGCAGTAAATATCACATAACACAAAAAGCAAAACAATAGACAGTTATTTTCATTTTCACAGAAAATGTTTCGCGGTCCTTCATGTTGGCAGGATGTCAGAGAATAAAAGAGTTACAGACGGTGAGTTTAATCTTAAAGGCTGGGCGCGTATTTAGTCTTGATGGCCAGTAAGTCGAGTCTGTGCAGGTGTTGTAGCACCATTCCTGCAACGTCTTTCCAGCCACTCGCGCTGTAATCCTGCAAAGAGAAAGCTCGGGTTTAAGCAAAACTCGGTTTAATACACCTTACAGGGTATTCAGTGGAGTAACTACAATCTTTTGGGCCCCAGTGCATAGCATTTTTGCTCATTGTATATGATTTTAGGGGATAAACGTTTAAAATAGAGATACTACTACTACTACTACTACTACTAATAATAATAATAATAACAATAATAATAATAATAATAATAATAATAATAATAATAATAATAATAATAATCCATTTCAAATCTACCGTGCTGCTCTTTCTGATCCACTCATGGCTGATATATGTAGGTATGTATAACGCTGCCCTGCTGAGTGATTACCTGTGCTAACATGATGTGCAAATGACAAACTTGAAACAATATAGATTTGAGAGATTCCAGTTGCCACGCAATCGCCCTAATCTACCACATTTATTTGTTACCATTGTTCTTATTAGTAGTATAGTAGTGATTTCCAACAACCCCAAAGCATATAAACTACTACAACGAGTGAGTGAAGTGATCCAGCAAAATCATACGGTATTCAAAAATATCTGGACTTCTTACCGTGTTTTTGAGGTGAGAACTTAGACTTTTGAAGTGCGGTTCCATCTTCTTCATTATCTTCTTGTTCGCTTCAGTTGTGACGATTTTCGTTGCCTTCAATGGGAGAAACAAGTGTTAAACTCTTTTACTGTGGTATGTTGAGTAACTGTCGTCTTTACATGTTTAATCATTTTAAATGTTTTTTTTTACCGTCGCTGCCGAAACGTTTTTACATTAATTGAAAATATCAGCCGCCGTTTATACTGCGTTATATTTTCATCCCGGAAGTTTAACAGAAAACTTTCAAAACGACTTAGAATAATGTCTTTGTGAAAGAACAGATTGTATTTTTTTCTTCTCCTATAAATTGAGGTTTGGTTTCGACAGCGACTGGACCACTTTACAATCGGACCACTGACTGTCTTTCACTTACACATGACTCGAGCTCCGTGATCTGACGGTGGATGTCGAGAATGAATATCTGCAGCTTCTGCTGGTCACAGTCCGCATTTTCATACCTCCCAGATCTCTCATAGAGCCTCATCACGTTCTTCAGTGTGCGCAGAACAAACACTATGTGAGCCTTCGCCTAGAAACACAGCAGGTTATATTCTCATGAGTAGACTACAACTGCTAGTTCAAAACTAGTGCAGCAGATCGGTGTATTAGTGTTCTTTCGGATCATCCATTAGGTTAAAACGAGCACGAGTTTGCTTCTTCAGGAAGAGGATTGGCTTAAAGTGAAAGTGTCCTTTCCTTACCTGGAGCTGCGTCACGTGACTGTAAAGCTTGTTTGGGAATTCCAGGTTCAGATTACTGTGATGATGTGCAACGTCCTTGCACTGGAATGAGCAGAAATTGCACAAGTTACATTAAATGCGTTTAACAAGCAGTTAAGAAAATAATAAGTGTTGCTATATTAGATCTGCACAATAGAAAACATTACAAAGACTTCGTGCATTATCATCTATTGTCAAATCCAGTATTATTCAAATACCTGTCCACTGTTCTTTAGTAAAGACAGTGGACTATATAGCACAAAAAGGCATCCTGCTGTTGTTACGATGTCAAGCTTGTAAGAACAGAAGGACCCTTGTTGCTACTGCATAGAACCATAGTAACATATTCTTTCTCAGTCTTGAGATACCTCTTCACCAGTACCATTTAACCATGCAAATGTTTCTATATAGATTAAACATCATTACTCAAGACATTACTCATTACTCATACATTTTTTTTAAAAACAATGCAGGCTATAATCCCGGTGTGTTCACTTTAGCGTTTCATTTGACAGCTATCCAACAAACAACAACAAATCACGTGCTTACAGCGCATCTCTTAACTTACCGCTTGCTGAAGATGCGAAATGGAGCTGTTGCTTAAAATGTGGAAATTGCTCTTCATCCATGTACATCCATCCACGTTGCTCCAGCAGCTAAACGCAATAAGGACAGTCAGCAGAGACATCTTAACCACTGCCATTCTACAGCGCTACAAAATACCAAAGCTGGTAAAAAAGAGTGTGACTGAATTGAAGATCGGCAGTAGCGAGTTGAGAGAGCTCAAGGTGTTCGCTTTTTTGTTGTTCTGTCTGGGACGCGTGCATTTATACTATAGCTATTGAAAACAGAAAACCTGCCGTAATTCCCCATAGCCTTTCATATCTCTTACGCAGCACAGCGACCTGAAAGGTTAATCCCAATATTCCTTGGAACGACAGGTGTGATTTAAATTCCCCGCTGTTGCCTTCAGAATATCATAATCTGTAAATATTTTAAAGCGAGACAATTAAAAAACTATTCAGTTAATATGTACTATATACTTATATACTTATACTTTATACTCGAATATGTCCAGCTCCCAATACTATTACACTACCCATGTATATTTGTGAGGAATCACCTGTTTACTCAGCTGTTTACAAGTGAGTAATCTGTCATTTGTGCTTATTTTCAATACATTAAACATTTTGGCATAAATGTTTACACCTTGCAGTGTTGAGGATGTAGTTATCAAGAAGTTACAGTGCAGTGTTTACCTGCTTTAGTACCACTGCTTGAAAACGTAATGTAACTTATTATTGATATTATTTTTTGAGAATATTTTTGGAGTGAATCATGTTTTTACTGTGGAATGGGGCTATGGGCTACTCATTTCATCATTTCATCCAAAAATCTCCAGGACAAATAGGGAAAAGTAAGTTTTGTGCACTCTCAGTAAAAGGTAAAAAAACTGAGTCACTGTGGTGATACCCTTTCACTAGGCTGATACCTTCACATCTCAGTAACTTTGTACCATTTTCTATTGAAATCATATTTTTAAAGATATATTGGTTTTGTACACTCTGTCTTTTCTTCAGCTTTTATTTTTTTGTACAAGGGTACAAGTGTACATCCCCTGGGGAAAAAAAACATACTTCAGGTTTAAAGTTGGACCTTACAACCTCTGTTGTAACTCAAAGGGATACATTTTTTTCACTATTTGTCAATGAATGAACAATGTATCTCCATAGTACATTTTTCTAACAGTGTTGTTGCATTAAAGTGTATAATAAATTAAAACTGTAAGTAAATGGGAGAAAAACATAATTGTAAATTATAATGTTACACTACACTAAACTTTACATTTCCTGCTGTTGCCCATGTAACATCATGATGTGCAACTCATGAGGACTATTTTAAAGCGAGACAAGTAAAAAGACTATTCAGTAATGTGTACTACTGTTACTTCTACCCTTGTATATTTGTAAGGAAGTATCTTTTTACTAAGTTAGCTTCATTTTATTAATTGATGATAAGTTTCTAATCCATTATTTGGGCACATTACGTATTACATTAACATATATGGAATATTTGTCTACACCGTTCAATAAAGTAATATTAAGGATGTAGCTAATAATAAGTTACTATGTAGTGTTTTAACCAGCTTTGGTACCACTGCTTGAAGAGGCACATTGTTGGTACCTCGACCTTGGTCAACTTTGCCTCAATAAAATGTAGAAACAATTATGGCATAATATCAAAATGATTTTTACACTTAATATATATATATATATATATATATATATATATATATATATATATATAGTGAACTAATGATATACCAGTTATAACTATGTTGGTAAGAATGAGTATTTGTTTTGAAGAGCTTTTTAATGGGTATAAAGATCTTATCAAGCCATGCCTGAAGTTAAGGTGTGTGCTACTGGTGGGCTGCTCAAAAAACAGCAAGCAACTATGAACAAGGTTGATAAAGCCATCAAAACATGACACGAATTTAATAAGATTCTACATCTTCGTGGAAAAGGTGAGCGCAGGCCACAGTAAAACTGATAAAAGACATGCATCCGTCCAGTCATCCTATATATGACCTACTTCCATTTAATAAAGGGAAGAGAGAACAGGTCTTCTGCGCTGGAAGCCCATGCAACCTGTAGGTACCCCTGTTGTTACTGTGTGGTACCCCAGTACCTAGGGGGACATACTCGCCATGGCAATTATAGTTTTAAGTTGTATTGACTCCAGTTACCCTGTTTTGTCGCCAGAATCGAATTGCATACTCAAAGCAAGACTTCTAGCGTTATGGAAACGGCGGGAGCAGATCACAGTAAAACTGATAGAAGACACACATCTGCCCAATCACCTCTTACTGATCTGTTGGCACTTAATATGGGAGAGAGAGAGAACGGGTAATCTCCTGCATTCAAATTCCCAGCTGTGGCTTTTGCATGCCAAGAACTAATACATTAAGAAATTCCACTATTTACGTTTAATACGTTATTTTGTGCTGTGTGTGTGTTTATAATGTTTAAGTGCTTTGGGGTATGTATTGTATGTTCTGCAAAATTGAGTCAGTAGGTTGAAAGCCCGAATGTTTTCTAGATAAACTAAAATAAATTATTTTTTTTGAAAGTGGAGCGAACATTCAACATGATTTTATTGATCCGCTATTCGATGATTATCCAACTTGATTTCTCTCAACCTTTACTTGCTGTCTCTGCCATTTGCATGGCTGCAAGATGAAGGATGGTGAATCAGGATTGGTTTACCTCTTCGTATGTCAAGACAGACAGAATGTTTCTAAATTTTAGGAGGAGAAAATCATGCACGTCGAGACATTAGACAAGTTTGTTTACCCCAAATAACCATGTCGCATCCGGCGTGTATAGTTTCCATGCGAATATTCAAAATATGACGTGAAAAAGTGCACGTCTTACAGGACTGGAGCTAGAAGGGGCTAATGTACCCCTGTTGTCAGTGGGGTGGTACTCCAATACTTTTAGTTTTAGGGGATATACTTGTCCAATATCTCATCGCATTTACATTTCTAAGCTGCATTGACTCCACTTCTCCAGGATCAAATTGCTTATTCAAAACATATTTAGTTTCATATACCTCATTGTAAAGAAAGACAGCAAAACTACCAGACTTCTTCAAGTATCTATTTATTAAGCTTATTAGCACAAACAGTTCATACACAGCTCGTTCATTAATGTTGGTGGAAATAAATATAAAGCAATAAATACATAGAATAAATATTTAAATTAACATATTTATGCTGCAATAAATAGCACAATATATACAAATACGCGATACAATGAACAGGTATTTTCACTTTCACGGTAATTATTTCTTGATCCTTCATGCGGCCAGGATGCCGAAGAATTAAAAAGAGTTACAGACGGTGAGTTTAATCTTAAAGGCTGGGCGCCTGTTTAGTCTTGATGGCCAGTAAGTCGAGTCTGTGCAGGTGTTGTAGCACTATTCCTGCAACGTCTTTCCAGCCACTCGCGCTGTAATCCTGCAAAGAGAAAGCTCAGATTCAGGCAAAACTCGGTGTTCAATACACTTTAGAGGGTATTCAGTGGAGTAACTACAATCTTTTGGGCCCCAGTGCATAGCATTTTTGCTCATTGTATATGAAATTACCATAGAGATTCTACTACTACTTCTACTACTACTACTACTACTAATAATAATAATAATAATAATAATAATAATAGCAATAATAATCCATTGAAAATCTACCGCGCTGCTCTTTCTGATCCACTCATGGCTGATATATGTAGGTATGTAGAACGCTGCCCTGCTGAGTGATTACCTGTGCTAACATGATGTGCAAATGACAAACTGGAAACAATATAGATTTTAGAGATTTCAGTCGCCACGCAATCGCCCTAATCTACCACATCGGCTAAAAGTATTTTTGTCTCATTTATTTGTTATCATTGTTATTATTAGTAGTATAGTAGTGATTTTCAACAACCCCAAAGCATATAAACTACTACAACGAGTGAGTGAAGTGATCCAGCAAAATCATACGGTATTCAAAAATATCTGGACTTCTTACCGTGTTTTTGAGGTGAGAACTTAGACTTTTGAAGTGCAGTTCCATCTTCTTCATTATCTTCTTGTTCGCTTCAGTTGTGACGATTTTCGTTGCCTTCAATGGGAGAAACAAGTGTTAAACTCTTTTACTGTGGTATGTTGAGTAACTTTCGTCTTTACATGTTTAATCATTTTAAATGTTTTTTTTTACCGTCGCTGCCGAAACGTTTTTACATTAATTGAAAATATCAGCCGCCGTTTATACTGCGTTATATTTTCATCCCGGAAGTTTAACAGAAAACTTTCAAAACGACTTAGAATAATGTCTTTGTGAAAGAACAGATTGTATTTTTTTCTTCTCCTATAAATTGAGGTTTGGTTTCGACAGCGACTGGACCACTTTACAATCGGACCACTGACTGTCTTTCACTTACACATGACTCGAGCTCCGTGATCTGACGGTGGATGTCGAGAATGAATATCTGCAGCTTCTGCTGGTCACAGTCCGCATTTTCATACCTCCCAGATCTCTCATAGAGCCTCATCACGTTCTTCAGTGTGCGCAGAACAAACACTATGTGAGCCTTCGCCTAAAAACACAGCAGGTTATATTCTCATGAGTAGACTACAACTGCTAGTTCAAAACTAGTGCAGCAGATCGGTGTATTAGTGTTCTTTCGGATCATCCATTAGGTTAAAACGAGCACGAGTTTGCTTCTTCAGGAAGAGGACTGGCTTAAAGTGAAAGTGTCCTTTCCTTACCTGGAGCTGCGTCACGTGACTGTAAAGCTTGTTTGGGAATTCCAGGTTCAGATTACTGTGATGATGTGCAACGTCTTTGCACTGGAATGAGCAGAAATTGCACAAGTTACATTAAATGCGTTTAACAAGCAGTTAAGAAAATAATAAGTGTTGCTATATTAGATCTGCACAATAGAAAACATTACAAAGACTTCTTGCATTATCATCTATTGTCAAATCCAGTATTATTCAAATACCTGTCCACTGTTCTTTAGTAAAGACAGTGGACTATATAGCACAAAAAGGCATCCTGCTGTTGTTACGATGTCAAGCTTGTAAGAACAGAAGGACCCTTGTTGCTGCTGCATAGAACCATATTAACATATTCTTTCTCAGTCTTGAGATACCTCTTCACCAGTACCATTTAACCATGCAAATGTTTCTATATAGATTAAACATCTTTACTCAAGGCCCATTTTTTTAAAAAACAATGCAGGCTATAATCCCGGTGTGTTCACTTTAGCGTTTCATTTGACAGCTATCCAACAAACAACAACAAATCACGTGCTTACAGCGCATCTGTTAACTTACCGCTTGCTGAAGATGCGAAATGGAGCTGTTGCTTAAAATGTGGAAATTGCTCTTCATCCATGTACATCCATTCACGTTGCTCCAGCACCTAAACGCAATAAGGACAGTCAGCAGAGACATCTTAACCACTGCCATTCTACAGCGCTACAAAATACCAAAGCTGGTAAAAAAGAGTGTGACTGAATTGAAGATCGGCAGTAGCGAGTTGAGAGAGCTCAAGGTGTTCGCTTTTTTGTTGTTCTGTCTGGGACGCGTGCATTTATACTATAGCTATTGAAAACAGAAAACCTGCCGTAATTCCCCATAGCCTTTCATATCTCTTACGCAGCACAGCGACCTGAAAGGTTAATCCCAATATTCCTTGGAACGACAGGTGTGATTTAAATTCCCCGCTGTTGCCTTCAGAATATCATAATCTGTAAATATTTTAAAGCGAGACAATTAAAAAACTATTCAGTTAATATGTACTATATACTTATATACTTATACTTTATACTCGAATATGTCCAGCTCCCAATACTATTACACTACTCATGTATATTCGTGAGGAATCACCTGTTTACTCAGTTGTTTACAAGTGAGTAATCTGTCATTTGTGCTTATTTTCAATACATTAAACATTTTGGCATAAATGTTTACACCTTGCAGTGTTGAGGATGTAGTTATCAAGAAGTTACAGTGCAGTGTTTACCTGCTTTAGTACCACTGCTTGAAAACGTAACGTAACTTATTATTGATATTATTTTTTGAGAATATTTTTGGAGTGAATCATGTTTTTACTGTGGAATGGGGCTATGGGCTACTCATTTCATCATTTCAATCAAAAATCTCCAGGACAAATAGGGAAAAGTAAGTTTTGTGCACTCTCAGTAAAAGGTAAAAAAACTGGGTCACTGTGGTGATACCCTTTCACTAGGCTGATACCTTCACATCTCAGTAACTTTGTACCATTTTCTATTGGAATCATATTTTTAAAGATATATTGGTTTTGTACACTCTGGCTTTTCTTCAGCTTTTATTTTTTTTTACAAGGGTACAAGTGTACATCCCCTAGGAAAATAAACATACTTCAGGTTTAAAGTTGGACCTTACAACCTCTGTTGTAACTCAAAGGGATACATTTTTTTCACTATTTGTCAATGAATGAACAATGTATCTCCATAGTACATTTTTATAACAGTGTTGTTGCATTAAAGAGTATAATAAATTAAAACTGTAAGTAAGTGGGAAAAACATAATTGTAAATTATAATGTTACACTACACTAAACTTTACATTTCCTGCTGTTGCCCATGTAACATCATAATGTGCAACTCATGAGGACTATTTTAAAGCGAGACAAGTAAAAAGACTATTCAGTAATGTGTACTACTGTTACTTCTACCCTTGTATATTTGTAAGGAAGTATCTTTTTACTAAGTTAGCTTCATTTTATTAATTGATAATGAGTTTCTAATCCATTATTTGGGCACATTACGTATTACATTAACATATTTGGAATATTTGTCTACACCGTTCAATAAAGTAATATTAAGGATGTAGCTAATAATAAGTTACTATGTAGTGTTTTAACCAGCTTTGGTACCACTGCTTGAAGAGGCACATTGTTGGTACCTCGACCTTGGTCAACTTTGCCTCAATAAAATGTAGAAACAATTATGGCATAATATCAAAATGATTTTTACATTATATATATATATATATATATATATATATATATATATATATATATATATATATATATATATATATATATATATATATATATATATATATATATATATAGTGAACTAATGATATACCAGTTACAAATATGTTGGTAAGAATGAGTATTTGTTTTGAAGAGCTTTTTAAAGGGTATAAAGATCTTATCAAGCCATGCCTGAAGTTAAGGTGTGTGCTACTGGTGGGCTCCTCAAAAAACAGCAAGCAACTATGAACACGGTTGATAAAGCCATCAAAAACATGACACGAATTTAATAAGATTCTACATCTTCGTGGAAAAGGTGAGCGCAGGCCACAGTAAAACTGATAAAAGACATGCATCCGTCCAGTCATCCTATATATGACCTACTTCCATTTAATAAAGGGAAGATAGAACAGGTCTTCTGCGCTGGAAGCCCATGCAACCTGTAGGTACCCCTGTTGTTACTGTGTGGTACCCCCAGTACCTAGGGGGACATACTCGCCATGGCAATTATAGTTTTAAGTTGTATTGACTCCAGTTACCCTGTTTTGTCGCCAGAATCGAATTGCATACTCAAAGCAAGACTTCTAGCGTTATGGAAACGGCGGGAGCAGATCACAGTAAAACTGATAATAGACACACATCTGCCCAATCACCTCTTACATGATCTGCTGGCACTTAATATGGGAGAGAGAGAGAACGGGTAATCTCCTGCATTCAAATTCCCAGCTGTGGCTTTTGCATGCCAAGAACTAATACATTAAGAAATTCCACTATTTACGTTTAATACGTTATTTTGTGCTGTGTGTGTGTTTATAATGTTTAAGTGCTTTGGGGTATGTATTGTATGTTCTGCAAAATTGAGTCAGTAGGTTGAAAGCCCGAATGTTTTCTAGATAAACTAAAATAAATTATTTTTTTTGAAAGTGGAGCGAACATTCAACATGATTTTATTGATCCGCTATTCGATGATTATCCAACTTGATTTCTCTCAACCTTTACTTGCTGTCTCTGCCATTTGCATGGCTGCAAGATGAAGGATGGTGAATCAGGATTGGTTTACCTCTTCGTATGTCAAGACAGACAGAATGTTTCTAAATTTTAGGAGGAGAAAATCATGCACGTCGAGACATTAGACAAGTTTGTTTACCCCAAATAACCATGTCGCATCCGGCGTGTATAGTTTCCATGCGAATATTCAAAATATGACGTGAAAAAGTGCACGTCTTACAGGATTGGAGCTAGAAGGGGCTAATGTACCCCTGTTGTCAGTGGGGTGGTACTCCAATACTTTTAGCTTTAGGGGATATACTTGTCCAATATCTCATCGCATTTACATTCCTAAGCTGCATTGACTCCACTTCTCCAGGATCAAATTGCTTATTCAAAACATATTTAGTTTCATATACCTCATTGTAAAGAAAGACAGCAAAACTACCAGACTTCTTCAAGTATCTATTTATTAAGCTTATTAGCACAAACAGTTCATACACAGCTCGTTCATTAATGTTGGTGGAAATAAATATAAAGCAATAAATACATAGAATAAATATTTAAATTAACATATTTATGCTGCAATAAATATCACAATATATACAAATACGCGATACAATGAACAGGTATTTTCACTTTCACGGTAATTATTTCTTGATCCTTCATGCGGCCAGGATGCCGAAGAATTAAAAAGAGTTACAGACGGTGAGTTTAATCTTAAAGGCTGGGCGCCTGTTTAGTCTTGATGGCCAGTAAGTCGAGTCTGTGCAGGTGTTGTAGCACTATTCCTGCAACGTCTTTCCAGCCACTCGCGCTGTAATCCTGCAAAGAGAAAGCTCAGATTCAGGCAAAACTCGGTGTTCAATACACTTTAGAGGGTATTCAGTGGAGTAACTACAATCTTTTGGGCCCCAGTGCATAGCATTTTTGCTCATTGTATATGAAATTACCATAGAGATTCTACTACTACTTCTACTACTACTACTACTACTACTAATAATAATAATAATAATAATAATAGCAATAATAATCCATTGAAAATCTACCGCGCTGCTCTTTCTGATCCACTCATGGCTGATATATGTAGGTATGTAGAACGCTGCCCTGCTGAGTGATTACCTGTGCTAACATGATGTGCAAATGACAAACTGGAAACAATATAGATTTTAGAGATTCCAGTCGCCACGCAATCGCCCTAATCTACCACATCGGCTAAAAGTATTTTTGTCTCATTTATTTGTTACTATTGTTCTTATTAGTAGTATAGTAGTGATTTTCAACAACCCCAAAGCATATAAACTACTGCAACGGGTGAATGAAGTGATCCAGCAAAATCATACGGTATTCAAAAATATCTGGACTTCTTACCGTGTTTTTGAGGTGAGAACTTAGACTTTTGAAGTGCAGTTCCATCTTCTTCATTATCTTCTTGTTCGCTTCAGTTGTGACGATTTTCGTTGCCTTCAATGGGAGAAACAAGTGTTAAACTCTTTTACTGTGGTATGTTGAGTAACTGTCGTCTTTACATGTTTAATCATTTTAAATGTTTTTTTTACCGTCGCTGCCGAAACATTTTTACATTAATTGAAAATATCAGCCGCCGTTTATACTGCGTTATATTTTCATCCCGGAAGTTCAACAGAAAACTTTCAAAACGACTTAGAATAATGTCTTTGTGAAAGAACAGATTGTATTTTTTTCTTCTCCTATAAATTGAGGTTTGGTTTCGACAGCGACTGGACCACTTTACAATCGGACCACTGACTGTCTTTCACTTACACATGACTCGAGCTCCGTGATCTGACGGTGGATGTCGAGAATGAATATCTGCAGCTTCTGCTGGTCACAGTCCGCATTTTCATACCTCCCAGATCTCTCATAGAGCCTCATCACGTTCTTCAGTGTGCGCAGAACAAACACTATGTGAGCCTTCGCCTAGAAACACAGCAGGTTATATTCTCATGAGTAGACTACAACTGCTAGTTCAAAACTAGTGCAGCAGATCGGTGTATTAGTGTTCTTTCGGATCATCCATTAGGTTAAAACGAGCACGAGTTTGCTTCTTCAGGAAGAGGATTGGCTTAAAGTGAAAGTGTCCTTTCCTTACCTGGAGCTGCGTCACGTGACTGTAAAGCTTGTTTGGGAATTCCAGGTTCAGATTACTGTGATGATGTGCAACGTCCTTGCACTGGAATGAGCAGAAATTGCACAAGTTACATTAAATGCGTTTAACAAGCAGTTAAGAAAATAATAAGTGTTGCTATATTAGATCTGCACAATAGAAAACATTACAAAGACTTCGTGCATTATCATCTATTGTCAAATCCAGTATTATTCAAATACCTGTCCACTGTTCTTTAGTAAAGACAGTGGACTATATAGCACAAAAAGGCATCCTGCTGTTGTTACGATGTCAAGCTTGTAAGAACAGAAGGACCCTTGTTGCTGCTGCATAGAACCATAGTAACATATTCTTTCTCAGTCTTGAGATACCTCTTCACCAGTACCATTTAACCATGCAAATGTTTCTATATAGATTAAACATCATTACTCAAGGCCCATTTTTTTAAAAAACAATGCAGGCTATAATCCCGGTGTGTTCACTTTAGCGTTTCATTTGACAGCTATCCAACAAACAACAACAAATCACGTGCTTACAGCGCATCTGTTAACTTACCGCTTGCTGAAGATGCGAAATGGAGCTGTTGCTTAAAATGTGGAAATTGCTCTTCATCCATGTACATCCATCCACGTTGCTCCAGCAGCTAAACGCAATAAGGACAGTCAGCAGAGACATCTTAACCACTGCCATTCTACAGCGCTACAAAATACCAAAGCTGGTAAAAAAGAGTGTGACTGAATTGAAGATCGGCAGTAGCGAGTTGAGAGAGCTCAAGGTGTTCGCTTTTTTGTTGTTCTGTCTGGGACGCGTGCATTTATACTATAGCTATTGAAAACAGAAAACCTGCCGTAATTCCCCATAGCCTTTCATATCTCTTACGCAGCACAGCGACCTGAAAGGTTAATCCCAATATTCCTTGGAACGACAGGTGTGATTTAAATTCCCCGCTGTTGCCTTCAGAATATCATAATCTGTAAATATTTTAAAGCGAGACAATTAAAAAACTATTCAGTTAATATGTACTATATACTTATATACTTATACTTTATACTCGAATATGTCCAGCTCCCAATACTATTACACTACCCATGTATATTTGTGAGGAATCACCTGTTTACTCAGCTGTTTACAAGTGAGTAATCTGTCATTTGTGCTTATTTTCAATACATTAAACATTTTGGCATAAATGTTTACACCTTGCAGTGTTGAGGATGTAGTTATCAAGAAGTTACAGTGCAGTGTTTACCTGCTTTAGTACCACTGCTTGAAAACGTAATGTAACTTATTATTGATATTATTTTTTGAGAATATTTTTGGAGTGAATCATGTTTTTACTGTGGAATGGGGCTATGGGCTACTCATTTCATCATTTCATCCAAAAATCTCCAGGACAAATAGGGAAAAGTAAGTTTTGTGCACTCTCAGTAAAAGGTAAAAAAACTGGGTCACTGTGGTGATACCCTTTCACTAGGCTGATACCTTCACATCTCAGTAACTTTGTACCATTTTCTATTGGAATCATATTTTTAAAGATATATTGGTTTTGTACACTCTGTCTTTTCTTTAGCTTTTATTTTTTTGTACAAGGGTACAAGTGTACATCCCCTGGGAAAAAAAAACATACTTCAGGTTTAAAGTTGGACCTTACAACCTCTGTTGTAACTCAAAGGGATACATTTTTTTCACTATTTGTCAATGAATGAACAATGTATCTCCATAGTACATTTTTCTAACAGTGTTGTTGCATTAAAGTGTATAATAAATTAAAACTGTAAGTAAATGGGAGAAAAACATAATTGTAAATTATAATGTTACACTACACTAAACTTTACATTTCCTGCTGTTGCCCATGTAACATCATGATGTGCAACTCATGAGGACTATTTTAAAGCGAGACAAGTAAAAAGACTATTCAGTAATGTGTACTACTGTTACTTCTACCCTTGTATATTTGTAAGGAAGTATCTTTTTACTAAGTTAGCTTCATTTTATTAATTGATGATAAGTTTCTAATCCATTATTTGGGCACATTACGTATTACATTAACATATATGGAATATTTGTCTACACCGTTCAATAAAGTAATATTAAGGATGTAGCTAATAATAAGTTACTATGTAGTGTTTTAACCAGCTTTGGTACCACTGCTTGAAGAGGCACATTGTTGGTACCTCGACCTTGGTCAACTTTGCCTCAATAAAATGTAGAAACAATTATGGCATAATATCAAAATGATTTTTACATTATATATATATATATATATATATATATATATATATATATATATATATATATATATATATATATATATATATATATATATATATATATATAGTGAACTAATGATATACCAGTTATAACTATGTTGGTAAGAATGAGTATTTGTTTTGAAGAGCTTTTTAATGGGTATAAAGATCTTATCAAGCCATGCCTGAAGTTAAGGTGTGTGCTACTGGTGGGCTGCTCAAAAAACAGCAAGCAACTATGAACAAGGTTGATAAAGCCATCAAAAACATGACACGAATTTAATAAGATTCTACATCTTCGTGGAAAAGGTGAGCGCAGGCCACAGTAAAACTGATAAAAGACATGCATCCGTCCAGTCATCCTATATATGACCTACTTCCATTTAATAAAGGGAAGAGAGAACAGGTCTTCTGCGCTGGAAGCCCATGCAACCTGTAGGTACCCCTGTTGTTACTGTGTGGTACCCCAGTACCTAGGGGGACATACTCGCCATGGCAATTATAGTTTTAAGTTGTATTGACTCCAGTTACCCTGTTTTGTCGCCAGAATCGAATTGCATACTCAAAGCAAGACTTCTAGCGTTATGGAAACGGCGGGAGCAGATCACAGTAAAACTGATAGAAGACACACATCTGCCCAATCACCTCTTACTGATCTGTTGGCACTTAATATGGGAGAGAGAGAGAACGGGTAATCTCCTGCATTCAAATTCCCAGCTGTGGCTTTTGCATGCCAAGAACTAATACATTAAGAAATTCCACTATTTACGTTTAATACGTTATTTTGTGCTGTGTGTGTGTTTATAATGTTTAAGTGCTTTGGGGTATGTATTGTATGTTCTGCAAAATTGAGTCAGTAGGTTGAAAGCCCGAATGTTTTCTAGATAAACTAAAATAATTTTTTTTTTTGAAAGTGGAGCGAACATTAAACATGATTTTATTGATCCGCTATTCGATGATTATCCAACTTGATTTCTCTCAACCTTTACTTGCTGTCTCTGTCATTTGCATGGCTGCAAGATGAAGGATGGTGAATCAGGATTGGTTTACCTCTTCGTATGTCAAGACAGACAGAATGTTTCTAAATTTTAGGAGGAGAAAATCATGCACGTCGAGACATTAGACAAGTTTGTTTACCCCAAATAACCATGTCGCATCCGGCGTGTATAGTTTCCATGCGAATATTCAAAATATGACGTGAAAAAGTGCACGTCTTACAGGACTGGAGCTAGAAGGGGCTAATGTACCCCGGTTGTCAGTGGGGTGGTACTCCAATACCTTTAGCTTTAGGGGATATACTTGTCCAATATCTCATCGCATTTAAATTTCTAAGCTGCATTGACTCCACTTCTCCAGGATCAAATTGCTTATTCAAAACATATTTAGTTTCATATACCTCATTGTAAAGAAAAACAGCAAAACTACCAGACTTCTTCAAGTATCTATTTATTAAGCTTATTAGCACAAACAGTTCATACACAGCTCGTTCATTAATGTTGGTGGAAATAAATATAAAGCAATACATACATAGAATAAATATTTAAATTAACATATTTATGCTGCAATAAATAGCACAATATATACAAATACGCGATACAATGAACAGGTATTTTCACTTTCACGGTAATTATTTCTTGATCCTTCATGCGGCCAGGATGCCGAAGAATTAAAAAGAGTTACAGACGGTGAGTTTAATCTTAAAGGCTGGGCGCCTGTTTAGTCTTGATGGCCAGTAAGTCGAGTCTGTGCAGGTGTTGTAGCACTATTCCTGCAACGTCTTTCCAGCCACTCGCGCTGTAATCCTGCAAAGAGAAAGCTCAGATTCAGGCAAAACTCGGTGTTCAATACACTTTAGAGGGTATTCAGTGGAGTAACTACAATCTTTTGGGCCCCAGTGCATAGCATTTTTGCTCATTGTATATGAAATTACCATAGAGATTCTACTACTACTTCTATTACTACTACTACTACTACTACTACTAATAATAATAATAATAATAGCAATAATAATCCATTGAAAATCTACCGCGCTGCTCTTTCTGATCCACTCATGGCTGATATATGTAGGTATGTAGAACGCTGCCCTGCTGAGTGATTACCTGTGCTAACATGATGTGCAAATGACAAACTGGAAACAATATAGATTTTAGAGATTTCAGTCGCCACGCAATCGCCCTAATCTACCACATCGGCTAAAAGTATTTTTGTCTCATTTATTTGTTATCATTGTTATTATTAGTAGTATAGTAGTGATTTTCAACAACCCCAAAGCATATAAACTACTACAACGAGTGAGTGAAGTGATCCAGCAAAATCATACGGTATTCAAAAATATCTGGACTTCTTACCGTGTTTTTGAGGTGAGAACTTAGACTTTTGAAGTGCAGTTCCATCTTCTTCATTATCTTCTTGTTCGCTTCAGTTGTGACGATTTTCGTTGCCTTCAATGGGAGAAACAAGTGTTAAACTCTTTTACTGTGGTATGTTGAGTAACTGTCGTCTTTACATGTTTAATCATTTTAAATGTTTTTTTTTACCGTCGCTGCCGAAACATTTTTACATTAATTGAAAATATCAGCCGCCGTTTATACTGCGTTATATTTTCATCCCGGAAGTTTAACAGAAAACTTTCAAAACGACTTAGAATAATGTCTTTGTGAAAGAACAGATTGTATTTTTTTCTTCTCCTATAAATTGAGGTTTGGTTTCGACAGCGACTGGACCGCTTTACAATCGGACCACTGACTGTCTTTCACTTACACATGACTCGAGCTCCGTGATCTGACGGTGGATGTCGAGAATGAATATCTGCAGCTTCTGCTGGTCACAGTCCGCATTTTCATACCTCCCAGATCTCTCATAGAGCCTCATCACGTTCTTCAGTGTGCGCAGAACAAACACTATGTGAGCCTTCGCCTAGAAACACAGCAGGTTATATTCTCATGAGTAGACTACAACTGCTAGTTCAAAACTAGTGCAGCAGATCGGTGTATTAGTGTTCTTTCGGATCATCCATTAGGTTAAAACGAGCACGAGTTTGCTTCTTCAGGAAGAGGATTGGCTTAAAGTGAAAGTGTCCTTTCCTTACCTGGAGCTGCGTCACGTGACTGTAAAGCTTGTTTGGGAATTCCAGGTTCAGATTACTGTGATGATGTGCAACGTCTTTGCACTGGAATGAGCAGAAATTGCACAAGTTACATTAAATGCGTTTAACAAGCAGTTAAGAAAATAATAAGTGTTGCTATATTAGATCTGCACAATAGAAAACATTACCAAGACTTCTTGCATTATCATCTTTTGTCAAATCCAGTATTATTCAAATACCTGTCCACTGCTTAAAAGAGGGTTCTTCAGTTGTTCTTTAGTAAAGACAGTGGACTATATAGCACAAAAAGGCATCCTGCTGTTGTTACGATGTCAAGCTTGTAAGAACAGAAGGACCCTTGTTGCTGCTGCATAGAACCATATTAACATATTCTTTCTCAGTCTTGAGATACCTCTTCACCAGTACCATTTAACCATGCAAATGTTTCTATATAGATTAAACATCTTTACTAGAGAACCCTGGACTTTTTTGTACAATGCAGGCTATAATCCCGGTGTATTATAACTTACCGCTTGCTGAAGATGCGAAATGGAGCTGTTGCTTAAAATGTGGAAATTGCTCTTCATCCATGTACATCCATTCACGTTGCTCCAGCAGCTAAACGCAATAAGGACAGTCAGCAGAGACATCTTAACCACTGCCATTCTACAGCGCTACAAAATACCAAAGCTGGTAAAAAAGAGTGTGACTGAATTGAAGATCGGCAGTAGCGAGTTGAGAGAGCTCAAGGTGTTTGCTTTTTGTTGTTCTGTCTGAGACGCGTTTATTTATACTATAGCTATTGAAAACAGAAAACCTGCCGTGAATCCCCAAAAGCCTTTCATATCTCTTACGCAGCACAGCGACCTGAAAGGTCAATCACCTTAACATTCCTTGGAACGACAGATGTAATGCCATGTTTCATGTTATGTTTTCAAAATTTAAATTCCCCGCTGTTGCCCGCATAATATTATAATCTGTATGTTTATAATGTGTACTATATACTTATATACTTATACTTTCTCGAATATCTCCAGCTCTCAGTACTGTTACTTCTACCCATATATATTTGTGTGGAATCACCTATTTACTCAGCTTCATTTTAGCGATTTATATTAAGTGAGTAATCTGTCATTTGTGCTTATTTTCAATACATTAAACATTTTGGCATAAATGTTTACACCTTGCAGTGTTGAGGATGTAGGTATCAAGAAGTTACAGCGCAGTGTTTTACCTGCTTTGAGACAGAGAAAGCTCAGGTTCAGCCAACGTTCAGTGTTGACGAGGGTATTTCGTGGTGTAACTACGATCTTTTGGCCACCAGTGCATAATATTCTTGCTTTTTGTGTATGCTTTAGGTGATTCGCGATTTAAATACTACTATTTAAATGTTGATTTCCAATAATCCCAAAGCATATACAATAACATCCAAGTACTTCTTTGAAAGCTTACCGTGTTTTTAAGATAATAAAAAATTAGACTTTTGAAGTGCAGTTCCATCTTCTTTATTATTTTCTTGTTCGCTTCAGTTGTGACGATTTTCGTTGCCTTCAATTAGAGAAACAATTGTTAAAATTGTGATAATTTTACGTTTAATATTCTAAAATGTTCATTGTAGCGTCACTGTGGACTCATTTTGCATAAATAAAATGCCAGCATTAATGCTTTCAAATGACTAGCTCCTCTCGACCGCAGCTGGGCAAACGCTCCTTCCGCTTTTTCCATCTTCGTCTCTCCCGTGTTTTCGCACGGCTCTTTGACCTTATGAGTCTAAAACGATTTAAACACAGAGCGGCCAAACCCTACTCAATTAACAACCTAATATAATCAAAGAATTATACTTTCCAATCGGGAATGGTTCACTGAATTCTTGTGTAGTGGTGATGATGGAAACCAGGGATGGCGATCTCAGCATTGCCAATAAAGGCATCTTATTTACTCTTTAAAACAAGTGTTTCTCCAGAGGTTGTAGCATATGTGCAATGTTGCTTCGACTTTCTGAAATAATTTAAAAAGTATGTTGCTCTTTACATTTGTGTGCATTTTCCCGATGAATAGTCCAAAAGAAATAGTCTAGAATGACTTGGGAAAAAGTCTGGTTACATTAAAAGTAATGGTGTGTTGGTCATCATATCAGCCGCATTTCACGTAGAACTTTCTGTTCTTTAGGAGAATTCAGACGTCTGTTTTCTGCTACCACCACTGTGAATAACATCTGTGTAAGTTTCTCGAAAACAAAGCATTTTGTTTACATCTAAACATTTTAATTCAAATGAACTAATGAAAAATCACCAGAAATCCCCTTTAACTGCAGAATAACATAAAATACATAAATAATAATAAAATTATATTAGCATAGTAACTGAAGGTGCGGTATATAACAAAAAAACAGAAGTGTGAGCAATCACAAAGCAGAACAGATACTATTGCTTATTTAACATCAACTGAAACCCAGTGACTACATTTAAGGGAGTAAAAGTATATCTCTTTTCTAACAATTTTACTTGAAGCGAAAATGAGTGTTAAAACACACAATTGCGTCAAATTCAGTTGCAAACCTTTCAATTAGTGCAGCAATCAGAGGACTTTTAATTTGTAGCCCAAACTTGGCAATGCGAAAAGCAGATATTTAAATCATGAACCGGTACTTTCATTGAAGCTTTAAGGGAAATTCCACTGATCTTTTAAAAAATTCAGAATGATTCGGTGGTAAAACGCATTCAGAGTGGTTTTGATGCGAAATGCTCCGTTCTAAAGAAACGTATCAGCGGCGGTGATGGGAAAAAGACGTCTGATGCGTATAATGCCTTCAAAATCTACCTTAAACTCTATATCACAAAAAGTCTCTACGTGAAATGTTTACTAACCTTAATCCATGGCTGAGGGCCAAACGTAAGGCAAAATAGTAAGAGATAAATAGATAGAAAGTATTTTATTTGAAAACGTATTTTATATTATTGTCAGCGTTTTATTTGTACAAGTTAGCTGACAAGTGTATGCTTACTAGTCAATTTGGGTTGTATATAAAGTGGCCATTTGTTGTAGGCATCGTGTCCGTGGATCCTACAACCACCACTGTAAAGCAATCTGGGTCGGTGCATTTCCCTACAGTCAACAATTTCACAGCAAACCGCTCTGTTTGGGCAATTATGATGATTCCCGGTTTATGGCATCCCATATATAGCGTGGCGGTTTATAGCGGTCTTCTTATATCCTACAGAATTTTGGTTCCATTTTTATTTTTACTATCAAAATGTTTTACTTTACAGTTACACTGCAGCTGGTAGACGTTTAATAAAAATGTGCAACAACGCTGAAACAAAATCAATAATGTTTTACTTAAATTATTTGAACTTTTGGATGTGCACAAATAAAGTAAAAACAGCAGAGGTAATGTGCTGTAGTTATTTATGTATACCTGCTGTCACATTGCACAACTTCTTTCCAGTGGATTATTTATTTCGATATTTGGAAAAGCCCTTAATCGTTTAATTAGGGCATTTATATTTTGGAAGATATTGTTGGGGATTCCGGTTTATACGGGCATTCCATAATATAATAATACATTTCAATTGACCAGCGTTCTTTTATTTATAGCTGCTCATGTAATGCCTCACAGCATGGTGTCCGACAGCAATCTATTCTGACTTTTCAACAAAATCTCCCCGAAAATACACGAAGGCTGAATACTAAACATCTACTTGTATAAACATTCCTTCGTTTCCACACATCCCTTCATGTCACAACAGGTCATTATATAGTGACTTTCACGACAGTATATTTGTTTTTTAGAACTAAATTTATTTTTTATAGTTTGGTAATAAAAATACATTTCACTATTCCCACTAATCTTTTGATAAATTTCAGCATGTATAAAAATGCGTTTTTCAGATGTATTTTGTGCATAATCGCAGTTTACAGGCTAAAAACAGTGAAATCTCCCTAAATTTGTATTATAACATCTATTGTTCCCTTTAGGACAGTATATGGTCATTAATTTTTATTAATAAAGTATATGGTTAATTTTTAGGGACCTGTCAGAATTTTGCACCCAGTGAAACCCACAAAGCTTTGCAAGCATTCATTAATATGGGAAAATGTCATTTAACAACCACTGTACAAAAACAGCATGTCAGATCACCAATCCTGAACTGACCGACCATTCTAAATGTTTTTTTTACATTGTATGGAGAACTAGAACTGTATAATGTGGCAAACTGCAGATAATTACATGTTAGAAAAGCTCAGATTTGATATTGATTTTGATGTTATTAGCGTTGTTACACTGTTTTTTACAGTACAATGTACAGTAATCTACTGTATTTTACAATTACTTTACATGTACAGTTTTTATTGTTAACTCTCTGCCAGTTTCAATGACAGTGCTACAGTAGAATGACCCACCTGCTAAAAACTCTTCCACTGCAGTACTACACTCAGTGCCTCTCTTTCAATTCTTTCAAGAAATTTTCATTGAAGTAAAATATTAAACCTTTCTGAAAAACGAACACAGAGAGTGCATGCCGCAAGCTGGTTTAACTGGTCACCCATCAAGAAAAAGGTTAGGGTTTATTTATATTGTGCCTTTTCAACTGACATTTTGTTATAAAGAATAAATCTGTGTCTAAGCCCCAGTGGGCAAGGCAGGGATAAAAGTGGCATGGAAAATCTACCTTGAGAGAAAACAGGTTTTAAAAAAGAGAAAGCCCTATGTTTCCTTATCATTGTACCTTGGGGTAGCATGTCCCAAGACAGAGCCCTGTGGAACAATACACTTTACATTTGCATGAACAGATTATTCACAATGTATGTCTACAAAGTAAAAGTGATCACTCAGGTTTCACTCACTTACAAGGTTTTTTCCTTGCCTGTCTAGTATAGGATAGAATGGTCTATCATGTCAAATGCTGAGATCAAGCAAACCAGAAAGCATATGTTTCTTAAGTCAGTGAAAAGGTTGTTTACAGTATTCACTCAGTACTATGAGGAAGTCTAAACCCAGACTGAAAATGTCCCATGCTTGTAGCTTTCTTCAAAATCTTTGATATAAAGAGAAGATCTGAGATAGGTATATAATTTGATAGCTCAGACTGATCAAGATTATGGCCAGGGACATGGCCAAGTCCAAGTGAGGAGTTTATTGTTAATAAAACAGAAGTTATTTTTGGCAAAACCTCTTTATGTAAACTTATGTAATGAATTGGATATAGTATTCAAGTAGATGGTTTTGGACCAGCTCTGTCTGTTGAAGTAAGGTGGAAATATGGGTTTCTACCGTAGTTATTCTATGATGAAGATCTAGATTAGATTTGCAGGGCAGTGCACCTGTAGTTGTTAACTACACATTTTTTTTGCTTTCTCGGGTCAATTTTATTATCGAAGAAATTAATTAAGTCATTATTACTGAACCAATATATTAAACCAATAAAGCACGGGTTTTGCCGGTGATCTGTGTTTTAATATATATATATATATATATATATATATATATATATATATATATATATATATATTAGTAAGAATTTCTCTTCACACTTACACATACTGTCTCGTTTGAGGAATAATTTATTGTTGATCACATTTGTCAAATAAATTAAAAAGCTGTCAGCATATATATTCTATGCATATATTCCTTCATTTACAACAAGCTATTAAACAAGAAGTCCATTAAAACTCAAATGTGGCAATTAAAATAAATAGCAATAGAACACAAAAAAATGCGTTAGTGAAAACATTGAATTTTCTATATTTATAAACAGGCCTATCAGTTAGATGGGCCAATAGAGACCGGTAGTCGTTGTCTGCTTTATGCACAGCTGTAGCGTCTGTATTGCCGTTGACACCTTCGACAAAAGTTTTGCATGACGTCCAGAACTATAAGCCGCGCGCTCTCCCACGCGCATGCGCCGAAGCCCTGCGGAGAAGAAAGCAAGCTTAAAAACCAACAGGAATAATTTGATCCAGTGAATTTATCAGATAATTCTTAGCCGCTGATGGCTAGAGTGGGCCGCGATGTCCCACCGAGTTTCACCTTATCTGTCAGATAGTTCTCCAACCTGGTCCAGAAATCTTTCCACATCTCCACCTCCTCACCACCACCAACAGCAGCAGAGCTAGCGGAGTCGAACTAAATAAGAAGAAATGAAGAGTCAGTGTCATGCTGTGTCAGTAATTCTGTGTAGTTGATGATATTTATGTTGATCTGATCATCTTACACATTGCTTCTGTTGGCCCAGCAGGTGTCGTAAATGCTGCAACTCCTGAGCTTTCCAGGTGGTCGGAGTTGAGCTCCTCTGGAAGAGTTTAGAGGCGAACCAAAAGGACCAGTCCATCACAAGCGGCCTGCTCAACTGTCCACACAAAAACGAGTTTCAGAGGAGAAAAAAATAGCCAAGTATCAGGGGATTTTGGCATCACCCGAATGTTACTTAGCTACCCTTTCCTAAATAAATGTACGTTAATGGTTAACATCATCTCCCATTCTCATTTAAACGTTCCTGTAATAATAAGCCAATAATATTAGAGCTTCTCAATTGTACCCCAATCATAGCAGACCTTATTGCTTGTAAGCCAATCAAATGAGAGTTCTCTATGTATAAGCCAATCATATGAGCGCTGTGGGCGTGTCTCTCAAATTGGCTCTCGTCAGCTCTCAATCGCTGAAGTTGTTAGAAGATTAAGGTCAAATTATGGTCAATTTCATAGGATGGAACAGTACGTGATTAAAGGGAAACACATACAATATTATTTTTTGGGATAAATGATAGTATAGCTTGTTGTCGGGTTTTAACTGGGGTGCTTGTTATTAGCTAAATCTAAATTTATATGAAATAAAGAAGACATGCGTTAGCTGGCTAGCTGCCAAGCCACACAGTGAGCGTGTAAACCATAGCAAGAGATACGTTTATGTTCTTTATGTTCTTTGTTTTTATATTTCTCTTTTGTAATTGAGAACAATGACACCAGTGCCATATATTGTTGTTTATTGTAACTTAAAGTCAGTATATACACATAGAGAAAGAAGGTATATAGAATATATTCTATATTGTCCCACTCATTTACTGTGCACGCGGCTTGGGTTTACCTTGTTTGGGAACTTCGGACGGACCATCGTCATGTTCTCCGCCTCTGTCATACAGCTCATGGGGCGCAGTTCCCCCTGGCAGAAGCAGAAATTTCATCATTTCATATTTCAGTATGTACAATTATATTGTTGCATTCGTCTTTCTTTTTAAAGATGAATATGCCGTGTGAACTGAAATATAGCAAAACAAATTTTAAATCATTTTCTATACGCTCTTATCTTTTCTTTGAACTAAAGGCTCCATTACATTATGTGGGATATAAAACCAAATGACACACAAACTGTAGATCATTAAAAAAATATACCAAACTCATTTATGTTACTTAAATTACTCGGAGAATTTAAATAAAACCTCATTAATCTGCACCAACAATTACATGCCGTCATTAGTCTACAGAAAGAGCCGTAATGTTATTTCTCTTAGCTTTCCAGTGAAGTCTTACCAGGGCGCAGAGTTTCTGGATGATTTCAGTCATTCGTTTTTGCTTCCGGTCATCGGTGCATCTTGCAGATGCCAATATAGGTGGACATACTATAAGGAGGCTCAGCAAAAAGCGTACGCTGACCATGTCTACTCTCTTTACCAACGTCGTGAAATAGAGAAGTGAGCTCGTGTCAAGGACTTTATATGCCTGAAGAGTCAAAAAGAAGCGCGTGGTTTGCATACAAAGGCACCGTTGGGAAGCCCGCGTAGATAGGAAATTTTCCTGGACTAGAAAATGAAAGACTCGCAAACACTAATTAATTGTTTTGCCAAACACACAAACACACGCTATTTTTATCTGTCTTGTTTAGTACTTTTACTACTATATTGTTTACTTTTTAAAAAGATGTTTAAAATGTAAAATAATATATGTGCATTGTGGTGTAATATACTGCAAATGTAATATCTGATGTTCACAGTAATACTAGACATCAATACATTTTGTCATTCACTTCACTTTTTCAGATGTAAATATTATATATTATGTGCAAAAAAATAATACACGTTTTATTTGTATTTGTATCTCTTGTTGTGATTTTGGATGACGGGCAACTTCCCCTGCTATTGTAGAGAGCCACTGCACTTTCCAGTCCATAGCGCAAGTGAAAGATGATACTCATTTCCGGCAGGAATTCTGCTGGTGGGGAAAAAGGTGGAGCGATGTGATGAAATGCTGCCCAGGTAGCGTTTCGTCATTCATAGCGTTTTAACATTCAACATTCAACTGAAATGTGGTCAAGCGTATTGTTCATACTTTAATGTTGAACAAAAATGACGTTACGCTAGTTAGCTAAATATGGATTCCATGTCTATATTTTAAGTGCTTTTTACTATTTAACATGTGGTGTGGAATCAACATTAACATCAGGAATATTTTTCTATAGATTTAACGTTACGTAGATCTAATTGATTCAGTGTTCATATGTTGAGTGCTTTTCAAGTTTAAAAGCTGGCGTTGAATCTACATTAATACCTGGCTAGTTCATTCAGTGCTGGTGTTTTCAGTTTAAATACTAAATCAAACTTTTATGTTTGCAAAACCTGCAGCCACATACTGAGACCTCGAGCAATCAAACCTTCCAATAAACAAAACATCTGTTTTACATTAGCTTGCTAGCAAATTTAAAGCTGTAACATTATCTTTTGCAAATACAGAAAACACCAAATAAATAATCCATTGAATTGGTTGTCACGATTTGGTGAAATGCCTTAAACGTGTAGCGCGTAAAAAATGTACTCTCTAAATATAGAAGATTGGACATTTGTTTGTAGGAAAGCCCTCAGTTAGGTCCCCAAGCACTGCATTTACCCAACACTGTAAACTGCTCTCATTTAGAGTTTCTGTTCAAATAAAAGGGGATGTATTATATTTTTATAAATGTTAAACTGAATTTAATAAGCTTTCAGTGTTAAATAAACACTGTACCAGCATGAAGCAAAAACCTCTTCTCAGTGTTTACCATGGACGATTTCACCATGTGAAATCAATGGCCAAGACAAACAAGCAAGATAAACACACAGTGCAAATGTAAACATCACTGTTAAATACAGCTTAGACCACCAATAAATGCAGTATAACATTTTATACTGGTCTGCTGGTGTAGCTGGAGCAGCATACTTTCTTTTATTCAATAATGTAACTAATGGATGTACTGTGTACCATGTTCAGCTGTTGGTTCAAGATTCTGGGAAATACAGGTAGCAGTTTTGAATAGTTTGAATCTTGCGAAAGTATATCACGACTGAGCAGTGTGCCGGTGATAGTGTGAACTTGGATGTTGTTAAGTCTGCTGGTATGAGAGCTGGAATAATGAAAGTGAGCAATACTTTCACTTTCGACTAACTGCCATAAACAACATAGCCGTGTTCCCACGATGATGTTTCGTCATCACTGCTAACCTCAGTCTTACATCACCACTTGAGATGAACGTGAGTAATTTCTCACTTTCGGTTACACAGATGTCGTCATGTAACTGACATTATAAACAAAGCAGCTGTGCATTTCCGCGATGACGTTTCGTTATCCCTGAAAAATTCATGTTAATGTTAACCATGTCTTACATCATCTGGGTTACTGAATGAATGTTGAAACTACCAGGGTGCCCCTGTGATTTACATCATCTAAAAACAAATGTCATCTAGCCATTTTTTACATCTTGTTCTACTTAGTTTAACGTAATAAGCATCCACAGTCCCTGTTGAACTATTAGGATTAAAGGACTATTGGCTATTATTAGGGGGCACTAGTGTCCTGCAGGACATCATTAGATCTGGAGTCAGGCACAGAATATCTGTATAACCATAATAGTTCTTAACAACCCAACAGGAAAACACAAATAAACTATATTTAATAAAACTACATTTTTTCAGGAGTGCTGGAGGACACTATGTTAAAATGTTTGAATTTTAATGAGGTATATGAGCTCGTCAGTCAGTATCACAGTATAGGATATTTGAATAATATGTGGAATATCCAAGATATTTATTTAAAATGAATGTGTTGAGGTATCAGCGTTAGATAAATGTAAATCAAAGTGTGTATAATGTTAGGGTGTTCAAAAATAACCAACAAATGCAAAAAAAACATCAACGTCAGAATATGAATAATAAATAAAATTACAATTAAATTCTGATAAAAGTGTGAATGAAAGTAAAACAATTAGCAATAAAGTAAAAACAATATTCCAGTAAAAAGAATGGGAAACATATATAAATACACGATAATAAATACATATAACAGATGATTTATGCATGTGCTATTGAACTGATTCACAAATTAATGCAAAAACAATACGATATAAAGTATAGTTATAATTCAGTGCTGGAGATGTGTTGAATGACGCTGTACTTGTGTCTTTTATCTTCACATTACATACGTGCTTGTAAATGTTGTATCATTTGGACACTCCATTGTTGTGTGAATGTAGGTGTAATAGGAGCTGCTGTTGTGTCCCTGTGTATGACGAAAGTGAGCGATGTTTCGCTTTCGACTACATGGATGTCGTCATGTAGGCCTACCCGCCATAAAAATGCAGCCAGGTAAGATATCTGTCATCGTTGGTGCATTTGACGCTGATAAAATGAGCCTAGGTGTTTCATCAGACATTCCTTACAGGCCTCTCCGTGTTATCTAATCACTCAGTGGCTCTTGATTTCCCAGAGTGACCTATACGTTGATCACTGGGCCATAGTCCAGCTAGGCTGACTAATCTTTTGCCCTGTTCATGCAAAGTACGTCTGGTTAACGTAATATCTAAAGGGGAATTCCACCGAAAAACTTTACTGAGATATAAACAATGTGATGCATGTTCTGATGCAAAATGATGCATTGAAGATAATATTTTTTGTCCGGTTACCTTTTAAAAAACAATAAAGTGACTGATCTTGCAGTGTATTTCTGTAGAAAGTGAAGAAATGTAGTTCATTTAGTGCCAGGAGGAAAATTTATTTTCCCTACTAATTAATTTCATTTAACATAACCTTCATGCACCTTTATGCACAACCCTGTTCTCAAATTCTCTCTGTATGTAAAATGAAAATGAAATGTAAATGCCTTGTACTAAGACTCTAAACATTTTTCATTGGAAACATCCGCTATATGTTGTATATTGTACTGCATTATTATCAAATAAATGAAGAACATCATTTCTGTTTACTGAGTCAAATAGCTCATATACTGTTTGATTTGAGATTTTACAGCCAACAACATTATCTGAGGGTTAAGCACTTACTTGGAATAAGTTTTTATTTAAAAAACAAATAATACAGTTAAATGTTACACATAAAACGAGCGTTATTTAAGGGAATTTCACGGAAATTTATCTCACTATCCAAAACAACCAGTGAACATACGCGTGTCTTGTGAGGTTGCAATGCTGGTGATGGTAAAATTGTGGTAAATCCGAGAAAAATACGTTTTCTGTTCCTGGACACAACCCGCAAGTACCTCGCCGCCATGAATAGCTTTTTAAAAATACTTTGAAAGCCGGAAAACAAAACTAAAGCAAAGCATGTCTTAGGCATCAGTGTGGTCATCATTGTGCAGTGTTATAACTTTCTATGAACGAGCTTTAATGGACATTAACGTCTTAAGACGTCTGGTTTCTATCAGTAACATCGCCTCATTAAGTTTCTCTAGAACGGAGCAACTCACATCAAACTACTCTGATTAGCATTGTTTAGATATTAACGATGGAAAAGTGCCATGGTTAGGTCTAATAAAAGAATTTATAAAGCTGTATAACATTTGAACCAACGTTTTTAAACGGCATTAGGTTCGCAGAAAATAAGGACCATAGGCAACAATCAGACTTTCAGGGAGAAGCCTGAAAGAAAGAGCTAACCAGTAGGGGTCAGCAGCGCTCCTGCAGAAAAGCCAATACTAAACGCTCTGCTCTTTCCGACGTGCCCCGCCCTCACGTGCGGATTGCGTGTGAGTATGAAATACATGCCAATGCGCTCTTAAAAATGGTTGCTCGAGGGTTCTTTAGTGAAGACAATGTCTATAAAGAACCATTAACACTCATAAAACCATCTGCAAGCAAAATTATTATACAGATTGATGGGGAACGTGTTGCACATGGCTCTATATAAGACCTCTTTGAAAACTTTTCCATTAAGTAGCAGCAATGATTCTGCTATTTATTAAAATGGTAAGCAACCTGTAACATACCTTGTAAAATCAAAACCATTCATGATACATTTTAGATAAATACAATCATGTTTCCAAAATGTCAAGGTGAGAAATCTCTTTTTAAAAATACATGATCATTTTATATTTGATGCCAGCAACACATTTCATTTTGGGTTAATTGGCAACAGGTCAGTAACATGACTGGGTATAAAAATGGTGTCCCATAGAGGTGGAATCTTTCAGAAGTGAATAGGAATGTTTACCATTCTGAAAGACTGCAAAATCCAGAGAGGCCAAAAAACAATGTTTGACTGTCGTGATGTTCACACCCTCATAACCAGGATCCAGAAAAGCTATCACCTTCTCTGGGCCTGAGCTCATTGAAATTATTTTTGGAGTCATGGACACCACGTCCTCCCTGCTAAAGAGGAGCGGTACCATCCTGCTTGATATCAGCACACAGTTCTAAAGCCAGAATCCATGATGGTATGTGGGGCATTAGTGCACATGGCATGGGTGTCTGTAAAGGGACCATTAATGCTGAACTATATTTCTGATTTTGGAGCAAATAATGCTGTCATCCAAAAACATCTTGCTTATTTTTGGGTCCAGTCCAGATCTGCCACCCACTAAACCCTTTGGTGCATAACCCCAAATCCTATATCAAGCAGGAATGATAAAACATTGGCTTTTAAGATTACAGCAGGTGGTCTCCTCAGGTCCCAAATGCTTGCAAAGTGTTGTTACATATCAAGGTAATGAACACGGTGGTAAACAAATGGTTGAACTACAGACCTGCAAATTTGAGCCTCCACTGCAGCCATGAATATGCTGGGTCCACAATTAGTGCTAAAATGACATGAAAGGATTTACATGTACTAAACATTCTCATGCATGATCAAGATGCTTACACATGAATTTAAACTAAAGCCAGCAAGTTTGGCATAATGCTAAATGAAACTAGCAAGATTGTTGAGTTTTATGCAAACAGAATTGGGAACTAAAGACTTTCCACCAAACACATGTTTAATAGCTATACTATACTATACTATATAATAGCATTTTTTATTGTGACAATATGACTTAAACATCTTGGAGCATTATTTGCAGTGTACATGAATATTTGAGAACAAATGCATTTGCCTTCACTAGAGAGTGAACTTAGGGTGAGGATGTGAGAGTCCCGGGCCGGATATGAGATAGCCGGAGAACGGGAAGAGCTGCGTGGCTGCCCTCAGTGGACAGGAAGGAGGTTGGTTCCTTCCAGAGGATGGAGAGAAGGAGAAGGACAGACTGACAGTTAGTTATACTCAGTAGGTGTACACTTCCTAATCTGCATCGTTTAACTACACAACTACACTCTAAAATATGACTGTGAAAGGTTTGTTTGGAGCAATACTAGAGCAGGGCTGCCTAAAGTTAGGGCCAAGGGCCAGAGTTGGCCTGTGAGGTTGTTTGCTTTGGCCCAGAAGAAAGCTACCTTCATATCACCCAATTAGAGGAAAATATATTTTAAACTATGTATTAAAGTGGTATACCCTTGCAGTGTGATTAACACTGCTGCTTTACACACAGTAGACTAGGTTTCAAATCCCCACCCAGACAACCACACCACCCCAATAAGAGTCACTGGGCAAGACTGCTAATGATACAGTCATCTCTGTAACATTTCTCAAATGTCTCAAATGTGCCCTGAATAATAGTATCTGCCATTGTGTAATTGTTTAAGTTAACACTTACCTTACCTAAAAAACATTTCAATGGATTGTTCTCTAAAGAGACATTTTTAGCAGTAAGGCTACCAAACCAAATAACAAAAAAACTAAAAAACTTTAGAAACAGACTACAGCAATAAGTCTTCATAAGCCAGTCTAGTCTTCATTCCTAAGTCGGGCTGGGTGATAGTTGCCCTGAGCTTTAATTCCAACACAACTACAGTGCAACGATTTTCACTGTTTAGATTCTGTGCTCCAGTGCAGATCTCACATCTATAATCAACACTAAACCTTTTGTTTTGAGTGTTCGGGCAAAATAAGCAAGGTAGTATAAAGAGGGTACAATTTAGAATGTAACTCATCTTCCCTTAGTCATTATTTCATCACATTTCCAGTGTACAGGAGTACAAAACAAGTTGTGTCACTGTCCTTTTACTTGCATTGCAAATTTGTAAAATTGTATAAGCCAGATAGTAACTTAGATAGTAATATTAAAACAGCTGTAGCCTGTGAACGTTCTGCTACTCGATCTTCTGTTGTGTTTGATGGTTAGTGAAGAATATCTGAGACATAATTGAACAAGAGAAGAAGTAAAAATTTGACACAGTTAGTTTATCAGTGGTGACTACTGGCTATGCAGAGATTCCATAAAACAAGCAGATTTGGCTGCACTCGGTTCCACAGTAAACTGTCACTGCAGCCCTCTACAGTACAGCTCTCACCTCTCAGCTGTGGCTCAAAGTGCACTTAGTGCTGGGGGATAGTTGGCTTCATATCACTATGAGGTCAATGTCTATCTCAGATTGCTGACAACTGGCTTTAGTTTGTTATTAGCTTTGCAACAGACATGAGATGATTCTAGAGAATAAGACTCAAACCTAAAAGTAAGGATGAAGGTCTTTGGAGTGATGCCTCAAATGAGCCAGGTGGCCATTTCCAAGCAGGGCAGTTAAACAAAACAAGTATTTTCCCTGTAGCCATAAACTGAATATTTCAAGTAAATCAAGTAAAAGTACATTTAGCAGTAGAATTATATTGTGATGCTCCCTTTCCCCTGAATACTCTGCACACTGCCTCTATTTTTGAATAACATAAATAAATAAATACATATATAGACTCCAACTGCAATTTCAACAATCAGAAAGATTCGGTCTTTATACCATTCAAGCAAGTTTACTTATCTGGATTTGAGACATGTGATCCTGATAACACACAAAAACCAGATACAGGGTAGGAAAAACAGAATAGAGGAGATGGAGGCGACGGAATTTACAACAATGTCTGCTATTAAGACCATAGATGTAAGAATTACATTCTCCCCCAGACATCCTTCTACTCAACACAACAAATTAAATCATACAATAGTGTAGTTTCCTTAATGTAGGTTTTTAAACTGTCACTCGTGCACACCCACAGATTAACAGATTAACTAAATTACAAAACTTGCTCCTGACTCAGTCCTGAAATTAGCTTTCTAAACCAATTTGAATGTTCCATCCTTAAATGGTGCGGCCTTTGCATTCCACTGCTTGCAGCAGCATTTAAGGTGGAATGGGGAAGAAGCAAGTATTGTATTTTGCAATGTTCGTCTGTGGGTGTGCACTGGTGACAGATTTAAAACAATAGCTACAAGCAACATCACTAACAATTACATTCAAACAAGAGTTAACGAATAGGAAACTGACTCTTCACAACAGCAAGCCATTTTTGCCAGCATTTTTCAGTAAATCTCCAAATAACCTATTGCTGTTATTTAATCTAAAGCTAACACTAGCCTCTTGTGCTGAAGAGAATATGGATTAAACGAAGTATAAGTTAACAACTCAAAATACAAAAAAGGGAGGTTTACAAGCACTAACTGTTAACGTCCAGCGGCGTGGCTTGACCCTGGTGGAGCTGCCAAGGACATCCTCTCATTAACATTCTGTAGTACACTGACCATTATTACTTATAATACTCATTTGTACATAGTTTTAAATCAAGACCACTATATCCGAGTCCATGTCAAGACCAAGACTTTTAGTAGTTGTGTCTGAGTCAAAACCAAGAACAGAAGTGACCGAGAACAGATTAATATATATAAAAATGACATTTTTCGTAGTTAATTTTACAATCATTATCATTTATTTTACATTTCATATACTAATACATAACACATTTTATAATCTAATAGTCTGGAAAATATAACAATAAATAATACATACCTGAAACATCATTAATAATAATTACTGCTATATTTCAGTGGTGCAGTGGTGAAGGCACTACTAATGGCTAACTAAATATTAAATTGAACTGTAAACTCCACCTTTGCCTAAAAATAAAAGCTATAAACTCTCAAACAGGAGAGACTCACAAAGCTGTTAACATGAATTGCCACTCAGAAAAGTTACATTTGGTGTGCAAGATATTGTCAATTATATACGAAATAATTAACTGTTTGAATGAATTGCGCTCAGTGTATAAGGTACACAGTACTCCTAGTGGTTTTTCTTTCAGTGCTGCTGCTTTAGTACCCTCAAACACACAAACAACAAACACGTCTCTGTCCTACCAAACTCAGAGAAGCTGTAGTCGTCCTGATCTAGCTTCTCTCTCCGTTCCCTGTAGAGAAATTCTGTTGTAAGGTCCCATTCAAATGTTTAAATCAACCAGCCATGTCATCTTGCTGTGCGGTATGAGGCTGAAGTCAGCTTCTTATTCAGATTTTCTCGTTCCACCTTAAATGGTCCAGCAGTTACATTCTGGCACCTGTTTAAGAAGCCAACTTTAGCCTCATTGTGTGATTACTGGAAAACGATCTTCAAGCCCGGCTTTGTCACTCGGCTTCATATGGTAATCCAAGACTCAGTGCTGTCTGTACAGTAAAGTTATGCAGCTAGACGGAAATTATATCTGTCCAAAACACTCTGAGGCTCCGTGTAGGCACACAGCAGGTGGTAGAATAAAGAAAATTGTCTTTGGTATTACTTGTTTTTCAAAGGAGAACTTTCAGTTTCATTTGGCTTCTAGATCCAGCTGCTTCTGCCTGTATTTTAGCAATGCATGTGTGCAGGTGGGTAGTATGCAGTGCCAGGAGCTGGGGGGGTTTACTATTTTTATTATTTTATCTTTTGTTAATATTCAATAATAATTCACACTCAGCTGGTGTTCCGAGTCCTTCTCTCCCTGAGACCAAGTTAAGGCCGAATGAGGTTGAGCCCAAGACCAGACTGAGACCATGCATTCATAGCCTTGGGGCCAGTCTCAAGTAGTACAGCACTATTAGAACAAAGGGCCCCACACATCACTCGTATTTAACATGTTCTGATATGGCCTTTGGTTTCAGTGGAAAAAATAGTAACATGTCTAATATGAATATCAGTCTATTACAATAATAAGCCATCCAAAAAGGGGTTATCCATTTACAAACACATTCTTGAGCACAGGGAGCTCTTTATAGCAACATTAAATAACAATCTATCTTTAAAATAACAACTAAAAATAATGGTACTTATAATATGACCTATAATAGGGATAATTGTGTTACCTTCATATGAGACTGGAATGCCTGCTGTAGCTAACTGCTATGGGTTTTCAGAAGCTAGCTTGGTATTCTCAGCATGGACATCATGGCAAAGGCTGTGAAGAGACTGAAGATGATGTTGTTGGTGGAAGCGAGGCGACCAGACAAGAGTAAATCTCAGATCGAAACCTGCAATTCTTTGATCTCTGAACTCTTCACTTTTACTTGTTGGTCAGAATCCAAATCCGTAGGATTTTGTATCCTTCAGCTCATCAACAAATGAAGGTGTGCAGCTGTATATAAAGGGGCTTAAAGCTCAATTTGTATAATCCTGCTTCACAGATATACACTAAACATATCAAAAATTTCCACTAGTTTGAGCCCCTGAAGAAGCCTGAAATAAATGTGTGGACGCATAGTTACTTTGTTAAGTTTGAGGAACCTCCCCATCCGGCAATACTTTTATACAAACTAAAGCACCTTTATTTTTAAGGGTGTACCTGACATTCTGCTGACATACTGCTTTCTGGTGTTGCGTCTTTACCTGAACAATTTACCAATTATTATGAGCAAGTTATAACTTTGAGTAGTTCCCTGTTACCTGAACCATAAAGGTAAAACTATGGCACCACTCTCAGTCAGGACAACATTTCCATTTGTTGTCCTTCACCGCGACTCAACACACTCAGACTGAAAGCCAACAAAACACACGAGAGTACAGAGTCCATTTGGAACAGCACATTTTCATTCACTCCACCCTGTCAACACATTCCTGACTCGGCTTGGGTGGGGCGTGTTTTTTTGGCCCTCACCCATTCTATGGGTTTAGTGGTAAAGACACTCCTCCTCGGGGTTCGGTCTCCATAGGAGGCCACCTCTCTATAGCCCAATTCCAGTCTCCGACAGCCACAGTGGAATCACTACCGAACTTGTGCAACTGCAGGGAGGGGAAAAGCCACTGGAGCCCAAACGGGCGTGATTCAACCACCAGAGGCTATTATTAGAAGGCACATAGGGACTCTTGGCATTGCTTACAGCTTTGAGTTCAGTGGATGACAGTGATAGGATTGTCAGTCTTCAGACAGTATCAGAAGATGCAGCGAGTGTGAGCATCTAATTATGTTTGTGAAGTGTCAGTAATTACTGGGCTTTCTATCATACTCAAAACATAATAGGATGTTTGGCTAATGTGCATATCAGCAGGAAAAGCAGCAAATGCTAGCAATTTTTAAAACTTAACTTCGGAGGCGTGAAAGAACATCCCTGGAGAGTCTTCAGAAGCTATAATAAAGGCAAACATAATGCATTCTCCATCTTTCCTCTTTGTTTTAACAGCCTAAATGGCCTCCCATTCACTTTTTTTTGTCCCGCGCCTAAACCTGACCACCAGCTGCCACTGCCTGTCCTATACTAACACACTAGTATACAATTATACAAGAAATTGTCACACTAGATTGAATTGAAGTGAATTAATATGAAAAAAATAAAAAGTTAGTGCACTTATTTTACAATGTAATGTAACTGTAATGTACACACATACAAAATTAATACTTTCAAATTTCAAACTTTACTGTGTAACAATTTCTATGACATTAATAACGCAAAACAGCAACAGTTACTAGGAAGAGTGCATGGGTAGATTAATTATGCCAATAATGGAACAAAATGTGGAAAAACACAATCAATTTGCAATGTCAAAATTATTTTTTTTCTTTTTTCTTAAAGAGACGTATAGCTTTGATGGGGAATATACTACATCAAAGAGTCCAAAACATTTTATGAGTAGTACAGGAGTTAAGTTTTGATGGCAATAGTAAATGTTGCTTACCACCAATTATCACATTTAAAACGTGATGCTAAGCACTAAAAAGAATGCATATTATAGTAACCTATACAGAGCCAGTTTCCCGGACAGGGGTTAAGCCTAGTTTAAACCATAGACTATATTTTCAATAAATAAAGTCCCATGTAGTCCAGGACTAGGCTGAACCCTTCCATAGTGATTTGTAGTACACTAGGGCCATAAAACTAAAATGTGCTCAAGTGTGAGCATAGATCTACCATTATTTAACAACGTATCACCTGCTGACTGTTCACTTCAAAGTGTATCAAATATAGAAACATGAAGCGAAATTTGAAAAAAGAAATGTAACCAATAGTCTTTCTGTCTCTCTTCCTGTTGCTGGCTGTCTCTCTCCTCTGAAGCTGTGATGTGTGCTCTGGAACAGGAAATGAGTGCAGACAGAGGAGGCAGGCAAGCTGAAACCGGTATAAAGCACACACATACACACACACGCTCATACTCGCGTATACACTCTCACAAGGGCCCCGCGCTGCGTCTGCCAGCGCTGGAACTTTGAGCCCCAGGTGGACAGACAAAACACTGGAGCGGAAAAAAGAGAGGGAGAGAAAGCAGCAAAAAGAGGAAGAAAAGAGGAAAGAAAAAGAAAAAGGAAAGACACGTGTGGCAGTGACTGGAATTGTTAACGACTGAGGAAGAAAGAAAGACGTCTGGTTAGGATGGTACTGCAGTCTCCTTCCACCAGGTACACGTTTGAACTTAACATACGCTTCCTTTATTCTGCTTCTCTACTCTAGCTCTGTGTGCTTTCTGCATAGTCATCCAACTGGCTTGAGTCATTTAAAAAGGTATGTGGGTTTCCAGCTGTAGTGTACATAATTACTGAAGGGCTAAAGTGCATGAGGAAAAAAAAACAGCTTTTTTTTTCTGTTCTTTGAGTTGTTGAGCGGACAGATGTTTTTCACAGTACCAGCACCAGTTAAAGAGAAAAAATGTCACTTGCAATCCTCAAGCTATGCTCAAAGGCTCTTCTGCTTTGTAGCTTATGTACTGGTGGGAGCAGCTACTCAGTGCATTCTCACAGCTCTGAGAAAATCAGAGTTTCGTATCTATTTAAACATGCCCAAAGCGTTAACCTACAAGAGAAGCAGATATAATCTCAGATAAGTGCAAAATGATTAGAAATGGGCCTCGTAGCTAGATAAGTAGATAAGTATTCTATAATCACCAAGTACCTCTAGAGTCGGTTTACCAGACAAACCTGGTCAAGAACTACAAGCTATTTTAAATGGAGATTCTTTACTGTAAAAGAAAGTAAAAAAAGTTCAGGACATTGTTGTCGGGGAAACCTACAAAATTTTGTTCAGTTCGTGATAAATGAACAAACAGAACATTATCTTACAATAAAAGTAAAAGATATTTTTACCTTCTCTGAAAAAGCTGTCATTTATGAGAATGTTTTTTTTTTCAGTAGAGATATTATACTAATATAATATGTTTATTACTTGAACGGTATGTATATAATATTATAATAATTTGCACTTAAAATCCCATAAAAATCTTATTACTGCCTTATAAGTTAATATGCATGTAAACATCCACTGGCATTTAACTCTAACTTAGTAAATGTATAATATTTCTAAGTGAAATAAAGGAAGAACTGTATTATGGATTTTAATGAGATTTGATTGGATTTGATTTTGTTTGTGGTGGTGGTGATGTTTTGCTGATTTTAAAAGTGAATATCATCACATTCTTTAGAGTGAATAAGCATGCTTCTCATCACTGCTTTTAAAACGAACTCATATTTTACAGGAGAACTAGAAATCAATGCAACAAGCTTTTTACAGTAATTCTGGACTATTTCTTTTGGTCTATTCATCATGAATGTAGGGCAACAAGCACTTCTAAATTATGTCAGAAAAGTGATTCCACTTGTCTGTCAGTAGAGTTGTTTTTATCATCATTGTTATGATGTCACGTGTTTGTCATACTAGGCTTTTAAAACCTGGCTGTTATCAGTACTGTGGCTCTGAAATAGAAGGTTTGCAGTGATAAACACTAAATCACTAAATTTGAGCAGGGAAGTCACTAAATTTGCATGGACTAAATTTCCCCACGTCTCTGACCAGTAACTTCTCACTGCAGTAGCTTTTAACCACAGGCTTTCAACCACCTTTGCAGTTAACTACCCTCTAAATAATTAGGTTGACACTCCTGTCAAGAACTTGTTTTGGTGGCTGTTGTATGCAGACTAAACAGTCTTTATTTTGAAGGGTGTTTTGGTGCACTGGCCTTGTTTTGATGTGCATACGCTGGGCTAGTTATTGAGATGTGTTTGGATGTGTGGGTTACGGGGTGTTTCAGTGCGTTTTCTGCAGAATGTGGAGGTGTGTGGACTAAAACAGTGGCCAAGGACTGTTTGCACTGCATTCCTGAGTGTATGGAACTAAAGTGGGTGTGGAGCAAGAGCAAAACACCGCAAGCCTTCTGCAGCAATGCTAAAGCATGCTAAATTCCAGTTCTACTCCACCTTTACATCTTCCTAGCAGCCATTCAAAGTCCTTTACAGGCTTTTTTAGAAATGTAAAAAACGGGCATTAAAGTGGTCCCTAATTTACTAACCTCTTCTTATCTCCTTTAAAATGAAACAGCCTTTGTTAAGGCTTTAGGGCTTATCTTATATCAATGAGCTCTGTTCTGGTTGGCTGACCTGTATACTGGTCCAATCAAAAAAAGCACTCAGGCTCGAAACCGTCTTTGGAATGTTAGTACATAATTTGCAGTCAGGTGATTCAGAAGACGTGTAAAATCCAAATAGAGGGCAGGAAGTAAAAATCTGAATGGATGAGAGGGAGGCAGACTTGTACTGTAACAGTTTAGACAACACTATGAGAGAAAGGTATGAACAGAAAATCACAACATATGCTGGACGTGACACTTACGTTATGAAGGCAAGTGATTTTTTTCGCTGAACTGAAAGATAGCTATTGAGGCAGTAAAGATAAGAACTTCCTTCTCCTTCATAATTCTACTTAAAAAAAAATAAACAAAAGCATAAAAAAGAATTGGGGCATGCAGTGTTTTTGCCACCAGTTGGTTCAACCTTGGTAACTGCATTGGCTGCATAACGCAGGTTTTAAATCTATCACCAGTACACACCCACAGATGAACTGTACAAAATAGAAAACTCTGCTCCTCATGATCATACAAAGTCAGTTTCTTATTTGCCAGTTGCATTCTGTCACCTACTGTACTATTTAAGGTGTAAACAACTTCTTGGATACACAATAGAAGTCCTTCATGCCTTTCGGTTGCATTGACTGTGAGCAAATGCAAATGGTTAAAAGCAGGCATCACTTCCTGCCCTCCATCTGCAGTTCACACCACAGGAGCGATGTGATTTGCAGCCAACCTATAAGCAGGTGGAGCTAGCTAAACTGTGTTAAAAGAAAAAAATGGAGAGTAAACAGCACATTTTGAATCATACAAAATAATACATACATATTACTTCAAACTCATTTATTTAAAAAATGACATGGTCCCTTTAAGAGCATATACTTCTTTATCTTCATATCTAACGCAAGAATCAGGGCTCATATATTGTCTCACTGTCCGGCTCCTGGCTCTAGGAAATCTATCTGCAAAGGCTGAAACCTTGGCCTGAGCTAAATCTGGAAGCAAGTGTGAATCATGCAAAAAGTGATTCAGTTGTTTAGGGCTATGCTGAAGCTTGCAGTCCCATTTTATCCCTTCCAGAGTGGACATCCTGCAGAAGTAGCAGACACACCATGGCGAGGTCACGGAGAGGAAAAACAAGAGGTTTCCGTGTTTAAACAGCAGCTGAATGGAAACAGCCTCCTCCAATTGTTCTCTGACTGTTGCTCTTTTCTGGTAGAGGGTGTTCCCTCTTTTCACCCACTCCCCCCCAACCACTATCACTACCTATGCCTGCGGCATGCACAGATACCAAGAATATTTTTTTGACTGTACTTGCTCTAACACGTTGAATCACGGCCAAGGACGGTGTAGGTGTCATTCCTGCCCTGCCGTTCTCCCCCAGCAGTAAGAATCACCCAAAAGAGTCACCAAACAGGTTCTGAATGTTGCCTGACTGTTTTCGTGTCTATGCGGGCTCACAAACAAACACACTCATATACAAGCCCACAGTCATGTATACGACGCTACAGTAACTTCATATCAGTAGCCTTTGTTGCAGAGCTAAAGAATCTGTGTGGATAACACTTTGTTCCTTGGGTACACCACAGGGCCATTCTGCTCAGTTCATGTCCACCCCTTTGGTTAGCAGAAAAGCAGTGGCTTGGCTGTTGTTTGCACTCAATTCCCTCCCTCTGGAGGGAAAAGCACATCTGTGCTCTCGGTGTGTTCAGGGTTGGCGCCTCACGTCTCTCAGCCTTCACTGCACTGTCAGAGACATGTTGAGGCAAGTTGTGGGATCGAGACAGAGACTGTGTCTGTTTTTTTCAAAAATGTGATTTGAAGCCAGTTTTACAAGATCTACATCTCCATATAGTCAATTAGTGTGGAAAAGGGACTTGGACCTTATTTTGAGCGTATGTGATGTGACGTTCCCCGTCTGTCACTACACCACTTTAACTTGCTCTAACAAATATATTGCTCTAGAAACACTCAATGTTCCAAGTATGCTGTGAAAAGCAAGAACGTGATGATGAAAAATTATCTGTTAATAGTAATATATTTTTAAAAAGTTGCTTGCCTTGAAACTTTTCATGATTTTTAATTTTGGTTCAATTGTTTATGATTTTTTAATCATCTACATTTCTGTTTGTCATTCTAAATATTACTTAAAGTTCATGTAAAACAGTACAAAATGTTTTTAATTTGTCACACCACATAACAATGTGCTATTAATCACTCAGCAAAATTTGAAAATTTGAATTAATCAGGTGTGTCTGCCATGTAGCTTATAGTACCATTAACTAAAATTTGTGAAGCAGGCGCTCTCTTGGGAGGACTTCCATAACACGAATTGGGGCTTGAGGTTTGAAATGTAGCTGCTGGGCACTTACCAAGCTGATGCTCATGTGCTCTAGTTTTTATGCTATAGTGTTGGGGTAGAGGTCATACTTAGTATAGCTCCAACACATCATCAAGCCATGACTTCAGGCCTGCCCAAAAACCCTGAGCACAAAAGTGATAAAAAATATTTTAACGTGTCTGACATGTATATAGGTTTATAAACAAATAGCTGAATTTTAAGTTATTTAATTTTAATTTAACTTTACAGATTCCTACTAATTAGCTGAAACCAATAAAGTACAGTATTTAAAACAATCATACATGTACTATTAGCAATATATATATATATATATATATATATATATATATATATAGTATTTTGATTTAGTTAGAAGAGGCCAGGCGTGGGTCCAGATTTCTCTATGTTAGCCCCAGTCATTGAATGGATTTGTTGGATAATAATCACAAATGATACTGGGCTTCCTTGAGGAGTGATTAAGAAATGACTCAACGAAAACATCGTCATATATAAAATCCAAAATACAGTTGGCTGTCAGGAGTTTTCATAATTCCTCAGCAGGTCATATTTCCTGATTTTCCAGACCTTTTACTCTGTTTTGTAGTATTGCCTGTAGGTGTCTTGGGTGATGTTGAAAGTAGACATGTGAACCTGACACTTTATGATTCCTAAGACAGTCATGCGTTTTATTAGCACCACCCTTTGTTCAACACGCAAGTAGTTCAACACCCTAAAATAATTAGAACTATTATGAGTGATAATTCATGTGTAATTCAGCAGCTCTGTTATGATACATGAACTCTGAATAATTACATGAACTTTGAATTGCTGTCTCTTTCTCTCTTACACACCCAATATATGTCTCATTTTCTTTCCCACTCTCCTCTTCACTCCTTTCCTTCAGTGATGCAGTCAAAATATCATTCTGTTCCTAGGGTGAACTGAATTATGGAAAGCATCTCCGACACAATTAAATGGTTACTGTTAATCCTGATCAATTTATGACCACGCTTAGCAATAGAGAACACGGTAACATGCTCTAACCGTCAGCAATAACAAAGCCATCCAATTACCTAATTTTACATGAGTGTAACCTTGGGTTACCAGATTGTTTCTATGGTTTACAGCCAATATGGTACTAAATGCAAAAATATATTTTTTAACCACAACACTAAATAGTAAGAAGCATAAAAAGAAACATAGTTACTTCACAGGCCATTCCTATTTCATCTTTTGCCAAACAATCCGAAGTAAGTAATGCTAGGTGAACTGGGTAATCCATGCCATGTCCTGCCTTGATTGTAAACAATGCTTATGTGTGTGTGGTGTGGCAGCAACCTCTCTCAACAAGACAAAATGAAATGTATGTTGTTCAAATTTCAATAATTGATTACACTTGGGGAGAACAAAAACTCAGCCTTGCAATTTGTTCATCTGACATATTTTTAGAAAACTTACCAAAATCATAACAAACCAATTCACATTCAGTCCATCTGCCAAAGCACTTTTCCCCTGACAACCAAAATTCACCCAATCTGGCAACACTGCACACACCCTACCAAAGATGAAAAAAGGAGCCTAGGAGGAAAGACAGCACAGAGTTGGTGAGTAAAGACTCTCCCAGTGTGCTAACAAATGGAGACAGAAGCCAATACAATCCTTAAGAAGGAACTCCCTAACACACTAATGTTGAGTAATGTGGAATACATCCTATTTCAAATAAAACAGTTCCGTGTTAGCAGGTGAAAGTCACGAGACTAGGGACTCTTTCTTTTTTATTTGACTTTGGCTGATTATATGTTTATTATGACTACATTTATTCAACAATAATAAAAGTTCTGTCTCTTATTTGCAACCACCCATGCAAACAGTGGTAGACCAATTGGTGCTAATGCTGACATTGCTTAAAGTGAGGATCAGATATTTGTGCTAATACCTAAATATTTTAACTAATTAGAGAAGACTTCATCAAAATGTGTTCGTTACCGGAACGAGAAAAAACATTCATCCAGCTTCTCTTTCCAATTTTGCATGTTACTGTTGATTCATTTAATGTGGAACAGACATTTCAGCAGGAAGCTGGCGAGTAGGAAGCCAACTTCAGGCTTGGGGAAAAACAGTCAGCAGATATTTCTCCCCACATGTTTCAAGCAACCACTAGGTGTTGATTCTGAATGGGTATGTTAATAATTACCTGGAGCCTCTTTGATTACATTCTTATTTACTTTTATGCCGATTGCTCTTTTGCTTGTATTCTTTAAATCTGAAATTTATTCACACACACAGACATACACATGGCACACTACCACTTCCTGCAACTCCAGACTGTGTCAGAGATATTGTATTTAAATAACCTACATCATTTAAACAGCTGTCATTTACATTATGTGGAAATTTCATGGTGAACAAACCAATAGAAATGCTCAAAAATAACTAAATGTGTTCAAATACTCCAGGCTATCTGCTAATATGTCAAAGTATGTTACATCCCTTTTTGTATTGTTTGACGCGTGTCCTGATTAGTAGTTATTGTATATTTCTTGTGAAATTTATAAAACTTATAATTTGTTACGGTCCTAGCCTACCTATCCTCTTATCAGCCACAGTCAGAAGTTCAGAAGTAAGCCTCAGGTTTCAGAAGAAACCTAAGTGACTTTCTCAGGTGAAGTCTGCTCTGCATGCATTTGCCATGGCCAGTTTTCTCTTCTTTGGAATCTGAATCTCCAGTGTACCAAAGCTGGAGCAGGAGTGACCTTGGAAAGCTTGGGGCACCATTGATCTGTTAAAGTCGTCAGAAACATCATAATTCCATCTCCATGAATCCACAGTGGTCTGTTATGTGGCTTTGCCCTGAGCTAGGAGATAAAACGATGAATAAAAGCTCTCTGGAGAGCCAATTGCAAAGGAACACAAACTTTGATGTCAATCATCTTCAAACAGAGACTTCAGAGGGAACTTGTTGCTATGCTTGGTTGAGGAGGCTGGCTTCATTGCAAGAGCCCAGGGCCAAAGACTGGGGGAGCAGGAACTTCCTGTTACACATTTGTCTGACAGCAGAGACTTCTGGGTAGCTCTTTGTTTTGGTCGGCAGTTTCCCTTTTTGTGCTGGTCTAGGAACCCACATCCCAATCCCGAAAACCACTAAAAGAGAAGCAGAAAAGCCTGGTCACTGATTACTGCATGATGGCATTTTCCTCCTGTGCCGCAGTGTCAGTGCTGCTGATGGTAGCGCAACAGTTTCCTGCCTTTCAGTTTTGCGCAAGAGCATTAGACAGCACCAGCAGAGGAAGTCTGTTTAGTAGGTCACCGCAAAACCCAAAAATCAAATGACGTAAATGGTGATTGGGTTATGAAAAATAGACTTTGGCCAAGAGCTTGGCCGGAGGAAAAAGCAAAAGGAAACATCACTGGGAACCCATTGTGTTTATCAATGTTTATGTTGCTACCTTAAATGGTCAGTCACTACCAGTTTTGGGAAGGAGAGGGCAAATCTAAACGCAGTTTTGAGCCAGACAATGCTCATGCTTGGGTCATTTTAATTATGGATGCACTAAACATAAATTTTATAGCCAGTGCTGATTTCTTTACAGCCAAACTGGCCAATGTTTTTTTTCCTTCTTTTAATTCAGTGTGTTAAGTAGTCTGCATGTAAATGGTCTGCAAAGCTATAAAGCCCAAAGTACACACCAGAGGAAGAAACTTTCTCCCACAGAAACCACTTCTCTCAGCAGCTTGACACAACATAACACAATCCCTATTGCCTGTTTGGTATGTTCTCACACAACACACCAAGAGCTAAAACACTAAAAACATCCTGCTCCGGTCAAGCTAATGAAGGTGGGTCAGGTCTACCAGCGTGTTCTACCTGACTTTCAGGATCTGACTCTTGTTTAAAATGATCCAGCAGAACTGACCACTGTATGAACAGCCACAGCAGTGTAGGGACAGAGCTTGTGGAAAGATGCCATTCTGGCAGTTCACCAATCAGAACAGAGTGGGTGAGTTGATCTATTACAGAACACTGAACTTATTGTGAGGAGGGCCTTAAAGACACAGGAGCTCTAATAGAGGATTTCAGTCATTTGGCGCATGCAAATTCACTCATCAATTTAATTTTTAACGCATCTGTAAAACATAGGTTCTTCAGCAGTTTTGAAGGTGGGGCTGATTATTTCCCCTGTTGTATGCCTGTAGACACTGGCGTAGAAACGGGGCTGGATGGGGGCAACGTGTCCCACCCAATATCAGAAACAGGTAGATTTATCCCACCCAAAAATTAAACCACAGAAAAAGCGCTTCATTTTAAAAGCGTGTTTTGGCAGCGTTCCCAATTCACGCACTGTGTTTGTTGTTAGTAACAGGCTCTGGTTGTTAGGTGGTCTTTCACTTTGTTAAGGTTTGTGTTGAGATGCCTGTTTAGAAATATCCTGCAGTCAGCAGCTTCACTGAGCCTGGCTCTCGCCTCGTTGGAGCGACGGGTAGTTCGCGTCAGCTTTAAACACGAAGTCAGTGATGAAAGCAATGAATCGCAATGATCACAATATATACTGCAATAAAAAGGCTTTACTATAATGCGTTGTTATGGTAACAGATTAGGAGGGTTTGGGTTAGCTAACGTTTATATTAACTTTAGTCAGAAAGCACTCTGAAACGTAAAGTTATATTACTCTCTGGCCACGTCCCAAACTGCAGACTGCTACTACACTACATACGTAAAAAATAAATATAATAAATAAAATAAATTAATTAATGAATAAATAAAAGTACACTATTGTTAGAAGTGCTTTCAGTAGTGCAGTACTTAATGTTCCAGAGGGTGCTGTTTGGGACACAGCCTAACATTAATGTTAGTCTTGTCTAGTCAGGAAACCTTAACATACATTGTTTTGTTATTTCATTTCAGCATTATGCCGTTATTGTTCAATTTGTAAAGTGGTCTTTAATTGGATTTATCTAATAATAAACAGAAGTACAGGTAATGTTGTATTTTGTTTGTTTATTTACAATTTACTGTAATTCCACAAATGTTGTTCTACGTTACTATACATACAGTGATATACTACTCTACCTAAAGTGGAATCAGCTTATAGGTAATATTTATGGGATAGGGTGGGCTTAGATTCATATTGGCTAATGTCCCCCCCCAGCCCCCCAATGTCAAACACCCTCCTACACCCTTGCCTGTAGATCAGTGAACTGTTGGAGAAATTCTGCTGATATACAGCTGGTTAATTAAGCACAGTGACAAACCATCTGTTATTTTAATACAGATGTGCTTTCCAGAAGGATTTTATGGTCGAAGTAGGAAAAAGCCCAGTTTTTGGAATTTGTTAAACATGAAATAATTTGTCATTCTGATTATTTGGGATATTTTAATATTTCAAAACATATTCTAAGGGCTTACTTAAACATAAGACTGCTGAACATCATTTTGGGCTTCAGCACAATGAGTAACACATCTTGCAAGTCAATGTGTTTAACTGCAGTTCCAGATCATCTGAATGAAACTCTGTGGGAACGTTCGAAAGTGTATTAAAAGCCTTAGTACATCTGACCCTACACAGTAGGTGAGAGGATAACGGAAGTGTGTTGTTTTCACTTTTTAGTGTAGTGATCTGCTTGAGTAGGCAAATAGCTTGCAAATGGCAAGGGGTGATAAGAAGATAACCTAGGATTAACAAGCAATCTCTCAGCAAGTGATTTAATCTGCGATCATAATCACTGAGTGTTTCAAATGTTTCTCAAACTGGCTGCAAGTCAATACAATCCATTCCATAGCTACACGAACATGAGTTAGAGAAGGCACATGGAGAACAAACCTGAAGAGAACTTGTTCAACCCCGGTTGCCTTAAAAGAGAAGTAGAGGTGAGGTGTGCCAGTACATTCTGGGAAAGTTGATCCTCTCAGTCATATTTAAAAGCGGTGAAAGTTTCAGGACTAAGCTCTTTAACCACTTCCATTTTTTGTTTAACAGAATAAGTAACACTAATTGGCCCCTTTGTTATATACTATGTACAGTTGTTATTCCAAAGTTTGGGCACATATATTCTGTAGATTTTTTATGTGAAAATATAAACACTGTACAGAGAACACACAATTACTGTTTATTAGTTTAACATATCATAAAATGCAAACATTATAGCACACTTTATACTTTAGGTTTTATTTTTTCCAATATTTTGAACTCAGCAAGTAAGGAGAAATTGTGTGTTGAAGTTTAGTGAAAACCATGTATGTAACCATGCTCCACTTATAACTGTAGTCCAGTTGTTTTTCTGATTACTTTGTTATTCCAATTTCACCCTGGTCTTCAATAATTAAGACCCCTGCAGGACCACCATATGTATTATTTGGGTGGTGTATCATTCTCAGCATTACAATAATACTGGCATGAATAAAGACAGTCTACGGGTAAATTGTGGAACTACAGAACACATATATGGTAAGTGGAGCTGTTCACTGTTAACCAGTAAGCAGACCTAATTAAACTAACAGGTGTAGTTACAAGGCAGGTAAGGCAGGTACCTAAAACGATTGCCAGTGAATGTATTCAAACCTTATAATCTCTGAAATATGAGCTTTGGATTCTTCTTACTGGGAGAAATCATTCAGAGATTTTTCTAAGAAACGCAATTGCTGTGCAATCTGGCATCGCACAGTGGACTGCACATGTGATCGCTAAAGGGTCTGAAACTGTTTTTATGCAACACACTATCAGCACTCTTTGAGATTCTTTAGAAAAACAGAGACTTGTACAGCTTGGCAGAAGCGACCTGCCCACAAGGGCTCATTTAGACACAGCTGCCTGCTGTGCATTCTTAGAGGTTAAACATTAGCTGTGGACCGAAGGTGTGGGCTGGAGCAATGATGAGATTTCCAATGTTTACTCAAATGTGCTCTCAAGGTGTGGGAAGTGTTTTCTCATGGTTCAGCCAAAGCAATGGACACTTAAAAAGTTTAGCAATGAATAAAAAAACCTAGCAGCCTTTTCTCATTTGACCAATGCTAACTGACCCCGCTCTCATTCATTTATAGCCAAATTAGCATTTTGGTTTTGATATCACAGAGAAACAGTGGGCATGATCAGACCAGTGAATGCTATATATAAATATTAAATATTAAATCTGCCCCACTGTTTTGCCCCTCAACACCCTGAACATATGTTTCTGCTGAGATGGGTTTAATTATTTATGTTTAAACCAAAAACATATCTCAGAACTATAATTTTTCAGACACCAGGCAGCACATCTGTAACTCTTTTACGTAATAACATTCTTTGGGGTTTAAAACCACTAACCTTTTAGGATATCTGTTTCCAATCACCACTACTATAAACAATTATGATTCTAATATGTCACATCAAACTGTTCTCAATTGTGTATCAAAGAGAATCAGTGGTGATGATCAGATCAGTGAACGCTATATTATAAATATGTATATAAAATGGTAACTCTTTAATGCCCCACTGTTTTGCCCCACAACACCCTAGATATGATGCTCCGCCTATATGGATTTAATTAGTTATGTTTTAGGCCAAAACCTTATCTCAGAACTACAGTCAGACAATTTGTCAGACATCAGGCAGCACAACTATTTTATGTAATAATGTTCTTTGGGTTTTAGAGCCACTAATCTTTTGGGATCACTACTGCTATAAATAGTTGTGATTTGGTAAGTTTAACAAGTTTAACATTTAACAAGTTTTTGATGTTACATCAAACCATTTTGAATTACTTTGTTTACATCTTAACATGCAGATATGCCCAATTTAAAAAAAAAATGGAAATTCCCCTGTAACATTTTGGTGAACACTCTTTGCCTGATCTGCTAAAATTAGTGCAAAGAAAACAGTGTCTCAAGTTTATAGATTTTGTTGTGTTTCTAGGTAAAAGATATACATTGTTTTTGTTTTTCTATGACTTTTGAACATGATGGTTGGCCTTCATATCATGTGATATGTTGCTCCAAAATCACTTTACATTGACTTACATTGAAAGTAAAGAATGTTTGTGGCCTCTTCTGTAAAGTTACTATTTTGTAGATATTTGTTTTTATTCTTTGGACAGCAACGATATACATAGCAGAGACTAAAGAAACAAAAATATTTAAACCTACAGATGTATGGTGTTCATTTCAATATAATTAAAAAAAGTCAATTTAGTTCAAACTAGAAAAAAGAGCTGAGCTTCAGAATTATTCATTCAAGCAGCAATTTCCTCCTGTATCCCTCACTTTAGCCTCTAGTTTGCTCCATAGGCCTAAGAAATTACTTGTCAACAATCAAGAGAATACATCTAACCTCCAGAAATCCCCTTTACATTACTGAGCCCAAGCAACTGTGAGGTTAGCTAAAGGTCACAGGTGCACAGCACTTATAACTCAGATTATAGAAAATTGGCTAGAGTGGTTTAAATGTATCCTGACTTTCTCTAATGCTTTCATAATTTGTTTTTGACCCTCAGGAAGGCTTTGCTTGAGCCGTGACCACAGCGTGACCTCTGCAGGTGTTAAGAGGTGGAGCAATGGGTGAAGTGGGCAAGGTGGCATCTTCATGCAGCATGGGCCTGGTTCTGGTGGAGTTTGAGTATGAGTACATGGGTCGAGATGGCTGCATGGTGTCCATCAAACCTAACGAGCGATACACCCTTCTGGCCAAGACCAACGACCACTGGTGGCATGTGCGCAAGGATGAGCGTGCCAAGCCCTTCTACATTCCAGCAAAGTATGTGAAGGAGTTGCCACCCACTCTCCCCTCACCCCTGGACTTTGTGGACCCTCCAGTGCCAGAAGCAAGGCCACGTGTGCCTGACCTGGCAGAGAAGGCCAAGCCCAATGAGGTCACCATCAGGTTGCGCTCTCCAGGGAACTGCCGCAAGACAGACAATCGCATGTCCACATTTGGCGTTCCTCTGGACATTCACGACCCTCCATCATACCTGCATGGTGGCTTAACCGACTCCCTCCTATCCCTTCACCCTATGCCTGCAGGCCTGGCCCCAGATGTCACTCAGCAGAAAAAGAGACTCAGCCTTGCACCCAACTTGCTGTTTGGTTCTCGGGGTGCCTCTGTAGAAGATGTATCTCAGAAGTCTCGTGTGCCCAGCTTCAGCCCTGCCGACCCACTCCCTCGGCAAGCCAAGCCTGTGGAACCTCCGATGGTCAAGAACCTCACTGAGTCTAGGCATCAGATACTGCCACCTAAGCCAGAGCCACTCATAGAGCCAGACGAGGAGTCCAGTCCGGAACCGACAGGCTCTTCGGACTCTGAGAATATTTATGAGTCCATATTGGACCTGAAACTGGATGACTTGATAAGCACTGAACCAGTTTCTACTGCCGTGCAAGAGCCTGCACCAAGTGCACCCTCATCTGCACCAGGTGCACCCTCATCGGCGCCAAGTGCACCTACATCAGCACCAAGTGCACCTTCATCGGCACCCCAGGCCAAGGTAAGGACCACATAATATTTTGCAATATGAGCTTTGCAAGGCTGATGCTGCCAATGACTGCAATATGCAAACACCCTCTAAGAAATAGTATCCTAAACCACTTCAATTGTTTCTGACGAGTGTTTCTGTGGGTGGCAAAGCAATATTTAAAGATACATGACATCAGAATTATATTGGTATTGGCAGATGTACAAACATCGCAATCAGACAGACTTTTAGGTTTGACCAGTATTCAAATTTGAAGATTTAGATGTTTAGGCACTGCTGGGCAACATGATCTGGTTAAAGCATCTGCATTGTACACAATTTAACTAAAGTAACAAATACAGATCTAATCTAGTTTTAATGTCTACATTTAATAAATGTTCATGCAATGGTATCAGTATCAGCATTATTGGACATGAAAAATGTTAGCTCGACCCAAAAGTTTAGTACAAACAGTTTTGTTCAACCTAATGCTAGGATAAGATATTTTGTTTAAATTTTTAATAGATAATATAAAAAAAAGATATGCTCCATTCCCTGCTGTGAGTCAGCCTGCAATGTCTGAAGCAGTCATTCAAAAATGGAATTATAAGCCATCGGGTCAGATTTTGTTGAAGTTCTTGAGACCATGTTGTGCATCTCTATGTACAGTATTAACATCACAAACGCAGGCTAAAATATAGGGGTCCTGCGTGGTGATTAGGTCTTGAAGGCGAAATTAACATTATACTGATAAAGATATGATGACAACAGTAGATAATTCACTCACATCCTTAGAAGACACGCCTTTTGCCAAGACTCTTCTAAAAGTCTTTCAACACGCTTGCAATCACTGTTCAGGGAAGGGGTCTGAAGAACAATTGAGCTTGGAAAATGTTCTTCTACACATTAGATGCAATTACATATTTCCACCAGAGAGGTCACCCTGGCAAGAATTACACTATGCAACATTATCTGTGTTGGTTGTCTTTGCATCTGTTTCCTGTAAAGCTCTCTGTGTCACAAATAGAGGGTATTTCAATTCCCCCCACAGTAGATCAGATTCTGTTTAACCACTGGCAATCCTGACTCTTTAAATGAGCAGTATACATCCTGGTAGCTAAGCATATAGGCCAGGACTGTAGATGCCTCAATAATTCCTTAATTCATGCCTTAAATAAATGCCTTAAAAAAGAAATGGCATAATTGATTTTCTTTAAAGTGCCTCTTATCTGTATTCTGTGTTCATGTGATGCGCTGACAGGCATTCTTCACAGTGCACATAACTCAGACAGCTTGGAAAGAGTCACAATGTTTTCATCTTACTGATGATTGAGATCCCCATCTCTCTCTTTCTCTCTCTCTCCATTGACATTGGTGTTATTGTTAGATTTGTTCCATTGTTTTCTGCACAGAAAATGCAACAATACTGCATTCCACTCCATTTGTAGCTCAGCATTATTGCATATTCTGCCTTTTCACTGAAATTTCAAAGAGAATATTAAATTATTTGATGAAGATATTAACTGAGAGTTTCATTATAGTGCTGTGTAAATTTTGGTTCCTCCAGAAACCACTCGGAGGCGCTGTTTGCATAGCTTACAAACACACTTAATGGGAAGTGATGTTTCTGGGCTTATCACTTACTGTTGGTTACATATCAATCTTGGATATATATGTTTATATATGCCACTTTAATCCCGTTAAGACCAATAGTGACTCAGAGGAGGCCAATTATTACATGAAACGCATAGTGTTTTTTTTTGTTCCGACCATTTGTTTATCTAGCTTAGTCATGAAGTTGAGGTCACATACTGAACACACAGAGTTTGATGACAGGAACAAAAATGAAACAATGGAGACTAAGGCAGAGCAGAGGAAAGTATGAGCGTGTGCTGTAAACCTGACTTCAGGACAGGATATTACAGCCTTTTCCCCAACAAGGGCAGGATATGATGAGTCCAAACAACATCAAAGAAAAACTCTGAGAGAGTTTGAGGGATTGTGGGCTTGTGTGCACTTAGAAAAAACATTTTAAACTGAATACAGTCCATTGGTGAAGTAATGTTTTGTTTTTGTTCATGTGTAGGCTACATGCTAATGTGGAAGAATGTAGCTATAAGATGCAAATACAGAGAAAAATATCCAACCAACCAAAGAAAGATGACAAAATAAAATGCTTGTAGATTCAACTCCTTCTTAAGGCTACTTAGTTAGATTATTAGACCAAGCTAGCATTAGCAAGCTACGTTGTGCTATTGAACATCAACACACATATAAAAGAGTTCACTACTGAGAAACACACTAACATGCTCTAACTTTCCATTACAAAAAAGTATAAAATTCTTTTTAGGTGAGCTTAAGGTTTAAGCACACTTTCCAATTATGCAGGGAACATGCTAATATCAGTGTGGTGGCAGTATTTTTGTAAATGCACCATTTCAATGCTTTACAACTCGTTTATATCCGAGTTTAATTTTGAACACATGACCTTCTGGCCCTGGATTCGCCTCTCCAGGCTACCGCCCATCTCTTTCTTTAGATGTATGAGCAGTAAACATTCAGTGCACAAATAGTTTACCACAACAAGTATACAGTCAATTAGGGGTTGCACAAAATATATATTTTTTAAGTTGTCAAGTCATGTGATGAAAGTCAGTGTTGACTAATCGCTGAAGACATTATGAATAAAACCACAGGAGAAGGGAAAGCTTTGCAACAAGAAACTTTTAAATCCGACTTGAAGAAATCCATAACAGTCAAAAGCCACAGGTCAGTAGAGCATTTCATGCCCTTTCCTAAGAGGATTGCATCACTAGCCTTTAGGAAAACAGAGACACTGACCTTAAAATAACCAGGCCCTCACCTGTTGTTTTTTCATAATCATGTGATCAGCAACAAATCAACATCAAGTTTAAAGTTCCACCACCAAGCATCCCTTACTGTAAATTATACTAGAAGTGAACTCATAGGTGTACTGTCAGTTTACTAGCTATGTAATTCTACACCACATTTTGGTTTTTGAAAGTATACTAAAGGCCACGAGCATATAAGTATAACAAGAATATGTGTAAGTGCAAGTATAAACACATGTAGTTTTGTTTGTTGGTTTTGGAATTAGACAATACATATTGGGACTGTACAGTTTAACAATGTTAACAAGGGTTTAAAGCTAATTTTGTTGACGTGTTAGTCTTTCATTAACCTGGGGCAGAGGTTTGCATGAATATCACTCATTATTCATTACCAGTAACGACAATGACTGTACATTAGTACATTGTGATGTAATAAGGTTTTAGCAAGCTTAAAGCAAGTGTTAAAACGTAGGTAGACCTTGAGCCAAGGACAAGTCATGTCAGGTCTGGAGTAGACCTGTTTTCAAATATTTTTTAAGCATTTCCTGAGAAGCGTTGAGCTGCTAGCTTTATTTTCAACACGTTTAATTCTTTTAAGCTTGAGCTGCTAGATATGAACTGATGAGAACGATTTGTGTTTTGTGGGGTGAATACAACTTCATTAAATCCCCCTTTAGGCCCAATTACAGCCTCACTTAGTGTTGTGATCACAGTGAAGTAGCTGGAGATTAGTTGCTGAGAGAGAAGCATTTGCTGTAGTTTGGTAACCGTTAACACTCTGGCCTTTTCTGCACTTCCTACTCTCTAAAAACTCCAGTCTTGAACAAACCTCCTGAGCTTTAGTTTGTGCACCACTGGGGCAAAGAAAAATAGGACAGAGTATCAAATTAGCAAATTTGTTGGCCCTGGAGACTGCTCTGAGAGAATCGTGAATAATCAAGAGTGCTTGTGATACATGTCTTTTTATTTATTAACTTCTCTAAAAAAAGGGGATGATGAAGTACTGTTAAATAGGGAAGACTCTGCGGAGGGAGGTTCTCAGTGTGCCTGTATTAGATAACAAAGCAATTGTAAGCGTGTCTGCCTCATAGCATTTGACACTAAAGCTGCACACACACAGTCATTGGGGCGTAGAGATTCACATGCCTCAGTTCGCTGACTGTGATTTTAAACAAAAAGCAAACAAGGAAATTACCATCTAGATGCTAGATAAAATACTTATATGTGATTATGAGGACTATTTGTGTTTTATCAGGTTCTGTAATGCAGTAGTATCACTTGCTGGTGCAAAAATAAATTTCTGATTTTTAGGTTTTGGACTGATAAGACACGTTGTGATAGAAAGATAATACTGTGTGTAGATTCTGTGATTTTTACACATACAGTCTATGGTACTGCAGTGAAGGCACATACCACACACCTGAGCTCAAATCATTTATATTAATGCAGGAGTCTCATCCGTTTCTAATGTTAGTAGCTTGTTCCCTCAGGCTGCAGGTGTTTACAGAATACAGGAGGTGTCTTTTTCTACAATGCTCCAAACCTCACCCATCTGCTTCTGTCCCAAACAATTACACACCAACATGCAGGCCTAAACATACCCATATCAAACACAAGTTTATATTTTATATTCTTGTGTTTGCGTTTCCATTGCTTTGTGTATTACTGTAGCTAAACCTCAGGAACCAAAAGTAAATGTTATTTACTTTGTTCTTTAAATAAAAAGTTATATTTTTTTATGGTGAGCAGACAAATATTACAAGAGTGTCAAAAATTATATTTACTCACTAAAAAGTGAAAACTTTTAACATCCACTTTGAGTCAGGAGCCGCATCCACCCCTAAAGAGTGTCTAAGCAGTGCCTTAAGATTAAATCCATTAAAAGCAATGCCATCTTCAGAGAGACACGTAGTGATCAGTAGACTACAATAAGCAAAGATTCACTGCTAACAAATCTATCAGAAGCTATAGTTGAAATTAACATACTCCTAGCAGTAGTGATTTAATAAATAAAGGCTATGTACAAAGCACATTGTGAGTTTTTTTGCATTAGACATTGCTATTGTGGTCACCAACTGTTGGTGTCTGCTCATTTACATAACTCTAGTGGTAATGTTTAATCATCCGTCTTGTTGTGATTACCCTCATTGAGCCGTTACTTTATGTTCTAGTGTGTGTCACTGTTTTTTGAGACAAAGGTATAAAATTTGTTTTAAGTCTTCATTTTGTTTTAAATACTGCATTAATTTGAATTTGACAAAGATATCGCACAAACCATGGAAAGGGGGCATGTCATTTATTAAAACACTTACAGTTGACATTTATTTGTTTGTTTTGTAAAGATTTGTCATCTTTATGAGACCAAACCACACCAAAATTTAATTTCATCAATATTGTAAAGACCTCATGTATCTATTAATGGAGTAGTAAAAGATGCAATATACATTTCACACTATTTGGATTTATTAAAAATGTTTATATCATATCATTTTTAGAAGAATATATAATCAAAGTTGTTAAGAAAGGAGAACATAATTTAATGTAATTTAACTGTTCAGTATATAAATACAATACTGTTAACAAAGAGGTTTTTTTTAGTTGACAGTTACTGATACATGATTGTTAAATATTGTATTCATTTTACTAATACATACACATATACAAATATAATTATAAAAGATAAGATAAAAAAAGATAATCCTTGATTAATCCCACAGTGTGGAAATTCACAAACTAACGTCTGATTGAGATTAGACAGGCTTTGACATGGAATCCTCAAGGGAAGCCAGCCAAAGAACACCTGGCAATGGGATCTCCAGGTACACTCAAGAGACTAGGATGCACCTGGCATCAAAAGAAAACTAGTGACCAAGAACCAGTCAGGCATAACTGAACTGAACTGACTGAGATCACAAGAGAAAGAGAAACAAGACCACAAGAGAAATGGTGAATTTTATTCCACTATTCTTAACTAGGATCTGATGAAAAGATGAGGTTGGCATGTTATATTAACATTGTTTGTTTCAATTATCATAAACCACAAGCAGGAACTGGAACAGGGGTCCTCAGGGTTCTAACTGAGAAAATATCTATCACTTCAATTAATGTCAAATCCAGAGTGATCATGACCATGTCATTACTGATACCAACATAATTACCACAGCAACCCATGCAGGTTGTTGATGTGTGGACACACAAATCTAATCAGATCACTCAAAAATGACAGGGTGGACAGTAGTCTAAAAAGATCTGATTTGCCTGCAGTCTGAACATAAGTCAGTACCTACTGAGCATTCATGGCTCTGAGCTAGCCAGTAGTGGGAAGCTGCAATATGTTATTATGGACCCATAATAACATTTTATTGATCATGCTGTGCATTAGTTGAGCCAGGGAAACCTATTTGTGATTCACTAAAAGTTATTTTGGGTATAGGAGTCTCCTGGTCTAGTCAATGGAGTTTTAATGGAATTCAGATCAGAAGGCCTTTCTGTGACCATGCTTTTTATACTTGTCATAGTTGTTGTGAAAAGTACAAAAAGGATGCACTCAAAACACTTTGAAACCGTTCTTAATACAGTGATGTCTATGGACCACTTTTTTGCTGTGTATTCTGTATGTAGGCACTGCACCAACCATCCTCTGCAAACAAAACAGAATCCATAATCTTGTGTCATTTTCACGTTTCTTGTCTGTCAGTGTTCTCTCACTACCATACCCAGAATGAGATATGCAAATACACCATACAGCCATTGGGAATCTGTACAGGACTTAACAAATCCACACTACTAGAAGATGACAAAATGCTTTCCATCTTAAATGTCTTGTGTACACTGAGCCATTATGTTCTTTCCTTCGTTGCTAGCTCTATAACATAAACTCTATAACATAAACAAAAATGGCCACATTTATGCCACAGTTCTTAACTAAGATCAAAATGGAAAGACTGTGTTGACATGTCACAGCTGTGAATGCAGTGATGGACATTTTAAAACTTTTTGTTTAAAATTTTATAGAATTCAAACCTTACCAGACCACGAGCTGGAAGTGGAACATGGGTCCTCAGGGTTATAACCAAGTATAAGATTTTATGGATGAGTTATGTGAATGAGTTACAGCCATTGGGAATCTCGACAAATCCAGACTACCAGGCCATGTACTAAAGGCTAAATACATAGTGCTAGCTAGCATTAGGGAACTGCTGGTCAGCCTTTCTTCTTTGCTCATGGAGTAATTTGGCCATTTAGCAACAAAAAAAATCAACCAGCCTACCCAGAAGTGTTTATCCTTGTAGGCTTTTTTTTGCGAATTTGACTTCCACCTTCAAGATACATCATAAGGGTGTGCCTTGTATTTAAACCAGGAAATCTTCTACTAGAACTGCAGCACGGCTATAAGAGGTGCATGGCCATGATTACAGCAGCGTAATCATGTGACTGTGTGTTTTATATTGGACAGAGGGGCCCATTAAACCTCTTTTAAAGCGAGTTTGTGTCTTCAGGGTCTTCTACCTGCTCCTCCGAGCTTGTGCGTTGTAAGCGGTCCGTGAAGAGTTAAGGGCACTCGCGCGCACAGCCACGCCCTCTGAACGCTCTGTCGAGCTCTCGCGCTGCCTCAGGTGGGTCTGTGTGTCAGAGAGAAGCTCAGAGACGCCGTTTTACCAACAAACACATGGAAGTGATTGAATTTCGGCGCAGAGAAGCTTCTGTCCCCAGAGTGAAGGTGTAGCAGGTACATTTAACTGTTTATTACGCTCCAAACTCGAACTTTTGGCCAGACTAAACTGAAGTTTGCTTTATTTTTTGTTTTGTTTTGCTTTGTTTTTTAATCAAGCGCAACGTCGAACTAGGTGAGTTTGGCTTGGGAGCTCGTAAATCAGAAACCTGCTGTCGTCAGCGACTAAACATTCAATGTTCGCTTCATATGTGCTATTTCACAGTTTAATTAGCTTTTTGTATTTTGTTGTACGTTGAAGCTGACTGCAAACTTTAGCTGCAGAGGTGAAATGTGTGCTTATTTAAATCTCTAGTCTCAGTAAGTCAGGTAGCCTGTCTGTGAATATAGTGGCGTAAGCGACCCAATGTATGTTTTGGTATAGTGTTCTCTGTTTTGTGCTCCAAAATATACAATAAACCCATATCTCCAATTCTAATGTCGTCACTGTCTAAAGAAAAACATCTCTCTCCATCTTTGTCGATATTTATTATGTCATATGAAGAAGACAGCACCTCTTTACATAATTTAATGGATGGCCCAAAAGAAATGCTCCAAAATCACTTCGAAAAAAATCTGGTTCCATTGATTTACATTAAAATTAAAAAAATATTTTTGGCCTCTCCTACTGTTTTGGAGATACATGCCTTTCTTTAGACAGCGACAATATGCATGGCATCATCTTAGGAGCCTAAATGTTCAAGTAAAGCAGTTTGTTAACTGATATGGTTAAGAATAGAATGTGTCAGATACATCCATCATATTCTCTTAAAGCTCTTAATTTCCAGTGAAACTTATGCAAGTGTGGAGTACTTTCTGAAATGTGTCCTCAGGTTTATTGTGCATTGTAGCCATAAGGAAATAGAGTCTGATTACCAACATTACATTATGGCTTATATCTTAGACTCAGATTGAGTCTAAATCCAAAGTTTGTTTCCGTTCCATCAGCTGGACTATTACAGTTAAAAGCTTTGGGAAATGTTATTTATACCACAGTGAATATACAGACTGTTTTGTGTGGGGAAACCAAGATAAATAGATTAGCAGAGAGAAAAAGAGAGAGACACACAGAGGCAGAGAGAGAGAGTGAGTGCTGGCAGGTTTCCTAGTCCTCAAATTGATTAGGACATTCTTGGTGACCTTTTGCTGCCAGAAATCTTTTCTCCTCACATACATTAAGATCTTTTATTGATCATGCTGTGCATTAGTTGAGTCAGGGAAACCTATTTCTGATTCACTGAAGGTTATTTTGGGTATCTGTGGCTCCTGGTCCAGTTGATCAAATCAAATGCAGATCGGAAGGCCTTTTTGTAACCATGCTTTTTATACTCGTCATAGTTTCTGTCATGAGTTGTCTATGAATTTATTGTTCCTTTACATATTTATAGGACCTGATTATGTGGGGTTTCTCATGTCAGCAAGGTACAGTGCATCGCTGGTCAAAATTTCAACACCAAACATAGCAAAAATAGATGTGTGAAATATTGTAGAAATGTTTGTAATGTGAGTGTATAGCTGGATTTCACACATGACAATTTGAACAATTGCTGAATTGATCTTGTTTTGCAATAACAAATGGAACATGCCAGACTGGAGTTGTTAGTGTACAGGTACGCAGACCAATGTTAGATTCTTCCTGGTTCCTGTTTCCTGTGGACGCTGTGTCAGGGAGAATGGCCTAATTAGTATCAAAGAACGGGGTCAAAATACAATGCCATTAGACTTTTCACAATGTGGCAGCACAAATCATTGACAGAAAGTCACAAGCACAAGTCAAAACAGCTCACTTTGTTAGTCCATGGACCACTTTTTAAACAAAAAAATTTAAAACAAAAAAACCCAAACATTTTAAACAAAAGAAAATTCAGTGGTGGTTTACCATTGGCTGTTCAGTACAGTCCAGGACTAGGATTAGTCTGTGTCCAGAAAAGCAGCCCTAAAAAATGAAGAATAAGTTGACATCTTTAATATATGTTAACTGTCCCTTGAGCCATCAGTGTGAGCCTTTGAAAAGTCAGACTGCTTTGTGATGATTCTTTATGAAATTTGTGACATTTTGGAACATGCATGTCCAAAGAAATAATTTCCAAAATAATAACTTTACAGTAGAGGACAAAAATGTTCCAGTCCATGTTATTTGTCCAATCATTATGAAATAAAACTGTACAGTTCAAATTATGTAAAAACCAAAAATCTCAAAACATGGAGTAACTTGGTTTTCTTCAGACAGTGAAGATATCAGGTAAAAAGCGTAAACATAAAAAATAAGCACTTCACTGTTTCTCAGAAAGGTCTTGCTTTTATGTGCAGGAGGGTTCATCACAGCTTGCGTATCTCAACGGGAGTTAACAGAGAAAGTTGTTAACCACCATCGCAAAAACGTGTTAACCATAGTTGTGCTCCACCTACTTTCATATTTATCACATTGAAGAGAACACTGATGCATATTTGAAGCAGTGCATCTGTAAGATATTTCAATTGCCTTTATTTATTAGTACATTAGTACATCATTTTAAAGGTTAAGGCTAAACCTATTTTTTTAAACAATGTAGTTCAGAGATGTAATTGGAAGAACAAAACATCAACTAACTTTCTTCTTGTTACATTCTTACTGCTATGTTTCAGTGACTAAGCTTCCTTATTGCTTATGTTTGTTTTGATGCGTTATGGTAGCCAAGTACACAAGTGGGCAGTAGGTCAAAGAGAGTGAAAGTACTTCACTGAGACACAGTAGGCCACTGACAAGGTTAGGCTAGGACACTAAGAGGCAGTAGCTCACTGACTGGGTTATGCCAGTACACTGGAAGGCAGTAGAGAACTGCCAGTGTTAGCCTAGTCCAATAAGATGCAGTAGAATGCTATTTAATAAAATGGTACCATGAGTGACCATATACTATGGACCAGTGGTGCCACAGGCTTTTGAATGTAGATCACTGCAGTTTTGGCTACTGCATTAAGGGGTAGCTAGTTAGTTGGACTAGAACACTGAGAAATGTGGCAGTAAGAAACACTAGATGGGCTAGTACCCTAACGGGAAATAAATTACTGCAGGTTTGGACTACTAAATAAATTTTGTCTTTTCTCCCTGCCAGTGTATAGTGGCCAATCACAGGTATCTAAAGGTTACAGGACTGGCTCACTATCATTACCTGATGATATGGCCACAGTGCAAAAGGGGGCTTCATTAGCAAGTGATTGTAAAGTGTTTGTAAAGTGTTGGTAAAGAGACAAAGCAGGATGACATAAGACAAATATCACAGTTAATGTGCCAGCATATGTATATATTTTTTTACTTTACTAGTTTATCCCACCTTGAGTCATTTGATTGATTAAAGGTGTTTGACTGGGCATGTACTGATTTATACAGTAAATAGACACTGAAAAGTAGGTTAACAAAACGTATAATAATCTGTTACATATGACGTTGAGGATATTTTATAGACTTTAAGTCCTGGATTAGCAAGGGCTGCCCAATTTACACTGACAATCTAATAATTATACTTGTAGTGGACAAGGTTTGCCATCACAGCACAAGGACTCATGTAAATGTCTTCAAGCAAACACATCTGGTGTTCAAATTGATTTCTTTTTTAGAGTTTAAAGATTTCTGTCCTACAATAGAAATGCACTGTGTCTTGTGCTTTCACTGTTTCAGCACCTCAGTTAACTAATGGATTTGATTATTGTCTGAGTGGGATCTGGTATATTTAAAGGGAGAGTACTATACAGCACCCCAAATATAGCTGATCAGCCAATACATGTTTGGAGCTATAAAACTAATGTAACAACAAGTAATGAACGCCACCAAAACATTGTGCAAACTGCATGTCTAAATTTTAGACTACTTGTATCACTTAGGTGTTTCAGACTGTACTGGGCTATCTGAAAATGTGACTATGTGGTTTCTGACATTTACATGAGGCTGTTTACATTTTTATCCCAATTTACATTTTCCCCAGAATTCTTATTTATTTTATTTTTTCTGTGTAGAAAGCATCACCATATACTATTTTTAATTTAACATGCAAATCTACTAGCTTAGCTCTTGGATGCTTTTATCAACCCTGAGGTATTTGGTGTGAAGATGAAGCCTTGTGTGTTCTCTTGTCTTGCATTTTCTTGTTTATTTGCTCACCTGCTACTACTAGTCAGCTCTCTGCAGGCACATTTCTCTTTACATAATTGTATGCGAATACAGCACTTGTATTGAACGTGGTCAACATCCGTCACTGACCACCTTCAAATGTGGTTTGAGTGACTCAATTGTAGTCAGGTCATAGTGCATCCTGGGTGTGTTTACATTTGTTTTTTTAATATGATTAAGTGAAATTCAAACTTGATCCAGTCTTCAAAAATGCATCCTAATGCAAGGTCTAAGTGGCCGCTATGTGACATAATGTTAGTTGTAAACAAGACACATTAGCCTCTTAACTCTAGTACAATCTTAATAAGCAGTCTTCAGACACCAAACATGTTTGTCTTTTTGCTGAACTGCCTCTTCTGTATTGTATTCAGTATGACCAAATGAAACCTGAAAGTGTTCACCATGAGATCCATGGGTGTGTCTGATCACAGAAGTGGACATGTAATTTGAATAGCAAAGCCTTTGGCATAGTGTTGATTTGTTGGTACCACACTTAGTCACTGAGTCTCACAGACTCACTGAGTCTGCAACACATGGCTAAAAAAAGGAGAAGAAAGGGGAAAAGCTTGGGTTTTTCATTGTTCCAGCACAAATTTCCCTGTTCAGTAATTCGTTCTCTTACATGGAAAATGATTAGCATCCAAGTTTTAATGTGTCAGTGAATGCATTTTCATTTTTGTGACCATAGTTTCTGTCCAGAATATAAAAACTCCCTAGCTGTGTGTTTGTTTATGTCCGAATCCTCATTACTCCTCCTAAAGAGGAAATTGCTGTTGAACAGTCCGTGCACCCTCCACCCACTAATAGCGTCTACCATGTGCGCCACTGTTGAATCTGTTTGTGTGTGTGCGTGTCTGAGTAAAGCTCAAGGGAACATAGAACATGAAAATGTCTAAAGTACCCCTTTTGGCACAGTAACACCCACACGCTTACGAAGTTTCACCATTTCTTCAATGTGCTCTTCACAAGGTGGATGTCACTTATGGCTTGTGAACGTGATGTTCTCTGGAAATGAAAAGTGAGAAAGGACTTGAACTTCTGTTTTTCAGGCCACGTCAACTCTCAGTGGAGAATAGATGTGGTTGAATGCCTCAGTATCTTTCGATTTGCATTTGATTTTTTTTTCCCTTGACTTTTCTTGTGTATTTGGTACTTTTGGCCACAATGGCAGTGGATGAAGTAATACTTAGTGCTTGCCGTAGGTTCGTGCCTAGGTTGAGGACTGCTCTGAGCTTTTCCAAGGTAAGCCATGACCACATGGATGCATTGTGTGAGGGCAATAGTGTTTGTATGAATTTTGTATTTTCTAAAGATTTTCTTTGAATAAAATTTTTTTTCTTACTCAAGTTAAAAAGAAATGCCCGCGTTTACTAAGCTTTTTTTTTTTTTAATTCTGCAAAATTCTGCACACACAGTGTCAATGTTTCAAGCACAGTATCTTTTATTGTCATGGTTGTCTCTTTTAATTATATCATGGAGTGCGTAACACCCTAATATGCATATCTTAACCCCCTTACTGTATATCTGGAACCATGAAATTGTTTGTGGATGTAAAATTTAAGAATATCTGTATATCTGGAATCTACATTACCTGAGCTTGAATAGTATTGTGTATGTGCACTTGTGAAAATGCGTTCTACTCATCATCAAACACGTTTTACCCACTTAAATAAAGTGGGTAAAATAAAGCCAATAAAATATGATGCCACAAATGAGCCCCAGGATGCCACGTCCAGTGTCAAGCATCAGCTAGGGTGGTACAAAGTTGTCCCCCCAGTGTTGTGCTGCGGAATAGTAGAATTGTTCTCTACAGAGAACATCAGTACCTGACCTCACTAATGCTCTCACTAAAGCTGCAATCAAATCCTCACTGTTCCAGCAGTGTAAAGCTTTCTAGTAGAGTCTGTTGCTGCAGCAAAGGAGAACAAACTCCCTTTTAATGTACTTGATTTTAGAAGTCGATGGATAATCAGGTGTCTACACATTAGACATTTAATGTATCACTTTGTTATAATTAATTAGGGTATATTAATATTTCCATGCAGACTCTCAGTGCTGATCCGTGGTAGTAGGCTTAGTTAGGCTCAGTGCTGATCTGTGGTAGTAGGCCTAATTAGACTATGTCACCTAGTCAGGTGCTTGGTTAAAATTGCTTTTTGTTTGGATGGCATGCCATACACACACATTCTAGGATTGGGCTGTGCATACTGGAAAGTTCATCCCTCCACTCTGCACTGTTTGGATCTCAGCTTCCTGTCCCCCGAGAGCAGCCTGACTTTGGAAAACACATCAGCTGCACATTTCCCCATTTTGTGGAGGCCCATCTGATGAGGTGATATGGCTGCAGAACTTTCACGCCGATCAGCTACACTTGCTGAGTGATTGGGAGAGAGGACGTTGAAGATTAGATGCAAAAGCATTTCCTGAAATTCATTTCATTAACAGCAACACACATTTATTTCTTCATTCAAATGAATTCATTCACTTGTTTATATCCAAATCTTGTTAATTCTGTAACCTTTCATATTTTTTCTAATATGCAGTACTGCGCAAAAGTCATCTATTCTTGCACAAAACAAATTTATAAAAAATACACAGAAGTCAAATATAATACAACATTTTTCAATGTTTAGCGACTCCACCCTTCTGGGTTTTTTTAAGAGACTTGCTTTCACAGAGAATTGTTTTCACACCACCCCAAGTTCTGTTTTAGGAGCTGGTTGCAATTTCTGCTTCCTATGATGTAAGGAATCCCAAACACATTCAGTGATGTTGGGTTGTGGACTCAAAACAATGGCAGTATTATCTATCAACCTGTATCCAATCTTATAAAAAAAATTCAATTACATGTTGGCTATTTTGACTAGAAATTATATAAATTAATGTCTATTTGATACTGTGTGTGATGTACACAGTCCTTTTTTGTTGCTATCTTGTTGTCCTACCTTACCACCTTACCTTTCTAGATATTTCTATCTTTTTAGATAGCTAGTACTTTTTATACATGCAGAATACAGCTGAAAATGGTACATAGTGTATGTAAATAAAACAGAAAGCAGTTTAAGTACATAGCAAAAAAACTGTTGAACAGTCAAAGGCTTATTTTTTTATTTTTTTATTTTTTTTTTTTACGTCTGTTTCTGTCCTGGGAATTAAGTGTTTACAGTTTGGTCTACATCCTGACTACAGTTTTTACATTGCAGTTTTAAAGTCCTATCCAGTCTCTTGGTTTTGTCTGGGCTGGGAGTTGCAAGTTTACTTGTCGTGAGTTGAAAGTTTGAGCTGAACAGAGACTGAACTGTGTCTGAGTCTGCACTCTGGAGGGATATCTGATTTCCTTCTCTCTCTTTTGTTGCTGCTGAATAAAGGGGAAGGCTCAGGCTGGGATGTGGCTGCTTTGCTGTTTTGTCCTGCCCAGGTTTCCATAGTCTTTTGTTTGAGTTGATGACGGGAATGCTAGTGCTAGTATAATAATGCCTTGGAGAGCAGTAACTGTGCTGAGAGCATGAAACTGCAAAAGTCTTTGATTTAACTCGAGGGCCACGTTAGATGCTCTCGGTTCTTTCTTTCACCATAAATTTAAATCTCTTGGTATGGACAGTTCAGGCATGTTTCAGAAGTAGCTGACAGAGATGAAAGTTCATTTTCATTTTGTGATCTCTTGGTAGTAACTAACAGGTCTGACAAGTCCGATTTGGCAAGTAGCCTGGAAAGCAAGTCTCAGCGCCCTCGTACAGTTCCAAAAGTGTTGCCATGTACACAGTGCTCAAAGAGATGTTCACTCTACCATTAAATTACACTCTGTGCTATAGTGCTTTTTGGAAACTGACTGTTGTGACATTAGACTCCCTGATGCAGTTTTTACTCTTAGCAGGAAAGGCTGTTGTTAAATGATTATCTAGTTCAGTGAATTTATCATACAATTTTACCCTAAACCCCAGTTAGTCAAGATGTTTGATATCTGATCTTTGCTTTTTTTGGTTTTGCATTGGAGCTGTGAGGCTAATGTAGCTGAGAAGTAATGGAAACTTACAGCTCACCGATTAGCATCATGCAGCCTGCATATTAAAATCTAAGATGACATGCATGTTATTTAATGAAAGTTCATAGCCATCAGTTTATATTATGCACTTGCATGAGACTGTTGTGATTAGATTATATTTATGGACCTATTTAACCTAATGTCATTTATAAATATTGAAATTTGCGATCATTTGTATTAGAGAAGCTCTGGAACATCTAGGCTGGTACAGTAACGGTTGAATAACACTGATGTATCACATATTCATACATACACATTTTTTCTAAAAAATAATAAACAAGACTAGGAAATTAGTGACTACAGTCAATGTATATATGTGTGTATATATACATTACCAAGTTTAGTGTACAATTTCTATTTACAGTCTCTCAATACAGCTCATTTTTCTCTTTTCCAAAGCCAGAGAATGAGAACCCCACCACAGCGGTGTATGCTAACGTTACTGACCTGAAGAAAACCACTCGGTCAGCTCCCTCTTCCTCTTCCACCTGCTCCTCCCCAGGACTCTCCCTCAGTCCAGCTCCTGACTCAGCAACCCTCCCTGATACAGCTGGCTGGGAGGTGCATACTGACCAGGACAGTGGCAAAGCTTTCTACTATCATCCTGCAACGCAGCAGAGCAGCTGGGCAGACCCCAGGAGCCCCCCTCCACCAGCCATGGAAACATCAACCCTTCCTGCCCCTACTCCCATCTCTCCACCTCTCCCACAGGGCTCAGGCTGGGAACAGTTGCTGGATGAGGCTACAGGCAGGCCCTACTACTACAACCACACACTCAAGCAGACCACATGGGTAGCACCAGAGCCTCAGGCAGATGGGCCGGTAAGACACTTCTGCTGTGGTGCAGTTGTGGGTAGATACTAGAAACATCCACTTAAATGCAGTTTAAAACAGAATATAAAATATAGTTAAGTATATAGATTATATAAAATTATATAAAATCACTGTAAAAAAAAAATATCAGAATGCTTAGCTCTTTAAAATTAGTATTCCAACAAAAAAAAAGATCATATCAGTTGGAACTTGATCAGGTAGCCATGCATCACCTCCCTCTCTCTTTCCAGCCTCCTTTGCCAGAGGAAGACTACCCTACAAATGATCAAGCATCGCAAAATGCCCCACACCCCTTCAAGGACGCACACCTGCCCCTGGTCAAACTGCCAGTTCTGCCTCGGGTCACCCTGGACCCGGGTACCCCCATACCCGTAGGGTGGACCTGCTCCACAGACCCTGGTGGGAAAATGGTCTTTACCAACGAGCACACAAACCAGCAGGTAAATATGTTCATCCATGATCTGTAGACAAGGAACCTATCCAACCGTCTTCCAAAACCAAAAGATTAGGAAAGACTTCACATATGCTTAAAATGTCAATTGGACTGTTTCTATGGAGGAAAAAGAATATTGGCTGAAAAGTAGCTGTAAATATAAAGGTTACTGTCCATTTTCCTTCATTTCAAGGCTGAATTAACAATTCTGTTTTGTATATTACATAAGCCATACACTTTCTAACTTGCTAATTGTAGGCCTTTGTTTTTAGGCTATATCTATATCCTTTAGTGCTATGAGGCTACAAAGTGTTTCCACTATACTATATGTAGTCTTCAGGTGAATATTGGGTATCATTTTGTGTGTTCCTTTTAAAAATGTTGAATATATAGATCTATTGCTAATAATTTAATATCGTCTACCTATGGAATACTGCATAGTTCATACTTTGGGCTTTAAACCTTGTAACCAGAAAGATGAGGCCTAGTCAAGATTGCAGTTATATAATTAATATCATATATCAACTAGTCATGATTTTCTGAAGCCAGTCATGTTTTATCTTTTTCAACATTTTGTTGGATTATCCATACTGTTTATTTAAATGAGAAAGAAACATGCCATCACAAATGTAATAACATTTAGTAGGCTATGACTTTATGCTTTATGCGGTCAAGTATATGCTACTAGAATTATTAACATCCCCCAACTTACAACACGTTCTCACACCCCTGTTCATGTTTGAGGAATATCTGTGAATACTGTCTTTCATTTTATCATGTTTGCTTAAAAGTCAACAGTTGTGAGCATTCTAAACCTTTTGAATGGCGCCATCTGTTGGTCACTTCTGGTGTTACCATCCAAAATGATGGCACATATTGACGTTTGGACATATGGATTATATTAATGTTACCTCAGGTGTATTGTTGTGTGTATTGTGTTTATAATATAGAATAACTGAAATAACACTCTTGTTCCCTTCAACAGTGGATCCAATCGAAGGATGAAAAGGGCAAGTCATATTACTACTTAAAAGATGGCTCCAAGTCCCAGTGGACACTTCCAGAGGTGTGTACATGCTCCTTAGGAAATTCAAAATTAAACTGCAAGTTACACCTAAGTTTACGTTATCTTTTACTCTCCTTTTTTTAAAATACTGGCATTTAATAGTTTACCAGATTATAAACTGTAACTTTTCACAAAGTTCTAGGAGTCTAACTCTGTATGAACTCTGATTAAAGGCTCAAGCCCCATCCGGACATCCACCATTAGGGAATGGTGTGGAGCCGGACTCTCAACCCGTCCTGAAGAACTGGAGACACACCATGGGCCCATTCAACGCATCACATGAGGACACGGTGAGCAAGCAACCTCCAGAGTCTCCAGCATAGGCTGTTTAGACAGTACTGCACAAAAGTGACCATTGCTGTTTTCAGTATTTAGTGTACACCTTTTTCCTTTATTAAAGCTTTACATCTTTATTTTCAGTATTTGAGTTTCCTTTTACAGCAATTTACTTTATCAAGTCTATCAAGTCATTACTTTCATGAAGCCAAGAGAGATGGCATTTTTGAAAGCATTTCACATTCTGTTCAGATATGACTTATGCTTTAGCAGATTTGCACAGAGGGGCTGTAGGTTTCACAGAATTTGCTCAATCTCTTACACTTCCCATTACATAATGAGTAACAGTGCTGCATGAAACCTTTGATGAAGCTCTGAGGCATATCCATGACCTTACTTCTCTGCCCTCCCGCTTTCCTTGCAGCAAAAGTTTTTCCCAAGCCACAGGAGGATTGCTTCAGATTATGCTAGCGATGCATCAAGCTCAGGAAATTCACCGGAGATTCATCATCAGGCAAGCAACATTTTACTTCCACCCATTTGGCATAGCATGATGCAAATTCATCAACCGCATTCATCCCCATCATTACATGATTCTTTCTACAGTAATGTTCAATACTAAGAAATGTTCCTTTATATCAAACGTGTTCATGTCTACCTTTTTTTGCACAAGCTTACTTTGTTGGGATGTTGAGAGTGTCCCAAAACTGTTTTGTTTTCCCTCAAAGGAGGACAAGTTCAGACAAAGGAGGAACCTGTCCAGCACAGACGCACACCATCACCATCATGTGCGTGCAGGTCCACGGGCCTCAGCATAGACTTAGAATAGAATGGCCGTAGTTCTAATTCTATGAGCCTGATTGTCTAGAAGTTGGTACTGTCCTAAGAGCTTTTGGGAGTTTTTAATGCTCAGCCTAACAGTACTAACACAACATGTCATTAACTTGCTTTTACATCTGTAATTAACCACTGGTAACAATAACAATGGTGGAATACCTGAAATACGCCCAAATGCAGCCTTTTATGGTTTTATTTTGGACCAGAAACTAGTTTCTTGGGAAGCTTTATTTTTGAACTGAAAAACATAAAAAGTGCTGCATTTGAAACTGTTATGTTATTGTTACCAAACACCTTTTACTAGCACATTTGTCACTGGCTTTGTGCTTCACTAAACTGTTCCTTCATTTGCCTGATCTAACATGGTAAATGTCACTGATAATACCACTAATTTTTTGTTTTAAGCTTGATTACTTGTTTATTGGTTTGCTATTTTCATCTAAAAAAAACGTAAGTAAAATGAAAGGGGTTATTCTCCACAATGACAACAACATAGTTTGAATTGGATGTAACTAGCTTGAAGATGGTCTAAAAGCCACATTTCTGTCTGGGGGGTGTGCTTATATTTCATTTTTGTATTTTTCTTTATATGCAAATACTTCAAGTAATCAAACTTGTATAAATGTTGTCTGTTTATTTCCCTGATCGTTTGTTTATAATGGTTAATGTTCAAGCAAATTTAAACCTGGTAGTAAGTATATTTTTAAATATATTTTTTCTAATAATAGGAGAATGCAGTTAGAACAGTTAGTCTGGTTCTTGACATTTTGCAGTAGCACACATGATTTAATTTAATTAAAAACCGAATAGATATTGGTCGCCAGCCGTACATACTGGGTTTCCTCGAGTAGAATTTGAAAAATGGCTGTGCTAGAACACACACATGAACACACAAAAAAAATCTAAATGTAATGCTTATTTGTGTTTGTTTAATTTTAGTTATTATTTTTTAAATAAATGCTTACTGCCCAGATAAATTGCTTTACGTACCACTTCTCTCAGTTGCCTATGCCTGCACAGTACTGCAGTTTAAAAAACTCTTTCAGAACTTTCTCTTTCTTCTCCCTTGTTTCAGGTGTCACTGCTGGAGAAGGCTGGCATTCTCAACAAGACCAAAGTGGCAGATAATGGAAAGAAACTGAGGTACAGTGAACCTGTTGATAATGATCATTTTTGTCCTGCGTCTTGGTGGGTTGTACATCTGCGACACACAGGAATGAATTTAAATATGCGTTTCTGAATTATTGTAGGTTGACTTCAGTACCTCTAGAACACAGAACAGAAAAAAAACGTTTTCATTTTGAATTTATTTTTAACAATAACAGCAAACACAGAACAAAGAAAATCTGTTTCTGTATGAGGTGTTAGTGTTTGTTCACCTCTTAACTCCAACATGGTAATTTTACAGGAGAAGACAAAACACTAAACAGGTCTCCAACAGGTTATTTACTTTTGGTACATTTGTGATTTTTTATTCAGAGTAAAGAGCAATTGTTGTTTACAAATTATGAATTGAAAAAAAACAAAGAAGGGCATGCTGTATATGTCAGCATACAGCATTTATTATAGGTTTTTAAAATGGTATTGTTTTGCTTTACATTTATTTTATTTTTTTTATGTACAAAGTGTACAGTGTGTAGTATACAATTATTTATATGTTCAGTAATTCAAGACAGTGTCTTAATGTATTATGATATTATATTTTTGCATAAAGCAGAAGAAGAGTGTGATTCTTTTTATTTTTTGCATTTTATTGCAGGAAGAATTGGGCACAGTCATGGACCGTGCTTCATGGAGGCATTCTTACTTTCCACAAAGACCCCAAATCCACACCTGGTGGAAACGTGGTAAACACTAATATGGATATAAATTGTAATCATAAGTATAGTTATGTTAATGAATTATGATAAATGCAGCCTGGTTCTCATAGCATTTGTCACTGGTTATTACAGACAAAGACCAATCAGATTGTCCCGGAGTACACTGTGGAGCTAAGGGGTGCTACAGTGTGCTGGGCATCTAAGGAGAAGTCCAGCAAGAAGAATGTTCTAGAGGTAGCTATGGAAGCTAATGTCTGTAAAAGTGCAGTGTACAGTTTGCTAAGTTGATGAATGTTTAACTGTCATTTTGTACTGTATTCAGATTTTAGTTACTGAATGTTTATAGGTGAGCCTTATTTGAGAGCACTATGGCTCTGTGAAGACTGTTTATTTATGAGGGCTAAATGTGTCATTATTAATTCACACAATGAAGCTTTATCTGCCTTGTAAGTGGTGATGCTTCCAGAGTTATATAGCTCATGTTTCTCCTGCAGCTTAGAACTCGCCATGGATCAGAGTATTTGATACAGTATGACACTGACAGCATTATTCATGACTGGCACAAGATCATCCAGGACACCATCAAGCATCTGGTGAGTGAGCGCCCTCATGTGGCCATTATCCAGGTTTGACCAAAATACTAAAAAGCAATGATGGCTGAATGTTGAGTGCTTATATGTTGAGTGTCTTAAATGTATTCAGTTGTTTTACACTACAATACAGTAAAAAGCAACATATTTAGAATACATATTGATAGTTCGTAGGAAAACTGCTGTGTTCTGTGCTGTCACTGGTTGACAGTTATGTTCTATAATTCTTCTCATATTTTTTTTCTAAAAATGCAATTATTCAGTTTAATACCAAATATTCATCATGGCCTACATCAGATCCCTGCGGCTCCTATAATCCCACTTACCTTTTATTAAATTAGAAAGCAATTTCCCATCATCCCTGTAAAAAATATTTTAAGTTTGACTATAAATAAGTAGCTGTATGATTTTAATGTGTGTGTGTGTGTGTAACCCATCCCTCAATAGAGATTATTAATGCTCAGATTTATAACCAGCTAATCACTGTGATTTATCAGTTTATTTAGGCTTTAGAAATGTCAGTGTTTGGAAGAAAAAAAAAAGTTAAATTTTTACATTTATTGGTAAGTACTCTAAAGTATTCTCCATAAAATGTAATAAAACATTTTTATAAAGTATAACTTGGACTGAATGCAGACACTTTATTTCTGTATTCTTACTATGTGTTTCCATTGCTTGTATTTTGTAACATCACACATTTTAGTACACTACCAGAACAACATTTTAGAACTGTTCTAGAACTTTTGACTGGTAGTGTACATATACATGTTGTAACCCATGTTAAACTCTCTTGATTTTAAATGAAACACTGGATAGTTGGAGTAGGCCTCTATAAACTTTTGGACGTACATTATACAGTTCTGTGCAAATGTCAGGCACCACCCTTTATTTATTTAATTTCCACTCAAAAAAGGTATTAAGTACTATTTCACAGTCTATATTTTTGAGGAGACGCAAGTTAGATATAAGACTTGCTTAATGAAGGAGAAAGTTAAAAAAAGCAAAATAATTGAAAAATAAGCTTTTGATTTGGCCCAACAACCCCTACCCCAACTGCTCACCCAATGAGAGAAAACATATTTTGTACTATTCAGAGCTGTGCAAAAGTCAGAGACCACTAGTATTTATTTGATTTAAAGGCAAAACAACCATTATTCATGTTCAAGAGTGTTCAAAATTTGAAGACACAGAGATAATGGGACTTCTAACTATGCAACACCTGGTAAATCACCAAAACTGTCCCCATCAGATAAAGATTACTTAAACCTTTCACCTTTGAACACCAGACTTGAACTGTTTGTATCTTACTTGAGTCATCAGAAGCAGAACATACATGAAGGGTGGTCTCTGACTTTCACACAGTGTATCAAAGTGTGTTGTTTTTTGCAAGGTAGGTGTGCAGCTGAAGTTGGGCTTCCTGAAAAATGAAAAGAAAATGTTGTTCATTGATTTCTTTAAAATAACTACCTATTGCATCTGCCTAGGATCATGACCATTACTCAGAGGAAGAGGAAGATGAGGCAGTAGAAAAATCCCCACAGCCCGTAGACAAAGAGCGGAAGAACACAGGTGAGTATGACATGCAGATCAAATATCAATGCTGTCTAATGAAAAACATGTATCTTCATTTTTTTAATTTTGTTTTTCTGTCATTTGAACACCATATGTCTTTATACTGTGTGAAAATTTGATGAATGGATCAATACAAATGCTCCAAAATAGCTTGGAAAGCTAGATACATGTTTTTACATATATGATATACATATATGATATGATATTGTCTAAAACAAACACTCAAGTAAACATGCTCAAATACACAGAAAGTAGTGGAACTGGACACTATACCCTCAATAGCAGTATAGAGAGGTTGTCTAAAATTGCCCGTAGTGTTGATTCTTAAATTGCCTGTAGTGTTGATTCTAAATTTGGCCGTAGTGTTGATTCTAAATTTGGCCGTAGTGTTGATTCTAAATTTGGCCGTAGTGTTGATTCTAAATTTGCCCGTAGTGTTGATTCTAAAATTGCCCGTAGTGTTGATTCTTAAATTGCCCGTAGTGTTGATTCTTAAATTGCCCGTAGTGTTGATTCTAAAAAAATGGCCTTACTGTTGATTCTAAAAATGGCCTTACTGTTGATTCTAAGCATTTATTTTTGGTGTATCATTATCCAGCTTTGAGGCAGAGTTCCACAGCCGCTGCAGACACCGAGCAGGGTCGCGTTCGTACAAAGCTGCGCAAGTTTCTCCAGAGGCGACCCACACTGCAGTCTGTCAAAGACAAGGGCTACATCAAAGGTGAATATGTACTTAATATAGTTTTACCCATGTTCTGTGCTTTTAGTTATTTTACCCAACAACTGACCTGTGATCAGTTCAGTACCATTTGTTGTAAAATCTTTATAGTCCCAGAAAACTTCAATCTGTTTTCTTTCTAAGCAGGTTAATCTTTCTGTAGCAGGCTCACAATATTAATGTACAAACTGCATCTGGATAACTCACACAGTCCACCAGTAAAATTAATAAGAACCACACTTTCTTCTTTCATCACTTTCACATCACCATATAAAAGCTGGATAATGTTTTTAATGAGTCACCGCCACAGCAGAGTTTACAATACCTCCTCTACAATCCTTATAATTTTTTGCTTCAGTGACATAGCAGCTTGGAATTCTTGTTCTAAGGGTGGTCGGTCACATTCAGTCATGAGAACATTAGCACCACAACCAGACAGTTCTCAGATTGGATCTGGTGTTTTTAATATATATTTCTATTTTTTATTATGATTATTTACTATAATTGTTTTATTTAAAAATTAATGTTTAAAATAACAGTTAATAACATATTTTTATCTGTGTGATTATTCTCTCTCTCTCTCTCTCTCTCTCTCTCTCTCTCTTTGTCTCTTTCTTTTAGACAATGTCTTTGGCTGCCACTTAGACACGCTGTGTCATCGGGAGAACACCACCGTCCCCAAATTTGTGGAGAAATGCATAAAGGCTGTAGAGAGACGAGGTATGCTGCCGAGTCCTTGTTCTTGAATGCTAATCTTCGGATAGCTAATCATAGATTATGTTTATGATTAGGTAAACTGAACCAGTAAGCTAAATATGCTTTTTGCTTGTGTAAATGCTCATTATCTTTAAAATGCCCTGCATGTTCTAACTCTGAGCAGGTTTAAACATTGATGGCATCTACAGAGTGAGCGGAAACCTGGCAGTCATCCAGAAGCTTCGGTACAAAGCTGACCATGGTAAACATGAAGACATTCATATGTTGTCATTATTCACCCACACATGGTGTAACACATTTATTGAATTTGTCATATTTAACAGTGACATGCAATCTATCTTCAAACAATTACATATTGTCATGCTTGGCGTACGTGTGTTTTAGAGGAGGATCTGGATCTGGATGATGGTCAGTGGGAAGAGATTCATGTCATCACTGGAGCTCTGAAGCTGTTCTTCAGGGAGCTCCCTGAGCCTCTTTTCCCTTACAGCTTTTTTGACAAGTTCATTGCTGCCATCAGTAAGTGAACCAGGCCTGCAGTTTCTTCAAGTTTTGCCCCGAATAATTAAAAGTATTTAAAGGAATGTTTTAAAGCAACGATAGATGCCTTTGCCTCCTTTTATGTGAATACAAAAAAAGTGTACATAAAATTAATAAACATACATAAAACATACAAAGCAACTCCAGCACCAGGCATCTAATCATGGATGAGAGGCGGGGAATGTAAAGTCCTTTTCCATATATTATATTTAAAACCCAGGCATATCATCATTTATAATTAACCGTAGATCAAATCCGTCATAAGTTGTGTGGTTGTTCATGTGCTTTCTTCATTGATGCTTTCAAAGCAATTTGATGTTATTTACCTTACATACATACAATACTAGTCAAACGTCGGACACACCTGAGTAAATATTTATACACCTGAGATTTACATCTTAACAGTGACCTTAATTACTAATTACTAAATAAATTTCCTTTTTCATTCTTTATACATGCTCCAAAACAAGTAGTTGACAAGATGTGGCTCTTCCCGAAACCTGGCAAAAAGTGTTTACTTTGAAAAATGTAATCTTATCAAATAATTAAGTATAGCTAAAATTCTAAACTATACAAAATTATGGAAATTAATAAGGTGAATCATTTTGGACACCTATTCTAAATATCAGACAAACATACAGTATATAGAATTGTTTGGCTTTTTAATTTTTTGTGTTTGTTTATTTTGCAGAAATAACTGACTATAGCCAGAAGGTTTCTTACATGCAGGACTTGGTGAGATTACTGCCTGTACCTAACCACAACACAATGGAAGTGCTTTTTAAGCACTTGCGCAAGTAAGCCAATTCTTATTGAACTATGTTCTTTATGTCACCACTGTTGAAGAGTTCTGTGTTTATTCATAGCCAAAGCCCTGCCAAAGTTTGGTCGTATTATGTGCCGTTTGCAGTCAGCTTTATTATTATTATTATTAGAACCCTTGATAAAGAGGGGTAAATATGTCTATGTGGTTACATTGCCTACTAGAGAAGTCTAACTGTTAAGTAGAATAAATGTGAATAATAAATGTCAGTGGATTGAAATAGCTTTGTCAGAGGCCTTGTTCTGGTCATTGAACCATTATACTTGAATTTGGATTATGTTTCTGATCACTGTCATACTGAGAGATCCTACCATAACTTGTGTGTTTGTTGTGGTCTTATTTGACCACAGAACCTGGTCCCAGTCAAAGTTTTGGAAGTGTCTAATGAACTCTAGTTACATTTACATTTACTTACATTTGTGGTTAGATGAGGCTTCCTTCTGGCACTTTGTTGTTATAAAGGTGGCATCTATTGTAGGTTTGTACCACAAAATGCTACCACCTTCTGCAAATCTACGACTCGACTATTGATTTTCTGTTGTTAGTTGAAGAAATGTTCGCCCCTCTAACCCTCCTCCTTAATATGCATGGGCACAAAATACACTGCCAGGATTGTTCAGTACAATTTTGATTGTAAACAGTTCTTTTCAGCCATTTTAGGCATGTAGCTTTATATATCAAAAAGCCATTTTTTGATATATAAAGGTTTTCTTTTGTGTTTTATTATTTTCCCTCTTTTAATAAATCATTAAGAGACTTGGCAACATGCTTCAGTCAGATTTTGTCAAAAATAAATAAAAGCAAATCTGGTCAGTTGTAAATATAAAGATAAACATATTCATAAAATATGCTTATATGTTAGACCAAATATACCTCAGTTAACGTTAAATTCCTCTTGAATTGTCAGATTGTGATTGCTCTAATTAACCTTAAAGTCTTTTTTCGTGACCTTTTATCTTCCCTTGCCAAAGGTGCCAGTAATTATGAAGCTGACAGCATGTACTACTTTCCTGACCTCTTCCTCTGTCCTGCAGGGTAGTTGAACATGGGGAGTCGAACCGTATGTCTGTTCAGAGCATGGCCATCGTGTTCGGTCCCACCCTACTCCGGCCTGAAGAGGAGTCGGGCAACATCACGATCCACATGGTCTTCCAGAATCAGATAGTGGAGCTTATCCTCAACGAGTTCAACGAAATCTTCCGCCCCAGATGAGCCACATCAACCCCTGATGCCAAAACCCTGACCCCCAGGAGACTGAAACAAATGACCACTGCATTGTTCAGGCACCACAAACTGACCATATTTCCAGCTTTAACTAATGGTACACGGAGAAAGCATTTGAGTGTGGACAAATACAGAGCATTGCTCAGCCACAGAGATCTAATTGAGAGTGTTCTTTTCCAGTACTGGCCTTGGTCACATTATCACAAATCACTTGTTTGTTGTGTGATGTGAGTGTCTGGACTAGTCTCAAGGTTCAACAAACATAAATAATTTCGGTCAGCAAAAGTGCAGGCTGACTTTTAACATCAATATTTAACATCAAGGCTTCATTAATATCCTTTTTTTATTAGCTTTTTGCCCATATCCTCCAGCAGTAATAAGTGTTACAACAAACTTATATGCTATTTTTCAGCATCTCCATTCTCATATAAACTCATATAAACCAAAGCATCACAGATTTGTCCATACCATGCTCGCCAAATCTCAGGAACCTCGCTTTGTGTCCAAGCATTTAGTGTTTACAGAGTCAGACTGCACACCATTACTTCTTAGTTGGCCTGAATTTTCTATTCTGTGTGTTAGAAGAAGTCTATAAAGGATATCCTTTTGAAGGGTTCTGTTCTGGCCAACCTGAAGGGTCTTCAGTGAGAACAATCTACTGGACTCTTCTTTCAAAAACAAGATGGTATTTTTGTGTGGCTTATTGGACACATCGCTTTTGCCAAAACATATTGTGACTGTTGAAGGCTGATGCTGTTCTTAGTGTCTAATCTATCCTAGTAAGTGACTGCTGGTAGTTGACTCAGGGATTCTTTCTGAACCTGCAACTGAGTAATGAAATGCTGATCATAAATCATAAATGTGAGCTGAAACCTCCCATACAGTTGTATGCAAAAGTTTAGGCATACATGGCCGATTTATGTTTCGTTGATCTTCTATGTAAAAAAAAAAAAGGTTCCTCGTCAGAGAACTCACTTCTTCTGCCCAGTTTAATGTACAGTTAGTGTTCAGTTGTTGAAGTTAACATATTGGAAAAATGTAAAATAAAAACATTTGGCTGTGCTGTTAAGTTAAAACTTTTTTTAATACAGTACAGTACAAAAAAGGAAAATGGCAATGTTTTCGATACAGGATGTAGTAGTTTATTTTCAGTAGTGATGTTTTTGCTTATGATATGACTTTTGCATATGACTGTATGAGTAGAGACATTGTGCTCTACAAAATGAAGCTGAATCCAAGCACGCAGCAGCACTGATCTTCACTGATGGGTCATCTGCAGAGATGTTGCCTTACTTATATTTATCATATATGTTGTTATTCAGGCTGTTTTTTTAGGTTTTAGGTATTTAAAGGCTAAGAGACAATTTGCTGCCTTACCTCACCAGAAAGTTCTCTGAAGATCAAAAAGTCACAATGGAGGTCATGATATGTAAATTTCCAGCCTGGTCAGTCCTTACATATGTAATTGTGAGTCTGTTGGTAAAGGTAAAAATGAAAGGCAATGCTGAAACATAAACATTATAACTTTGGCAATGTACTGAAAAATGAGCAATAGTCAAAGCCCTGTTATGACATATTGCCATTCTACATGTTTTACCTGCAGCTGAATATAACACAGAACCCTGGTCAAGCAGAACATGCTATGAACATTTGTATTACTGTATAATATAGTTGAATGTTAAATAAATATTCATAGATTTGTATATATCTTGATGTTTATATGAAAGGAGGTTCTACATTTCATATATAACAGCTCTGTAAATAGACAGTAATAGATTTGCTTTACAAATAAATATTCTTCAAGTTAATAATTTAAATTTTATTCAAGTGTTTACTATGGTTTTAACACTGGTAGTCAGTTCTGATAGAAAATCCTTCACCAGAAATCACTTTTATATTCCAAAAAATGTATGTTAAGTTAAATTTGTGGCTAATGTGAACACAAAAAAGGGTCCTGTGTAGACCGTTCGCCAGAACAAAATCATTGTACACATTCTCCCTGACGATGGCTGGAGTCATTAGGTTGGACCTGTTTCTTTATTGTGTATGCTAAAATTGACTGTGACCAACATGTTGTAACTAAAGATTGATGCAGTTAATATATGACCTTTATTACCTCTGTTCAATCTGTTTTACTTTTAATAAACTATGTTTATTAAATTATTAAGTATCTTATAAATTTAATTTGGCACTGGGGGCGTTGCCTAGCAATACCTGCAAGGCAGAGAGACGATCAAACTGACGATCACTATAAGCCATAGGAAAAAATAGAGACTATGTCAGGAGTCATCCTTCTTATTCGTAAAGGACCAGTATAAGTTTTTATTACAATCAAGCAGATGCACAGCTAATGCCACTTTTTTGATCAGGCCTCAGTCTTTAAACAATTGCTTACAATTTTTGTTTTATAAGCAATTGTTATGAGTTTGCCCTTGTTTAGTTGGTATGTAACAAATGGGTTATTTTTTCAAAGGGTGATCATGAAAACCTGTGGTACCTAGGTAAATAAAGCTAGGTGAGATTGCCTATTGGTTATAAGTTCAAGAACTGTGTAATTATGAAATGAGAAATTGAACAATCCTATTTGGATTTTTTATTGGGTGGGACCGATTATGTGAGAAAAGTGGTACATTCCACGTAAACTGGCATGTCGGTAGCAAGTTTCAACTGTAACACTCTCACAAGCCGGATTTTCCGGCTATCCGTCTATTTGTGTCTAATTAAATCAGTCATACAGCTCACTACAGTCCAGCTTTATCTGTGCACATGTTTCTACTGTTTACACAAAAACTTACACACTGTGCAGTTTTCAACTGGTGTTGCTAACATTGGCTAATAACTAACAGCAAACCTGCCTGCCAAACCAGCCTACTCAGTCTCTGTCCTCTAATTTCCGAGCTAAATGGAACTGCAGGCCTTTGGGACCTCCTACAAACATCACTGACTGTGAATATGGCTGTCAGAGAGTGATTTGTTCAAAATGGAAAACAGCAGTGGCAGCTATACAACAGCCTCACTACAGAGTCACTCTGAGACTGCAGCTAATAAAATGTGCTAATATGTCCATCATAAATACATGAGAATGTCTCTTAGATGGTCAAGTTTAGGGTTTAAACGTGTAGAACGGCCAAAAAATATTCATGCAAAACGACATTAGCTGAGCATATGATGTTAATGCTACAGTATACAAAGCCATATAAAACAATTGCATGCTTCCAACTGTGTGAAGACCCTTTCCTGTTCCAGTGTGCCCAGATGCACAAAGTAAGGTTCCATAAAGGCAGAAACCTGACCTCAACTCCACTGAACACCTATGATTGGTACATCAATTGCAAGCAAGGTCTTTCTTGTCTAATATCAGTGCCTGACCAGACAAATGCTGAATGGATAGGTATAAATTCACAAAGACAAACTTCCAAATTGTTGCCGCTCTAGACACAAAGGGACGGCAACTCTATATTAACAGCCACTGTTTTGGAATGTTCATGTTGGTGTGATGATCAGATGTCAATATACTTTTGGCCACTTAGTGTAGCTGGAACAGCTGAGCAGCCAGGTACCAATTTAGCTGGATATTTAGGTATATGGCAAATATGAAGCCACCCAACTTGATCAATTTACTATGATTTTATTAGTTAAAAATAATCCAATGTGGCAGTTAACTATTTATCATTAGACTGATTTATTTTCAGGTTACATTCAGTGTCAGTCTGGTCCACCGTATCCACTGCTGTCCTCCACACCCGATCACTAAAATCCATGGACCCATCAGCTGCACCCGCAGCCCTGGTTACACACAGGAGAGGGCGCCATTAACCCCCTCATACTGTTCTGCTTTCACCTTTTGATGTCAAGAATAGAATTAAAGACTCTTGTGAAGGTGGAAAAAAATGAAAAAAAACAGATTTGTTTATCAGGTTTCTGACACTGTAAGACATACGGTTATGTATAAAAATGGATAAAAGAATGGACCAAATTCAGACTTCAAGGCTGCTATTACTACTGCTACTAATACTTCACAGTGTTTTGCTATGTAAATGTTCTCCTGTATCTCTTTTTTCTTCTGTTCCATCTCATTTAATACACTAACTGCAGTCATCCATCATCACACTCATCCTACAACCCCAAGTCTTATGGATGGGGCAATATGGAAAATGCCAATAAATGCGGTGTTCCTTCTATTTATTTTGATTTTTTCATTTCATTGCAGACAGTATTGAGCTAAGATATATCATGTGTTTTTGGGTCATTTTCATTGTTAAAATACATCCATTCTTGCATTTCAGGCGTACAACACACTCCAAAAAATGTTGTGACTGGGGCAATTTAGAGCTAGTAATCAAGTGTTTTCAAACAGGTGATGTCAACAGGTAACCAAAGCAATATCCAGAAAATGAGTCTTTTATTAGCAAATATGGGCAGTTTGAACCTGCATTCAATTATTTTAGCAAACCTTTGCCAAGCATTACGATACAGAGTTATAGTCATAAATGCTATTAATTGTGCAAACTGAGGCATCACCTAGTGGAAACAGGTATTATGGTCAGATGAATCAGTATTCCTGATCCTGTTTGGAGGAAGTGGTCCAAAGTCATAAAGTACCATCCCAACTGTTACCAGCAAAGACCAAAAGCCATTGTCTGTCATTGTATGGGGTCAGTGTGTTGGTGTCTCTGGCGAAGGTAATTTACTCCTCCGTGACATTGAGATTTTACAGAAAGAAGACCTTCAAGAAGACATCTCTTCCGGGGACACAGACAACAAAATGACATGCCGCATACATTACAAAGGCACGGCTGTGAAAAAAAGGGTATGGGAACTGGACTGGCCTGCCTGCATTCCTGACCTGTCCCCAGTGGAGAATGTGTTGAGAATTTTAAAAATGGAAAAAGTACCAAGGCGATCCCTTACTGTTGCCTAACTTAAGACATGTTTGCAGAAAAATGGAGCAGAATAACACCTGAAACCCTTTATTGCTTGGTAGGTATTTTTGGGTCCAAAAAGTAAAAATAAAGTTACAAAGTGGTAAGATATCAGTTTTATATAACTTTTTCTGAATGTTATGCAGGCCTGAAATGCAAAAACATGAAATATCTTGGGTTCACACTGTCTGCAATGTAATAAAGTAAATGTAAGAAACACTGCATTTTGATTGTATTTCCAATCTGTCTCAACTTCTGATATGGGGTTGTACTACTGAAATACTTAGCTGGTCAGTGAGCATAATCATCCTGTTTGACCGGCATACCAGCATACGCAACATATGCTGGTCTGTCTGGTGACCAGACAGGTCTATGCTGTTTTTTCTAGCGGGGTTAATAATTACTACTTTGTTAAACAACACCTAAAATTAATTAACTAAAGATTAATAAGAGTGTAATAAAGGACAACAATATGTTTGTACAAAGGATTTTAATGGCTTATTAAACAAAAGAGTTGTGTATAAATGCTTTATTCACTCTAGTTATTGATTTATTGTGTAGTAAAGAGCAGTAGTAATCTTCAGCTACTAGATCAATAAGGTCATTACAATAGCATTCTGGTGTTCTCTCAAGTGTTATCTCAAATGGTTAAAGAGTTGTCAGCAAAGACTGGGCGTAGCTTTGTAGACTCCAGAAAACCTGAAACCTTTTCTTTCATATGATTGGCCATTAATAAAGCTGAGTGCAAATTCCTACAATCTTCGAAAAGTATCTTTTCAGCTCAGTTTATCAGCAGCTTGTTTTATATGGTGTACTCCTTATTGGCTGAATACAGGTGATGTGTTGGAGCTTACTCCTCTAGTGAAGTCTGCTTAAGTTGATCAGTACTGTTGAGAAGTACACCTTCTCTGTAAGCATCTCTAGCCCATGTCCATTGGGCTTGCTGCATCAAAGGACCCCATGGTTAACTTTCATACTGTAGTATTTTTATTTGTGTACGCAGCTGGCCTGCAGGTGGCAGTATGGGAACAGCCTGTGGAGTTACTGAGTCCTCACATGGCAGTGAGCTGACATGAGAGCATGCACCCATATGTTAATAAATCTACAGAATCCAATGTGCCAACCTACTTTCCATTTTATAGGACCTCTGTACCATGTACCCAGCATGCATGCACACAAGCACGCATACACTTCACTTGAGAACTTATCAAATGCTCCAGCCCTTATGCTCATATGCTTCGGTTTGATCACCGTGACACCATACTTTTCTAGAAATCATACTACAGCTTTCAGAACGTTGCACAATTCTGTTGATGTCATATGAAATGCTGTAAAAACCTACATTTCTATTCTCTGCACTTTGCAACACACAGCCATTATCTGCCATGACCTCATTGCCTGTGTTTATGACTAGGCAGTATTTGCTCAAAATAAATGAGCTACATCTTTTACAGCTTTCAGCTTTCATTCATATCTTTATCTTTGCACTGGAGTGCATTTAGAAAGCACAACAGGCATCTCTGGCCTGGAAAACCCTCTTAAAGTTCATTCTCTTTGACCCCTGGAAACACTCAATAAAGTCTCTCTTTTATACCAGCCAAATACTACTTGTACAGAACTGATGTTTAATTTGGCCCAACAGAAAGTTACCCTCACCCCACTTATTCCCCAACGAGAGAACAAACATATTATACTATACAGAACTGTGCAAAAGTCAGAGATCCCCTCGTATAATATCCAATCAAAATGACTATTAAAGTTATTCATATTTCAGGAGATATTTCTGAACTGAGTTTCAGACTGTTACTAAAAGATATAGATAAAGTGGGACTCCTAACAAATGTGAAAGACCTGGCGGACCACCAAAACTGTCACCAAACAACATTTAAAGATATAATCTTCGAGAGAGTTAAGAAAATCAAGCTCCAGTCTTTCTTCGCATCTGAAGAACATCCAGTCTGTCCACTGTGAGAACCATACTTAGGACCAAATGCCCCCATTTTGGTGGCCTCTCCAAGACTGGAGCTGTCCCTAGAAATGTCTGCATGTCTAACATTGAACACAACAAAAATCCTAAGAAAGACCTGCGGCAGACTCACACTGTGCTTGTTTTGGCTTACAGTGTAGCTGCTGCCATCTACTAACCATGTCTACTACTGACTCGCCTGGGTTTAGTGAATACTACTGTGTAAAACTCACCCAGAAGCTAGCAAGTGTCAGGAGACTCTACAACATCACCACAAACATCTTATTGCAACACAAGGTAACCCAGCGGTTAAAAGCAGGGCTAAGGTGTCAAAACTTAACTGTCATACCAGGTCATAGCTAGGCCCCCCTTTTTTTTAATAGTAAAAAAATAACATTGGATAATTGAATCATATATTGACCGCTGAACTGAAAATTTCCGAAATTTGGTCACCTTATGACACAAAATGCTAGGTTGTGCAGCTAGCGTGACTAACGTCTGCTCAGATGTCATTTTGTCAGAACCTGGCTAATCACATGTTTCCAGGATTAGCCTGTAAGAAAAGTACAGCTCACTGGCTCTGAGACTGCAGAAAGACAGCTGCTATGATCTGAGCTGGTCTGAGTTCAGTGTAAGAGGGCGCTAACCATTAGCACCATTAGAGGGTATGCTAGCCCTAGGTCTGTACAGAGAGATAACCATGCGAGCTGGTGGACAGTGAACAGGCTCTCTTTTTCTCTAGAAGCTCCTTTTCCACATGACCCACATCTGACCTAAATGTTTTCGTGAGCTGTCCTGTCGTGCATTTGGTGGGTTTTTCCCCTCATTTGCTCCTTTAGTGGAAATGGAGGCGGTTCTGCAGAAGCTGCTAGGCCATGAGCTTGAGATTAGCACGTGCAGAGGCAGAGAGGCCCGGCAGCTCGCAGCAGATCAATGTGTTCACACACTGATAAGAGTTTAGTACACACTTAGCATTGAGTGCACACACAATACACGCAGCGCACACACTTCTGTGAACTCTTGGACTCGCATGTTTAGTACCTCACGCACTCCACAGACTACAGTTACCAGGTCAAGTTAAAGGAATAGTCCAATCTTTAACTTAAAGGAGAACCACGTAATTCAACTGTTAAGATGTAAAATTGAGCCGTGGTGTGTTTCTACAGAAACTTACTAAGCAGATTTGATCACTGTGGTAGTGATAGGAACCAGGCGTCTGAAACTGATAGAAAAATATTACACCAAATGAATTATGAATGCCTGAAACATTGACTAACAATGCTTCTGAGCAGAAAATAATACATACTTTTTAACTAATTCAACACGGAAATGTACATTGTAGGTACAACTTTTTCTAAATTACCACCATTTTATCCGTAAGAACAGTAAATAAAAACCTACTTTAAAATGAAATAAAATAGCTATTATTGTGTTCTAGTCATTGCAACGCCTGTTTCCTATCACCACCACTGTAAAGAAGTCCAAATAAGTACGTTTCTCTACAAAGCTCTATTTCACACTACCAGTACACTACCAGCCAAACGTTTTAGTACACTACCAGCCAAACGTTTTAGAACACTACCAGCCAAACGTTTTAGTACACTATCAGCCAAACGTTTTAGATCACTACCAGCCAAACGTTTTAGTACACTATCAGTCAAACGTTTTAGATCACTACCAGTCAAACGTTTTAGTACACTACCAGCCAAACGTTTTAGATCACTACCAGCCAAACGTTTTAGTACACTACCAGTCAAACGTTTTAGTACACTACCAGCCAAACGTTTTAGATCACTACCAGCCAAACGTTTTAGATCACTATCAGCCAAACGTTTTAGTACACTACCAGTCAAACGTTTTAGATCACTACCAGCCAAACGTTTTAGTACACTATCAGCCAAACGTTTTAGTTCACTACCAGCCAAACGTTTTAGTACACTACCAGCCAAACGTTTTAGTACACTACCAGTCAAACGTTTTAGATCACTACCAGCCAAACGTTTTAGTACACTATCAGCCAAACGTTTTAGTACACTATCAGCCAAACGTTTTAGTACACTACCAGCCAAACGTTTTAGTACACTACCAGCCAAACGTTTTAGTACACTACCAGTCAAACGTTTTAGATCACTACCAGTCAAACGTTTTAGGTCACTACCAGTCAAACGTTTTAGTACACTACCAGCCAAATGTTTTAGTACACTACCAGCCAAACATTTTAGTACACTACCAGTCAAACGTTTTAGTACACTACCAGTCAAACGTTTTAGTACACTACCAGTCAAACGTTTTAGATCACTACCAGTCAAACTTTTTAGTACACTACCAGTCAAAGGTTTTAGATCACTACCAGTCAAACGTTTTAGTACACTACCAGCCAAACGTTTTAGATCACTACCAGTCAAACGTTTTAGTACACTACCAGCCTAACGTTTTAGTACACTATCAGCCAAACGTTTTAGATACACTACCAGCCAAACGTTTTAGTACACTATCAGCCAAACGTTTTAGTACACTATCAGTCAAACGTTTTAGATCACTACCAGCCAAACGTTTTAGTACACTATCAGCCAAACGTTTTAGTACACTACCAGCCAAACATTTTAGTACACTACCAGTCAAAGGTTTTAGTACACTACCAGTCAAACGTTTTAGGACACTACCAGTCAAACGTTTTAAATCACTACCAGTCAAACGTTTTAGTAAACTACCAGTCAAACGTTTTAGTACACTACCAGCCAAACGTTTTAGTACACTATCAGCCAAAAATTTTAGTACACTACCAGACAAACGTTTTAGTACACTATCAGCCAAACGTTTTAGATACACTACCAGCCAAACGTTTTAGTACACTATCAGCCAAACGTTTTAGTACACTACCAGCCAAACGTTTTAGTACACTATCAGCCAAACGTTTTAGATCACTACCAGCCAAACGTTTTAGTACACTATCAGTCAAACGTTTTAGATCACTACCAGCCAAACGTTTTAGTATACTACCAGTCAAACGTTTTAGTACACTACCAGCCAAACGTTTTAGATCACTACCAGCCAAACGTTTTAGTACACTACCAGTCAAACGTTTTAGTACACTACCAGCCAAACGTTTTAGATCACTACCAGCCAAACGTTTTAGATCACTATCAGCCAAACGTTTTAGTACACTACCAGCCAAACGTTTTAGATCACTACCAGCCAAACGTTTTAGTACACTATCAGCCAAACGTTTTAGTACACTACCAGCCAAACGTTTTAGTACACTACCAGCCAAACGTTTTAGTACACTACCAGTCAAACGTTTTAGATCACTACCAGTCAAACGTTTTAGGTCACTACCAGTCAAACGTTTTAGTACACTACCAGCCAAATGTTTTAGTACACTACCAGCCAAACATTTTAGTACACTACCAGTCAAACGTTTTAGTACACTACCAGTCAAACGTTTTAGTACACTACCAGTCAAACGTTTTAGATCACTACCAGTCAAACGTTTTAGTACACTACCAGTCAAAGGTTTTAGATCACTACCAGTCAAACGTTTTAGTACACTACCAGCCAAACGTTTTAGATCACTACCAGTCAAACGTTTTAGTACACTACCAGTCAAACGTTTTAGTACACTACCAGCCAAACATTTTAGATCACTACCAGCTAAACGTTTTAGTACACTATCAGTCAAACGTTTTAGATCACTACCAGTCAAACATTTTAGATCACTACCAGCCAAACATTTTAGATCACTACCAGACAAACATTTTAGTACACTACCAGACAAACGTTTTAGATCACTACCAGCCAAACGTTTTAGTACACTATCAGCCAAACGTTTTAGTACACTACCAGTCAAACGTTTTAGTACACTACCAGCCTAACGTTTTAGTACACTATCAGCCAAACGTTTTAGATACACTACCAGCCAAACGTTTTAGTACACTATCAGCCAAACGTTTTAGTACACTATCAGTCAAACGTTTTAGATCACTACCAGCCAAACGTTTTATTACACTATCAGCCAAACGTTTTAGTACACTACCAGCCAAACGTTTTAGATCACTACCAGCCAAACGTTTTAGTACACTATCAGCCAAACGTTTTAGTACACTACCAGCCAAACGTTTTAGTACACTACCAGCCAAACGTTTTAGTACACCACCAGCCAAACGTTTTAGATCACTACCAGTCAAACGTTTTAGATCACTACCAGTCAAACGTTTTAGTAAACTACCAGTCAAACGTTTTAGTACACTACCAGCCAAACGTTTTAGTACAATACCAGTCAAACGTTTTAGTACACTACCAGTCAAACGTTTTAGTACACTACCAGCCAAACATTTTAGTACACTACCAGTCAAACGTTTTAGTACACTACCAGTCAAACGTTTTAGTACACTACCAGTCAAACGTTTTAGATACACTACCAGTCAAACGTTTTAGATCACTACCAGCTAAACGTTTTAGTACACTATCAGTCAAACGTTTTAGATCACTACCAGTCAAACGTTTTAGAACACTACCAGTCAAACGTTTTAGATCACTACCAGTCAAAACTTTTAGAATTCTACTTGTCAAACGTTTTAGTACACTACCAGTCAAACGTTTTAGTACACTACCAGCCAAACGTTTAGATCACTACCAGCCAAACGTTTTAGATCACTATCAGCCAAACGTTTTAGTACACTACCAGCCAAACGTTTTAGATCACTACCAGCCAAACGTTTTAGTACACTATCAGCCAAACGTTTTAGTACACTACCAGCCAAACGTTTTAGTACACTACCAGTCAAACGTTTTAGATCACTACCAGTCAAACGTTTTAGGTCACTACCAGTCAAACGTTTTAGTACACTACCAGCCAAATGTTTTAGTACACTACCAGCCAAACATTTTAGTACACTACCAGTCAAACGTTTTAGTACACTACCAGTCAAACATTTTAGTACACTACCAGTCAAACGTTTTAGTACACTACCAGTCAAAGGTTTTAGATCACTACCAGTCAAACGTTTTAGTACACTACCAGCCAAACGTTTTAGATCACTACCAGTCAAACGTTTTAGTACACTACCAGTCAAACGTTTTAGTACACTACCAGCCAAACATTTTAGATCACTACCAGCTAAACGTTTTAGTACACTATCAGTCAAACGTTTTAGATCACTACCAGTCAAACATTTTAGATCACTACCAGCCAAACATTTTAGATCACTACCAGACAAACGTTTTAGTACACTACCAGACAAACGTTTTAGATCACTACCAGCCAAACGTTTTAGTACACTATCAGCCAAACGTTTTAGTACACTACCAGCCTAACGTTTTAGATCACTACCAGCCAAACGTTTTAGATCACTACCAGCCAAACGTTTTAGTACACTATCAGCCAAACGTTTTAGATACACTACCAGCCAAACGTTTTAGTACACTACCAGCCTAACGTTTTAGTACACTATCAGCCAAACGTTTTAGATACACTACCAGCCAAACGTTTTAGTACACTATCAGCCAAACGTTTTAGTACACTATCAGTCAAACGTTTTAGATCACTACCAGCCAAACGTTTTAGTACACTATCAGCCAAACGTTTTAGTACACTACCAGCCAAACGTTTTAGATCACTACCAGCCAAACGTTTTAGTACACTATCAGCCAAACGTTTTAGTACACTACCAGCCAAACGTTTTAGTACACTACCAGCCAAACGTTTTAGATCACTACCAGCCAAACGTTTTAGTACACTACCAGCCAAACGTTTTAGATCACTACCAGCCAAACGTTTTAGTACACTATCAGCCAAACGTTTTAGTACACCACCAGCCAAACGTTTTAGATCACTACCAGTCAAACGTTTTAGATCACTACCAGTCAAACATTTTAGTACACTACCAGTCAAACTTTTTAGTACACTACCAGTCAAACGTTTTAGAACACTACCAGTCAAACGTTTTAGATACACTACCAGTCAAACGTTTTAGATCACTACCAGTCAAAACTTTTAGAATTCTACTTGTCAAACATTTTAGAACATATTAAATGAAAATAACATTAAACATTCTTTCACCAGTTAGGGTGATAACTAATAGAAATAAAGCTTCGAAGTGTCCAAAATTCCAATATTCTTAAGCCTTGCCAGCTTTCTGAGCAATAACAATAGAAACCCATGCCTATACCTAGAACATTGAAAAGAACACAGAGAATGCATGCAAGTCTTACCATAAAATAGAAATGACAACACAACTATAAGACAGTAATTTTGTTTATTTTTGTGTGCTTAATGTTTAATAATGTTTTAATTATGTTTTTTTTATTATTTCTTTGAAGCACTTTGAGTCACCACTGTGTATGAAAAGTGCTATACAAATTAACTTGCCTTGCCTTTAAAGCATTTGAGCAGTGTTTTCTATGCAGTCTCAGCTGCAGTAATCTCCTACTTAGAGCTAAATGCTTTAAAGAAGAAACTCCAAATATCTAGCTAATGTAGGACACAAATAATCAAAAAGAGACATTTATAAACTGTTTGCGACTTTTAGCTATCAAAAGAAAGATCAGGTTTAATATAAGCCACTCTACAGTCACATTCAATCACATTGTCAGTGCATTGCCTTAGAATAGAGTACAAAAGTTCACACAGCTCTTTAAAGAAACCTAAGCTAAATATATTGGTTTCTGTTCATAGTGGAGTTATCTCAGATGCTTAGCATTTCTTTGTAACCAAAAAGATTATAATCTCATTTATATAATCCCATTTGCACTCATTAGGCTAAAGAGTTTACAGTTAATCTTATCGTCTGTTTTTATCCATCATTTGGTCACAAGTGATAGACTAATCTATAAACATCATTTGTGTTAAGCATTATAACATTTCCACTTAAGTTTTTGCTTTTCTAGATCACTTTATTACTTTGTCAACAGAACATAAACATTATTTTTATAACCTTTGGCTGGTAGTGTAATAAAATGTTTGACTGGTAGTGATCTAAAACGTTTGGCTGGTAGTGTACTGAAACGTTTGACTAGTAGTGTATTAAAACCTTTGACTGGTAGTGATCTAAAACGTTTGACTGGTAGTGTACTAAAACGTTTGACTGGTAGTGATCTAAAACGTTTGACTGGTAGTGTACTAAAACGTTTGGCTGGTAGTGTACTGAAACGTTTGACTAGTAGTGTATTAAAACGTTTGACTGGTAGTGATCTAAAACGTTTGACTGGTAGTGTACTAAAACGTTTGACTGGTAGTGATCTAAAATGTTTGGCTGGTAGTGTACTAAAACGTTTGACTGGTAGTGTACTAAAACGTTTGGCTGGTAGTGTACTAAAACGTTTGGCTGGTAGTGATCTAAAACGTTTGACTGGTAGTGATCTAAAACGTTTGGCTGGTAGTGTATCTAAAACGTTTGACTGGTAGTGATCTAAAACGTTTGACTGGTAGTGATCTAAAACGTTTGACTGGTAGTGATCTAAAACGTTTGGCTGGTAGTGTACTAAAACGTTTGACTGGTAGTGTACTAAAACGTTTGGCTGGTAGTGATCTAAAACGTTTGACTGGTAGTGATCTAAAACGTTTGACTGGTAGTGATCTAAAACGTTTGACTGGTAGTGATCTAAAACGTTTGACTGGTAGTGATCTAAAACGTTTGACTGGTAGTGATCTAAAACGTTTGGCTGGTAGTGTATCTAAAACGTTTGACTGGTAGTGATCTAAAACGTTTGACTGGTAGTGATCTAAAACGTTTGACTGGTAGTGATCTAAAACGTTTGGCTGGTAGTGTATCTAAAACGTTTGACTGGTAGTGTACTAAAACGTTTGGCTGGTAGTGATCTAAAACGTTTGACTGGTAGTGTACTAAAACGTTTGACTGGTAGTGATCTAAAACGTTTGGCTGGTAGTGATCTAAAACGTTTGACTGGTAGTGATCTAAAACGTTTGGCTGGTAGTGATCTAAAACGTTTGACTGGTAGTGTACTAAAACGTTTGACTGGTAGTGTACTAAAACGTTTGGCTGGTAGTGTACTAAAACATTTGACTGGTAGTGTACTAAAACGTTTGACTGGTAGTGTATCTAAAAAGTTTGACTGGTAGCGTACTAAAACGTTTGACTGGTAGTGTATCTAAAACGTTTGACTGGTAGCGTACTAAAACGTTTGACTGGTAGTGTATCTAAAACGTTTGACTGGTAGCGTACTAAAACGTTTGACTGGTAGTGTACTAAAACGTTTGACTGGTAGTGTACTAAAACGTTAGGCTGGTAGTGATCTAAAACGTTTGACTGGTAGTGTATCTAAAACGTTTGACTGGTAGCGTACTAAAACGTTTGACTGGTAGTGTACTAAAACGTTTGACTGGTAGTGTACTAAAACGTTTGGCTGGTAGTGATCTAAAACGTTTGACTGGTAGTGTACTAAAACGTTTGGCTGGTAGTGATCTAAAACGTTTGGCTGGTAGTGATCTAAAACGTTTGGCTGGTGGTGTTCTAAAACGTTTGACTGGTAGTGTACTAAAACGTTTGACTGGTAGTGTACTAAAACATTTGACTGGTAGTGATCTAAAACGTTTGGCTGGTAGTGATCTAAAACGTTTGACTGATAGTGTACTAAAACGTTTGGCTGGTAGTGTACTAAAACGTTTGGCTGGTAGTGTATCTAAAACGTTTGACTGGTAGTGTACTAAAACGTTTGGCTGGTAGTTGCTAAAACGTTTGGCTGGTAGTGATCTAAAACGTTTGGCTGGTAGTGATCTAAAACGTTTGACTGATAGTGTACTAAAACGTTTGACTGGTAGTGATCTAAAACGTTTGGCTGGTAGTGTACTAAAACGTTTGGCTGGTAGTGTACTAAAACGTTTGGCTGGTAGTGATCTAAAACGTTTGTCTGGTAGTGATCTAAAACGTTTGTCTGGTAGTGATCTAAAACGTTTGTCTGGTAGTGATCTAAAACGTTTGGCTGGTAGTGTACTAAAACGTTTGTCTGGTAGTGTATCTAAAACGTTTGTCTGGTAGTGATCTAAAACGTTTGGCTGGTAGTGTATCTAAAACGTTTGGCTGGTAGTGTATCTAAAACGTTTGACTGGTAGTGTATCTAAAACGTTTGTCTGGTAGTGTACTAAAACGTTTGTCTGGTAGTGATCTAAAGCGTTTGGCTGGTAGTGTATCTAAAACGTTTGTCTGGTAGTGTACTAAAACGTTTGACTGGTAGTGTACTAAAACGTTTGTCTGGTAGTGATCTAAAACGTTTGACTGGTAGTGATCTAAAACGTTTGTCTGGTAGTGTACTAAAACGTTTGTCTGGTAGTGATCTAAAGCGTTTGGCTGGTAGTGTATTAAAACGTTTGTCTGGTAGTGATCTAAAACGTTTGACTGGTAGTGTATCTAAAACGTTTGGCTGGTAGTGTATTAAAACGTTTGGCTGGTAGTGTATCTAAAACGTTTGGCTGGTAGTGTACTAAAACGTTTGGCTGGTAGTGATCTAAAGCGTTTGGCTGGTAGTGTATCTAAAACGTTTGGCTGGTAGTGTATCTAAAACGTTTGGCTGCTAGTGATCTAAAACGTTTGGCTGGTAGTGTACTAAAACGTTTGGCTGGTAGTGTATCTAAAACGTTTGGCTGGTAGTGTATCTAAAACGTTTGGCTGCTAGTGATCTAAAACGTTTGGCTGGTAGTGATCGAAAACGTTTTGCTTATATATTTTAATCACTCTGGCTATGAAATTATTTTTTCCTCACATTTCTGGAAATAAAAAAGGAAGTTGGTCTCAGACGTTTGTGTTTTATTATTTAGCGCTTTTTTTAACTGAATGTTAATATAAAGCCTTAAGCAACATTATTCTGCAGAATACAAGTTACATTCACATGTGGAGTCAGTCTACAGTTGTCATTCCATACGGGTGCCCCTCTAGTCCATGCTGACCAGCATGTCTGTTTTAGAGTAAATATATGATGTGCTGAACCAGCCCAGAGGGCATGGAAAAGTCAGAAGGGAGAACTGAAGGTAAGTCTCACGGTAAAAACAAACAACAGAGAAAGACAAATACACATATGTTCATAGAGTCAGACTGTCATGTGCAATCTGACCACAAAACTAAGTCATCCCAACTTATTACAGAACTTTTTAGAGTTAACTCAGACTTCTAGAAATCTTAGATTAATCCAAAATTGCCAAACTGTGACGAGGCCTAAGAAATGTTTGCTTTCCATTTTAACAGCTGACTGAAAAGTAATGGTCAGGCAATCACTCATGCTCACAGTTAGTGACATATCTCCAGATGGCCGAGAATAATGTCTCAGTAAATTGTTTCATCCATTGTAAATAAAAATATGACTAATTCCACTGTGAGTTCATCATGTTATTGCAGTTAAGCTGATAGTTTAGAACTACAGTTCAGCTCCTGAAGCCCTAGTCAATAGAATAGCCCGCCTGGTTGCATCGACATACATTCCACAGAGCGAGAAAAACCTGAGCAGTCGTCCATTGGGTGTTTCAAGAATGAAGCTTTTTTGTTTCCGACCAAAACGTAACAATGAAGTAAGTTGATGGACATATCAAATATAAATTGACTAAAACATTAGACATGTTTGATTTCTTATTTCACACAAATTACTAGATGTTCTCTAAAAACCTTCAGGGTTTCCCAAGTTCTTTATCTCAGGCATGTAAACAAAATAGATATGTTTTTCTCACTTTCTACTCTCTTTTCTGGAATTCCATCACACAATGCCCCCCAGACATACCCTCCCTTTTTCCTCCAATTATGTCTGACTGTTGCTTTGCTGGGGAATTCATAGTCTGTGTTGTTGGGGTTAAATACTTGCTTGCCTGCCACAGTGTTACTTCATATCACTTTTCTGTTAACTGAGCAAAAAACATAACAAATGTTACGTTTGAATGTTAATTTTACTTAATCACCAGGAAGCCCTAAAACTTTAAGTTAGGAATGCTTAAATATCTGAGACTTGCGTTTTCATTTCACTTAAAGTTAGTTGAACTTCAAATAGTGAATGAACAGACATTCAGTTGTGTAAACTTTTTATCTGATGTTCAAATAACTTGTAAATCAGCTGTTTTATGCCACTGAACTAAATAAGTAAGTGAACCTGGTTGTCTTGGTTGGTTTTCGAATAAGAAGTTAACAAACACAAAACAAGTTATTGGTGTGTTCAGTTAACCAGGTATATGTTTACAGAGATGTTGAAAGAATTGTAAGAACTTCACTGTTGACAAAGCCACTATTCCATCAGGAGATTATATATTTAACCCACAGCAATGCCGTAGTCATCCAAAACTGGAAGCCTAAGGGGAGGAAATGCCTTGTGGCACTGTGTGATGAAATATATGACTTACAACTTTTTATAGTAGGCTGGCAGGCAGAGCATAAAAGAAGCTGTAATTTGTAAGACCCAATAGTAGTAGAGCAGTGTGGTCTGTAATGTTGTGTTTGACCGGCCTGTAAGCTCCTGCTTCTTCTCACAATGTCCTACTGGAATGGGCGACTCTAAGGCCACTAATCAGATGGCAGTCTACTGCCAGACCGCATAATAGAAACTGTACTTGTTTTTGTGTTTCAGCTATATGAACACAGGGTTGCTTCAAAATAGCTTCAAGCATTTAAGGAATTTTATAGATTTTTTTCAAAATTTAAAGTAAAGTTAAAAAAATGTAGAGGTACACAATGTAATGTAATGAGTGGTTTGATGTGAAATGCTCCATTCTAGAATAATGTAGAGTCAGAATGGTTCACAGTGGAGGAAACCAGCCATTTTTAATGTTTAATGCTTCTTAAAGCAAATTTGTTGTCTAGTCTCACAGGCATTGAGTGCATTTAAATGTAGTTATATGATCATTCAAATAAACAGCACACTTCTAATTCTTCCATTCAATGAAAGCCCAGGATTCTGATGATGAAATCTGATAAAGAGACCTGGAGTTTAGCTGATTAATCAGATTTCTCAGTAAATGTATAATCTTACTCTGATTTTTTTCTGATTTCTCAGGCTGTGCATGTGTGAAAACACAGCGTGGCACCAGAAATACAGGGAACAATGACAATAACACACTTCTGCTTGATGAAATTAGAGATTTAAATATTTTTCATCTTAAAGATAAATATATAATAGATCATATTTTCAGGTAAAGTTACCTGTTGGTAAAGTTACCTGCGCAGTATTAAGTTAGATTTGCATGTTACGTTTATGTCCCATCTTATCCTGAAACTTTACTGGCCAGTTGAAAAGCAGAAATCTGAATATTGTTTGACTAGACTAGTCTAGACTAGATCCGGAATTTTCCCCTCATGTGATTACACAAAGCATGTAAACGCATGTGGACGGATTACAAACAAAATCAGATTTTCTGCAGTTATCGCATTACTAATAAAATTTTTAATAGACTCCCTATTTCATGCTCGTTTTGAAATACGCCTTGGGCTTAAAATATGTTTTAAACCAGACTTATGGTGGACTGATGGTACATGCATTATTTTGTGTTTTTTTAGATTCACCACTGTTTTACCATCATCAACATTATATATAACAACTGTAATATATCATCAACGTAAATAAAACCAATATATTTGTGTTTAAGACATCATGACTCCTGGTTCCCATTAGCAGCACTATAAAGAAATCAGTACATCAGCACGTTTCTCTACAGCACAACATTTCACATCAGATCACTGTTAATGCTTTTGTTTACATCTCAGTGATTGGACTATGAAGACAGAACCTCCTGGTAATGAGCCTTTGTTTCAAATATGCCACTATTATTCTTTGTCTCTGCAACAAACTGTTTTGACCTACTCCGTGATCCTCAGATTGTTTTGTTTATCCGTGTCCTCAGCTGACGTCTGGTATTTGTGAACAGAATCTGGCTTTAGGCCAGAGCTTAGAGCAACATGACGTAGAGACAGCTTCATTAAGCCTTAAATCAGGTAGCCCGGCTCTGTTGAACACATATTAGATGATGGGTTATTAATAAGGCATTAGTAAAGCGATCGTTCTGTTGGTGCTGCTTTCATTTTCAGCAGGAATGTATATGAAGGATGACTGAGAGAAAGACGCAGATATTCTAGTAAATAATTGACCTCCATTAAACAGCAAAGTCTCCAGCACTGTTTACATGCAGGGTTATTTAAAGGAATGCATTTATTCATCTGTATAGATGGTATATGACGATGGTTGGGGTAAAAAATGCCCAGATGCAGTTTTTTAGAGACCCACTTACGCCTTATGATTGGCCCTAAAAGGAAACGAGCTGTTCTCTTTTTTAAGTGAGCTCATGAATAATGTGATGAGCTCTGCTCTGATTTGCTGGTTGGACACTGCGACGATCACAGAGAAGCCACATGTTGAAATACACATAAGTAGGACAATTAAAATGAACCTTATGTAAGGTGTAATAAGCGATGGTGTGTAGTATTTATTTAGCCATGCAAATGTTACTTACTAACTACTCGCATTTAATCTCGACAACAATACTAAGTGAATTAAAGCTGTTACGCTATGAAACTTTGAGTTTATACCCTCAAAAAGTGAATAAACTCATACAGCATGGCTGCTACTTACATTTCATTAAGAAGCTGGCGAATAGGAAGCCAACTTCAGCCTCGTTTAAAGACAAACATCAACAATTCCTGGTAACCTTTCGGCCCCTAGAAAAACAAAAGCATATGAGAAGTGGTGACATCATCTTCACCGAGAAGTGGTGACATCACCTTCACAGCCTGTAACTGCAAACTATTCAATTCCTTATCCACGTTCACTTTGCTGTTGCTACAGTGAGGTTGTATGTAAATTTGGGGACGTAAATATGAAGTCAAGACTGTTACGCAACAGCCTAGGATTTTGGAATTAACCTGTTTTACTGCCCTCATTTATTAATGAGTTAATATCTTAAAATAAATAGATATTTTACTTAGCATCTCAAAATTAGGACTGTGTCTCAGGAAAATTACTTAATGTCCCAAAATAATCGGTTAACATCTTAAAATAAAGATTTAATAATAATAATAATAATAATAATAATAATAATAGGATAGCGCGAGCTTATAGGTTGGTGCTGAGACCTGCAGCAAAGTGAATCTCTAGGGGGGCGCTTGGTCACCACCGCTGTAGCTTGTTGTCCATCCCACAGCACGCGCCGCAGGAGAGGCTCCTCAGTCAGGGGGGGGAGGTGTGCACACGCGCTCTCTGCCTCAGCGCTGTCAGTCTCACTAAAGCCACAGTGCACACCGAAGGGTCGACTCAACGGAGGCTGCACTAAAGAAATAAAATAATGTAACTGCTCGCTACTCAGCCACGATTTTAACTGACTGTCTTAAATGGTAAGAAGACATTGTTTTTCTCTTTTCGACTCGTTCGGCTGGTTACAGTTTTTTTACACCTGGTGTGTTTTGGAGGCGACAGATTGCTCTTTACTTTTTCCTCACAGAGGACACTGTGATTAAGCCAAGTCTCCGTAATCTGCTTATAGGTGGGTTTACTGCTGTTAACGGTATTTTTACGTACTTTTCAGAATTGTAATCGTGATATGTTGCTCGTCACAGTTACTTTTTCCTCAGAAATTATCATTTGGCATCCGAAGTACCGTTCATGTAGTTTGTTTTACACAGAGATTGTACGGCTTTGCGTACACAGCACTGGGCTAACCCTCAGGTGATATTCAGGTCCAACGCAGTTTTACGCCTTTTTATTAAAGTAAGTAATTTCCGTGACTTTTAATGTAATGTTTTTTTTCCCTTTTTGCAGTTGTTTTCCACCCAAATGGTGCGTGTTCCGCGCTGAGTTGGCTGTAAATATGGACTAGTTTCAGCTGAGTCTTGTACGCGCAATCTGTGGTGCGAAGCGGATCTCCCAGCAGCATGTCCCAGGCTCAGGTGGACCTGGCCGGGCTCGGCTTCCCCCCGTTCCCCCCGACCCGGGACACGGCGGACTCTTTAAACACCTTCTTCCCCGCTCGCCTGCCTCCCAGGCGGCGGAGACACTCGGCTAGTTCGCGCAGAAGCAGCGGCTACCGGCGGAGCAAAGCCGCCATCGAGAGCCCGGCAGCCGGCCAGCTCAGCAAAACGCTCTCGTGGTCCGCCGACAACATCTTCTCTGAGGAGAAGAAGGAGCGCGAGCCGCTCGCGAGCTCCAGTTCCACCTCAAATTCGACCTCAACTTCCAACTCGAATTCAAACTCCAACTCGAGCTCCACCTCCAACTCAAATTTAACCTCAAACTCCAACTCGAACTCGAACTCCAGCCCTCGCGCCGCGCGGGATTCAAAGCCTCGCGAGGCGAGCGTGAGGGCACCGGAGGACGGCAGCACGGACTCTGAGGAGGGCAGGAGGAACAGTAGGAGGAAGGAGGAGGCGTGTGAGAGCGAGCGGGAGCGCGAGAAAGAGGATGAGGTGGAGACCAAAGCGGTGGCTACATCACCGGACGGCCGCTTCCTCAAGTTCAACGTGGAGATCGGACGCGGCTCGTTCAAAACCGTGTACAAGGGCCTGGACACGGAGACCACGGTGGAGGTGGCATGGTGTGAACTGCAGGTAAGAGGAGTGCTCTGACCACTATGCTTACAGACATTGACCACTTCACTGTAAAGCCATACCTTGCTGGTGTCAGTGGTCAGAATGGATATTTCTGTGGATCAGTCTAAGCCTAGCATTGTCATCACTGTGCTGAGAGTGGTCCACCAACCAGATAATACCTGGTCGGAAACTGGTCAGTGACGAATGGGGAAGAACAAGAGTTGATTACCTTGCTTCTAGAAATGCCCTATCCTGTAGAGGTCAGCCTCGACACTCACCCACCCCACCTAATCCATGTAATAACTACATTTATGTTGGAGGTGAAGGAGTCTTTCATAGGAGGGCTGTTGACCATGGAGGTCAGCGTTGTGCAGAACATTTGATGAGCCGCAGTCTAGAATTGTACATCTATATATAGTAGATCTAAGAGATACAGACCAACCTCATAATGTTAATACAGGGGGAATGGAAGTATCTTGGGTGTCTGATAAGGTCAGTGAAGAGGGTAGAGTCCAGTTCCAGTCCTGTGGTTAACGTTCATGTAGTTCTTCTTCTAAGATGCTTCCCCAGACCTTGATTTAAGGCTAGAAGTTACCACAAACCGCTGCAGGGGCATCTTCAGGGGCAGGGCTGGGTCATAATAGTCCATTGCAGTATATTCCAGTGCAAGTCATGTAGTCCACCTATACTTAAGACACATCATTAGCTAATGATCAAGTCCTTCATGAGCTAATTTATTCTGTGCTAATCAATATTGTACTCTATTACATAGAAGTAAATACAACTAATTACTATTTGGGATGGGGAGGGATTGATATAGCGTAGTATCGTGGTATTTTGTGTGACACTAATGTATTGATACACAGGTGCCAGTTATCGATACTTAGATGTATAGATATATAAATGTAAATGTCATTTTTTATGATAGTGTTAGTCACTCCATCTGCTCAACAGTCTCTCTTTGCTGCAACAAAAATGACTAAAGTAAAATTAACAAAGTGAAATCTTAGATAAAACATATGTTGACAAAGTTTTTCCCGTGAGGACTAAATTAGCTGTTGATAAAGGTAATAAAGTGAAGTATATGTTAATACTCAGCATATAACATTGGAGTAACATTGTATTATGACTTAAGAACTGCGATAGTATCAAATCTTGGGGCCCACGATACCCACTTCACATCATCTTTGTGCTTTACTATATGTGAAAAGCTGTTTTCTTATGAAAAATAGAATGTCTAGCTTGAATAGACCTAGAATAGAGACAGCCGAAGGCTTATAGTCTTGTTCACATAGACCTTGCATCTGTTTTAGAGTCAGTAATGATTCACACAGTTCATGGAGCATCTTTCAGGGTGACGACAGAAGCTGAAAGTTATGTAATGGTATGATCTTGCAGAGTTTGAGAAGTCTGAAATTTATGCTAATGATATTGTTGCCAAAACCCAGAAGGCGCAGAGAGGAAGGCAGTAGAAGCCGTTGTGACAGATTGTGAGAAAGCTACAGTGGGTAACAGTTGCTCCTGACATGCGCCAGCGTGTTACATTGATAGTTACATCGGTAGACGAGGCCAAGCAAGCATGCGGCTCATTGCTGGTATACTGACTTCAGCAATATAATAAGAACGATACTCAGGTGTTAGACAGGCTGGTGTTGATTTATTTCCAATATGATAAGCTGTGATAAGGAGGTGGGTCAGTATGTACATTTATTACAGTGATATGAATGAGTGTTATGTTGTGTGTCTGACGCGCTTGACTCAGCTAATGACAATTAGATGACTTAAATCTGATACGTGTGATCAGATACAAGTGAATGACTTGAGAGTGAAAAACTTTTAAGCATCCCAGATCGTTTTGATGTTTTAGTAAGAGTGTCATTTGAATGATGTCTCTCTCTGGCGCGATCAGTGACCGGGCACTGTCCGAGAAGAGGACAACAGTCCATACATTTTACTCGACTTGGCAGCGTTAGGGAAAGAGGTTAATCTGCCAGTCTCCACCGCCGTAAAGCACTCCTGTCCAGCCTTTGGCTCTGATTGTTACAGCTGTGCTGTAGTTACAGCTGTAGGGAAAAAGGAACTTAGGTTCTGTCCAGGGGAATTTGTCACAATGAGCGGTTTTGTGCAGCAGACTTACAGTAAATACATTTACATTCACTTTGCTTTGATGTCAAGTATTAGCACCATCGGCCAATAGTGATAGCTTTAGCTGCACTGACCTCAGAAGGAGTGATCTGCATATAACATCTAATCAGCATATAACATCTAAATTGGGGAAAGCACTAATTTTATTATTGGTTCATTCCCAACTCCCCTAAAAAAAGCGAGACAGCATGCTACACACTATGTGGCCAATCAGGAGGCAGGATTAGATGGTAAAACTGTCTTCATTTTTGTTAGCTTCTTGCTAATTGCAACAAACATGGATTTTTTCAGTCCAGCAATGGCCACTTTACAGTGTGACTGAGTGCTATGCCTAAACTCCATAGTACTGAGAGTGAGAACCAGTGATGTAGAACAACAGAAAAACGACGGAGACAACGCTTTGCAGGCTGTACGCCACACAGTCAGGATTAGGCTTTGCTCTTGTATTGTACAACAGCCCTTGATGTTAAAAAACTAAGCTGTACTTCTGGCTTCTGACCTGTATGTGGAAAAAAGCAGAAAATAAACCATTTTGATCATGGCACAATATCCCTGGGATAATCCTCATAGGCTCGACCTTTAGCTTAAGCCACGGGTCAGGCGAACGTACAGGCTTACAGCTCCCATTCTGAGCCCTGATCCCTGCTAATCTCTGTTTTCATTGACAACGGGCAGTGCCAACCATCAGGTGGTTGGTCTCTGTTGCCAAAGCCTGAAGTTGGAATGCCTGTCTACCATTGGCCAAACAGTGATACGACATAAATATCTGGGAATAGGACACAGGACAGAGCTTTCCTTTTTAGTGCAACCATTATACTGTCTTGTTTTCAAGAGAAACTATTTCTGATTGTCTAATTTTACTGTATTCTACATCATTTGGAAATGCCAGCTGCCCATTGCATTGTGTCCAACCTTCATGATATAGGCATGGATTATTTACACAATGTAAAGAGAGAATTGAACCTTTAATTGTATTATTTTGTAACCAATGATATTGTTTTCTGGGTTATCATCTGCATCAGGTCTACAGCTCTCCCCTTGGAGATCTACTTTCCTGCACGCTTCACCTCCAACTTGAAACTAACACACTTCATTCCACTAATCAAGGATTCTGAATGCACTAATTTGATAGGTCATGTGGGGTCAATTAGGATTGGATTGGAATCAGCAAGAAAGTAAATCTCCAGGAACAGGGTTGGTGACCACTGGTCTACATTGTTGATCTTGGACAGCATCCATTAAAGCTCTGCTGCAGGGTTAGCTTAAGAGATCTTAGAGTTCCTAGTGGCAGGTAGGGAAATCGTGTGGGGTTGTATTCTGCTGATTTGGCAGCATCTGCTGGAAGGCGCTATGATTTAGCATCACAGACCATGTGCTTCATATTAGCTGCTCTGTCATGCAGTGTTGCTGTCAGTATCGAGTGTCGGTACTTCTCCATTCTGTCCTGGAGCCGAGCCCGTGCTGACAGCTCCTGTGGAGCATGCTCAGTTGTAGCTACATGTCCTGCTTCTCTGACTTGGGGAACATGAGCCACCTCCCAACTTTACAGAGGCTGCGCAGGGTCACAGCAAACACCTAAAATAGGCTGGTAGCAGACCGCTGAGGTAAAAGATGGTTTGACCCCAGTGACCTCTAGGGCCACAGGAGGTAATAGTGCAAAGTGTGATATCTTGGGCTTACTGCTGTGGAGGGAAGTGAAAGCTTGATTGCAAGTTCATCTGGCAAAAAGGAAACTGACTTAGTCTTACGATTTTAAAAACAGTGTTATGAAAGCTCTTGTGTGTGTGTGTGTGTGTGTGTGTGTGTATATATATATATATATATATATATATATATATATATATATATATATACATTTTATTATATATATTTTTTTTCACACAGTTTGCATTATGATATCTGTTTAAACGGGGCTTAATAAGCTCTTCTTGTCTTGAAACATGCAGTTAGTCAGTGTTCTTTAATTCAATCAATCAGTCAATCAACCTTTATTTATTCTCGGAAATACATTGAGGGATGACCCTCATTTTCAATGCAGCCGAGCATATACAGTTAAAGGGATTGAAAACAAAATGAGCAAAAATAATAAATAAAATACCAATTTTAAATAAACATTTAATATAGATGCATTAAAAATACAATGTAAAAAATGTTAGAAAATTACTATAAAAGAATATTAAAGAATATAAAATAAACATATTACATACACCAAGATAATAAAAAGTTGAAATGCTAATAAAAAATACTCAATAAAACAAACACGATAAAAAATGAATAATTATAATAATAAAATAATACAAATAATAAATAATAAAAATTAAAAAGATAATAATAATAAAAATAACTAAAATAAAAGTAAAATAAAACAAACGTAAAAAAAAAAATGCTGACAGTCTTTTTATAATATTCACAATATGCTCAGAAAGGCACACTGTGATGTGTTACACAAACACTGTTATACTGTGTAGGTGTATATGTATTGATTAAATGTTTAAAGCCCACATTTTATATAATTTATGTGCCGTTTAATGAACTCACAGAGTAACCGTTAAACAGTATGAAGAGACATGTTAAATCGAACATTTGTATGTATTTGAGTTACCTGGTCAAATGACATGAATTACCATATCTTCTACACACTTCTGCACAGTTAATTTCTGCACATTTAAATGTCCAATTGCTGTATATCTGCTGGATTTAACAGGCTAGGGAAAAATTAACATACAATTTGTTATGGCACATTTAATAATTTAGGTTTTTTTCAAATTTGATTTTTATGTTAAAAACTTTGTGTACTAAAATTAGTGGATCAAGTTGTTTTTTGCAATCTGTTCCCCACAGAATTGCTAATTTATTTTCAGTGTGACTTGGATATGGTTGGTATTTAAACTTGGATAGATCTGTATATGTCATGGAAGGTGAGGTTTAATGAATTCAAAGAGCAGGCCACTTCGTTTCCCTCAACACTTACCCATTCACCTAAAACCGTTTAGACGACAAAGGCTTATTATTTGACAGGCACATTCCAGAGCAGTGCTTTTCGTTGGTCTTTTGCTCGTTTGAGAGTTTGACATTTGCAGCCCGTGGACTCCCCATTGAGCTAATCTCCTCAAAAGAAAAGGATGTTTATTTTTACCCGCAGTGCTGCGGTTAATAAGCTCGGTAAATTGTCGACCGGCCATAAACAGCTTCCATGGTGTTTGTGCCTTATGTCCCCGCCCTCAGCCAGATCCCCCTCCATGAGAGCAAGGCAAAGGCAGCTAAGAGCTTAGTGGAGCTAATGAGATTGAACGAAAGGCCCTGCTCGCCGCTGATATGTGGGGGAGATCAATGATAAGAAAGCTTTGGCCCTCGATGCTCAGCTGCCGCTGCCCCTCCGCACTTGTCTAGCACAGCGCCAGTTTCTTCACTGGTGAGAGTGAGATGAAACACTTCTGAACACTTTCTCTTCTGAACCAGAGCTCTTATTATTTAGCCTTCCCAGCATGTTCTTAAACAGCATTTAATATAGTGATCCATTGTTTAAGGGCAATACTACCAGCATTTCTTCTTCACATTTCTAACTAATTAAACCGTTATTATGTAAACAAAGTCATTTAGACTGGTTTGATAGGAAGCAGTAATGTGAAGTATTTAATGTCTTATGATTGCCTCTAAAATACCACTACCAATAAATAATTGTCAGGCTCCCTGTTTTGTCAGTGATTAAGAAAAACAGTTTTTAATTTGCACTGCAAATAATACAGTACATATAAAAACTCAAAAGGCATGTGTGGACACTCCTTTGTTTTGAACAGTAAATAAACTGGACATTAGTGGCATGGTGGTGTAGTGGTTAGTGCTGTCGCCTCACAGCAAGACGATCCGGGTTGGATTCCCAGTCCAGGCTGTTCTGTGTGGAGGGTGCATGTTCTCCCCGTGCTTGAGTGGGTTTCCTCCGGGTACTCTGGTTTCCTCCCACAGTCCAAACACATGCATTGTGAGGTTGATCGCTCACTTTAAATTGCCCGTAGGTATGCGTGAGTGTGTGTTGGCCATGCGATGGACTGGCGAGCTGTCCATGGTGTACCCCGCCTTCGCCCAATGACGTTGGCATTGGCTCCAGCCAACGACACTTTCTGCCTGTCTAAAGGGCCACATGAGTTCTGACTTTTTCCAGTCGAATTTCTGGATACATGACTCAGTTTGAGCAGTCAGATCAGACTTTAAGTGTTGTTCTTATCATAATGTGTAACATAAAAATCAGTGGTGCATATTCACATATTGAATTTTAACAATTTAAGTGGAAGCTTTTAACATCCAATTAGATTTTTACTTTTGTAGTTTATAGTGACTGCTTCATTAAAAGATTGCTACTTCAAGTCTGTCTCTAAATATTACTAGTGCAGCCTATAGCATGTTAGCAGTCTGCTGACCAGGTCAACCTACACTTATGTCACGTTCTTTTAGTGCTGTAGTTAACAAAAATGGGAAACGCTATTTTGAAATAGATTTTTTCTGTTTGCTGGTTATAATTGTAAGATTTGACTTTTTCAGTGTTTGCACACATGCTTCCTTACTGAAATCAATGTGGAGATGTAATCTTAACAGCTTGTATAAAAATTCAGATACAAGAAACCAATGGTATTCGCCCTGCAGGATAAACAAAGGCTAGGATTCTCTTCAAACCACTCTTAATAGCTGTGTTCAGATGTCATTGGTTCAGTTTCACCTCTCCGAAATGAGTTAAAGGAATTTCCCAGTGTTTACAACATAATATGTGTATTTATAGCTTCATTTAAAAAATATTTTTACTGCTAAATGTGCAAAAAGCATCATACAAAAACATGTTTTGCAGAAACACAGACAGAATTCAGCAGCTGCCCAGTGGCTTCAATTATAAGTGTGTTTTGACTCACTTGTTTTTAGGTACAGGGTAGTGTGCCCAAATTATTGCCCAGGGTAATTAACCATGTTCTACAGACATATTGCATAACACTCTTTATAGGTTGGAATCAGATGAAATATCAACCCCCAGGAATTAATATCTGGTGCCTTCACTGTGAAAATTAGTGGTGCTCATCAAATTTTTAGCACATTCATTAAATTTCCTGCAAGCCGTGGTGCCCATATCCCCTTTCCTCTGTGTCTATGTTCACGAGTCTGACGGGAGAGTTAACGTGCCATGGAGTTCTGGCATGCCGTTGTCGTGTCTGTTGTTTAAAGCCTGCGCACATGACAGGCCTGATCACCAGCCCCCTGGTGGGGTCAAAGCCTGGTGGTGGCGCAGAGAGTTTTTAAAAGGCTGACTGCGTGTAGAAATAGGTGGTGACCGCAGGTCTCCGGAGATATGGGGCGGCACTGGAAGTCATAGACTGAAACAGATACGTGTGTTCATGGCTGAGCTGTGTACGGTGTGCAATAGAGCACATTTAGGCTGTCCCTGTAGAGTCATAGTGGCTGCCTCAGGCTCGATAACTGTGATACAGCATTCTCCTCTAGATCCTGAGGTTACTTAGCCAAGCATTAAGGAAATGAACCCCCGGCTGTGAATTTTGAACTTAGCCGCCTGTGGGTCTAAATGAACTGAAGTGAATAAAGTGAAAAGAAATTGCTATCGTGTCCATGGATAGGTTTTCAGTTAGAGATGCTGCAATACTGCTCTGATAACCCTTCTTTAAAATGAGCTACTTTTAGTTCAGATGATCAACAACATGATATCACACAATCCCAGTGTTTACTTGAAATGGCAAATGTGAGAAATTAGGATGTAAACATATTAGCTGAATAAATAACATAAATGTGGGTAAAATAACATCACATGACTGCTCACGTTTCAGTTTTTCCAGGCTGTAGCTACGAAACATAACAGAAGGCAGCAGATTCCAGTGGACTGATGAAGAAATGTATCTTTATCTTATCAAAGAAAATAAACCATAAGGGTTAATTTGATCACCACTGCTGACTTCCCCTGCTGCTGCTGCTGGCAGTGTGTTTTGTCATCCTGCTCTCATGATGCAAAAATAGCCATTAAATGAAAGAAAACAGCAAAAGAGAAGCTGCTCAACACATGCTCCACGTACCTGAGTATTTTAACAAATGTGCTGTAGAGAGTTTGGTGCTCTTGTACAGAACCTGGTCCAATTTGCATGTTTCTTTTGTGAACTTTCAGTTATTTTTTATGGTTGATTTTTAATTACAGTGATTACTGTAATTCACAGAGACGTCCTCTCTTTTTGTTGCAAGTTAAGATCTGACAGGACACACCCAACTGAGATGGGTGTCAGATCAGTCACTGCTGCACTCCCCAGTTTAAAATAAGAACTAAACCGACAGAAATAGAAAAAAAAAAGGACAACACAGGTCAGGACTAGATTAGTCACAAATTCATATTATCTTACAGCTTTTTATCTCAAGTTAGGAAACCTACTGCATCAGAAATCAACTGTCATGTCTGTTACTGAGGAACCGTGCATGTGCACACAGCTGAGACATAAACATGTGATCAAAATAATGATAAAAATGTAATTCAGTTGGCAACACAGATACCATTACCAATGTACAGAATAGCAATGTCAAAACAAAAGTAATGTGTAATACATTTGAAGACAGGCATGTTGTGACAGCGATTTTAGATATCAAACATTTTGTGGACAATACATGTTGCAGAGAGCTGTGATTTTAAAAACGTTAGATTAAAAAAACTAAATGCTAAAGCTCAGTTTTACAGTGAAGGTAAATCATAATGCCAGTTATAGTAAACTAGGCTGCCTGTCACTACATAAAACATAAAACAATTAAGGCAGACGCTTTGGCGTTGTCCTAAAGCAGGTACAGTGTTTAAGAAATTGTGTGTACTTAGGATGTTACTGTATGACTGTTTTCTTGTCTAGAATCAAGATAAGATAGCAAACGTCAGCTTTTATACATGGTGGAAACTTACTGGCAGGTTTCGTGACGTGTTGACTACCACTCCCATTAGACTAGACCCACAGATGCTAAAAGAGCTTCTAACTCCCTCAGGCAATGCTTAATGATGCTTAACATAATTGCCAGACCTCTGAGGAAGCAGAAATGGTCCCTAAGCGGGTCGCTTCTCACTCACCCAAAAAAAGGCTAAACAGTGGTTGCTTTGTACGATAAGGAAGGTCAGCACTAGAGGTTGTTAAACGTTAATTAACGTTGATTAGAGACGGTTCTGATTAGAGACTGCAGTGAGTTCAGTAGTGGTTGGTCATGCATTGAAACATGAAGAGATATCATGATAAAAGAGGATTAGTAATACAGGTGCACTGGGGAGGAATGAGGCCAGGCCTGCTTGCGCACACACAAATTATGAATGGAGCTCCGTCTTATCTCACGTCAAAGCCATGAAGAGCACACGTATTGGCTTGAAACCCTGCAGAGCTGCCTGAGATTACACTCATCTGCGCTGGATGGCCGCAATCGTGACTGGAGCTTCTGTCCACGTTACATTTTGTTGTCTACTAGCATACTGTGTCATGATGCTAGTCTTTTGTTACGTTTCTCTGGCGCGCACACTAAGCAGAGTCACTGAAGAAGAACTCTCTGTACTTGCGCCTGATTTGGAAACTTGAACATGTGCAATAAGAGCAGCTGAGGATGTGTTGTGAAAGTGATCACAGAGGGCCTTCAGGCACCGCTAACGGATGAGTGTAATAGGAAAGTTGATGACTTCCTTAACTTTCCTGCTTGTCTGTTTCAGATGGCATTTCACCCCTTGACCTCAGGATGTAGTTTCAGAATGCCTAAGCTGACATCTAGGAATCTAAGGTCGCCCCACCGAGAGTTAACATTGTCAGAATTTTAAATGTGTTTCTCATGTGAATGATTGTAAGTAGTGTTGCACTGATACCGATACCGTATCGGTATCGGCACCGATACTGGCACTTACACACTTACACACAGTGTCGTATTGGTATCGGCAATAGAGAGCGCTGATACCATGAAGCTTATTGACTAAATGGCTGCACGTGTTTCTGCATTGTGGCAATTTTTATTTTTTCATAGCTCTGAAACTTTGTATTGTGCAGTTACTCAACCAGTAAATGGTGTTCTTTCAAGGTTATTATATTTTATTCAGGATAAGTGGAACACTATACATATCAGGATTTATAGCCATATATTGAGCATTTAAGTCAGAGTTGGTATCGGTACTCTGTATTGGCAGATACCTGAAAAGCTGGTATCGGTATTGGTATCGGTAAGGAAAAAGTGGTTTTGGTGCATCCCTAATTGTAAGGTTGTAAAGTTGTACTTTAATTTTTTTTGGTATCTCTCTGATGCAAATAACTGTATGTTCTCTGACTAATGAGCTAATGCACATTTCCTGGTGAAAGGTGTTCAGGAATGAGGTTTTTTGTTTTATCTGAATTCTTTTCTTCTTAAAATACATAAATTGCATTCTAGAATTTAAGCTCTTATGTAAATGGCATTGATTCAGGCTCTGGGATAAGCACTTAAGTTAATGCTGTAATGCCTGTTGGGCATATTTTTAGAGTCAGTTGAAGAGTGACTTCTTTTTTCTCTGGAATTTAGACACAGAGCTGTGACTGAAGTGCAAAAAGACATTTCAGGACAACGGCTTTGCTGGTAAATGCCCTAAAGCCAATACACAATGTTCTTGAATTTCTCAAAGGAGGTCAATGTTTGATTATTTGAGTATTTACTAAATAAATCAAACCTGTTTTGATTCACCCTCCAAAACTACAATGTTTGATGGTTACTGCAAGCCATCTACAGAACAGTGCAATCCTACTGTAAGCATGTAGTGGTATGATTTTGCCACTTCCAATCACTTTAGCACCAAATATGTTTCTCCCTTAGAATGAAAGTGTTTTACGTCCTGTTAATTGAGTGCACAGCTGCACAAATGCACAACTTATCTCACAAACATCCCATCGGCAGTCAGTGACCCCATGCAGTAACATTTATTGTATGTTGGATACCACAATCAGCACAACAAAAATAAAGGCTGCTGCAAATTATTAAAGGTGTGTAAGGGCCAGTGCCACGGTACTAGTTGCAAGCTTGATGTCATATAGGCCAACTATGGGGAGACATTGGATCGTTCACTCCCTAAACCTAAAATAATGGGTGCAGCACCCCCCAGATTTAGTGCAGAGCTGGTAAAAAACAGCTGCAGTAGTAAAATCTGTGGAATTGCTACACAACCAGAAACACTGCTGTTTTTTTCACACGCCCAATCTCTCCACAACATGCAGGGTTGTCAGATTCACAGTTTTCATAGTTTCATAAGAAGATTTTAGGGTTTCTTTGGATTTTGGGGTGCTTTGTAAATGTACTGCAATCACAGAAAAGGTGTAGACAGTGAAAACAAATTGTCTAGTGAGTGTATATTGATCCTGGTGTTGAATAACTGGCAACCTAAGGACACACAGACTTATAGAATAAAGGAAGCAGCAGAAAAGCGCAGCTCGTTCAGTAAATACTGTTTTTACAGAGACAATAAGAATGTTCATGAATAATATGATTTAACGTATGTAGAGATTATTAATGTAAAGAAGTTGTGTGTTTGTTTATGTTCAGACACATTCTGGTGGGTTTTAAACTTTTTGCCGTGTCCTTTGCCCTCTGCAGGGTTCGAGCATCTTCTCCGTACAACTGCTACATCATATTATATATATTTTGTATTTTGTAGGTCGTTTTGCGATCACACCTATATGAAAGCTGTCACCAGTTTTCACCATCAGATTAGAATGTAAATCTTTTTTTTTTGCGTATGTGGGGTCAACTTAAGTTGGCGCCCATGACTGATGGCAAGTACAAGACCACAATGCACAATACTAAAACAATACTGTGACAAATTATGCAAACCTGGTCTCTTTCAAGCTGTTCTAAAGGTAAGACAATGATACAAAGAAAACAATATGCATTAATATGCATTAACAATGAAATGAGGAAACTATATGCATTAAAGTATTAAATATTCATCAGCATTCTGTGACCCCCTTCCCAAATTACCATGCGCTATATTTCTCGCCTATAAGCAGAAGACAGTGTCAGCATAGTGTTCACCTACTTAAATAAAAGATTCTGAGTATTGTTGAATTGTTTAGCACATTATCATACTGAATAAAGCTTTGACTTTTTGATATATCCCGCGACACTGCCTGCCCCCACTGCCCGATTCCCAAGACTACAGCTGAGGAAGTCCATATCGTGTACCCACGCAATGAGTCATCGTGACTTTTCATGTAGGAACAGATGTAAAAATTGCTGTAATCCACGACTCTCTCTCAGTTCAGCCGACCTTTTGGAGAAAATGAGAAGAAGCGCACCTACAGTGCTGCCCAAACCCGACTGACACACATAGAACGAGCGACTGTTGTAACGTGCTTTTTCACAGACGTCCCATTTTAATCACCGGCTGCACACAGACTCGGTAGAAGGCCGTTTGTGAGACATGATTACAACCTCATCGAATTCAGCACAGGTGCTTTGCTCTGCCTTTGGGCTGTTTTCTGGGAGATTAAAAGTTTAGGCAGCCACAGTTGCTCAAAATCATACAGCACTGTTGTAAAACTGCTTGAGGAACACTCGTCGCAGCTTGTGCCTCATGAGCAGGATCTCAGTGTGACAGCGAACATATTTCCAGCTTTAAATCAAAGAGGTGTTATTACATCTGACCACAAACATTACTGAACAGGACTGGTTTTATTGGCTCGTCTCCCGCCCTGTTCCTCTCCTAAAATACGTCTGACGTTTCATTGTGTATTTCTCTGGGACGAGTGATATTCCCCAGACACTCCACACAGGTGACGATCCAACAGGACTAGTGGTGGAAGAATGTCTATTTGATGTCATAGAAACAGTATTTGTTCCTGTTTGTGTCAGTTTGTTCGTGTGCCTTTCTGCTTCAGACGTGCACCAGTTCACCATTCCTTCTTTAATTTTTAAACGTGTGTGCAAACGTTGTGTGTTATATCATTTGCTAACCTTAATGCAACATTAATATAACAAAACTGCTATGATTTGGCAATAAACCCGGAATTATGTTGTTGTCAAATATTAAAGTATTCAGCCTACACTGCTGTAGTGTGACTTTGCAGGGCTTTAATCATGTAACCAGGGCTTTACTTTATATGTATTGCAGGGTGTAAGACTCTTATACTCTGAAGCAATATGATTGGTATTTTAGTTAGAAGCTTTATTGATCGGTGGCATGGTGGTGTAGCGGTTAGCACTGTCGTCTCACAGCAAGACGATCTGGGTTAGATTCCCAGGTCTGGACCGTTCTGTGCAGAGTTTGCATGTTCTCCCTGTGCTTGATTGATCACTCTAAACTTGCCGGTGGGTGTGAGTGTGTGAATGGTGGCCATGTGATGGGCTGTTTATGCTGTACCCCGCCTTCGCCCAATGACGCTGGGATTGGCTCCAGCCCCCCGTGACTAGCGGGATAAAGCAAAAGATAGTGGTTCAATGGGTGGTCTTTACTGATCCCAGAGTGAAATTTAAGATCTTCGCATTTAACCCATCCGTGCAGTGAAACACTCACACTAGAGAACAGTGAGCACACTTGTCCGGAGTGGTGGGCAGCCCTACCACTGCGCCCGGGGAGCAGTCAGGGGTCAGGTGCCTTGCTCAAGGGCACATGGCTTATGGTATCGAACCAGCAACCTTCTGGTCATAAGGCTGGTTCCCTAACCTCCAGCCCACAACTGCCCTATTATTTGATATAATTGTTTGAGTTCATCAGAAATTTGTTTTCATTTTCCCACTAAACCATTTGAATTATGATAATTATGTCGATTTTTATAGTTTATAAAAATAAAACCTCTATATTTCCAAAGTATTTGCATGTTTTTTGCAAAATCTGAAATTAATGTGGCTCTTAATTGTGTCACCGGAGATTCATTATGTGTTTTGTACAATTATTAATCAATATAATCAGAACTTTGCCTTAATTTCCCCACTCCATGCACCCTTTCCATTGATAGAGGGATAATTATATCCGTTATGGAATAGTTTAATCTGTTTAACCCTCTAGACCCCACAGCAGCCTCTGCCAGCTGCACTGCTTTTCATTGTAGCAGTGAATTTTGCTAGAAAACACGACAGTTACAGCCATGTTTAAGATAGATTACATGTTAGATGGTTAGCTTTTTTCTTTAGTAATCAAAAGATTCCAGTTTTCAATCTACAACAAAACATACATGTTAATATATATCTTTTTTTGATGTATGTGGATGAAGAGTATGAGACTTAAAATGTTTGAAAGTATTCTGTTACTGAGATATGAAGATAGCAGAGACTGACAGGATGTAAGTTCAGCTAGACAGCAGTGATAGTGTGGAGGCAGTTTTTTAAATCTTTGTTTAGCAAAATGCTTTCATAGTTGATTGAGCTGATTTATTGAACACGAGCCAAGTTAATGCTCCAAAGCGAGTCAGAAATCCACAAGAGTGTTCTAGAATTCTGTTGGGGTCTGAAGGGTAAACATCTCGACGGTTTTTGTTCTTAAATATTACAATATTTGTCTCAACCACCCTCAATATTGTTCTGTGAATTACTTAATATTGTTCTGCTCAAATACATTTTCAGCCCTGTTGTTTTGAAATACTGCATTATTTTTCTGAAAGTTTCTCAGTGTGAGTTTTTCTCTGTATCATTCAACAACAGGTAAATGTTTGATGGCTTGTATTGTAATTTGTTTACAAAATGAAAAGTGTTGCTATGTAACATTGCCTGGATAGCCCATTCCTAATGGGCAGCCATTTGTCTCACTGTCTCTTTTGAGATATACTTTAAATAATACAGAATATTTTTCTCAATATTTTTCAGCTCTAATACAAACAAAAGATTAATCTCTGTGTGTGTGCCCCGGGTTTCTGTCTGCTGACGAAACACTCCGAGATACACTGTTGGTGTTGTTTTGTATCTGGCAAAGCTGTGTAACTTTCAGTTCCTCCCTTGAGGTGTGTGTTCTGTCAGCGTGTGTTTTCACAGAGGCTTTTATGGCGCACAAATGTGAGAATAGGATTTTTGGCACAGGTGCAAATGCGTGAATGAAGCCACAATCAGACTAGCGTGTCTGCCGCCCTGTTTTCTACCTGTCTGAACAGGCGAGTGCTTTCGAGGACAGCTGTTTGCTGTCTGCAGGTTACACAGTGATACACTATCAGGTTGTTTTTATGAGATGACAAAGGTTAATCACTGCATGATTTTGATCGTGCACACCATTTAACTTTGCTTTTTACATAAAAGACTTGTTTTCTTGTATATGTACGTCATGTCACGACCTCATCCCACCAAACCCTTCTCCCACTCGTGCAACACGCCCTCATATGATAGTTTCAATTTACTTAATTTTGCAGTCACTCATCTTGCACTAGTATTTCTTCCGAAATAGCATCAGAGCAGACTATTTGTTAGTCACGTCAAGCCGGTTAGCGAAGGTCATAAAACTGAAAAAGATGAGTCCTCCCTGAACCATACATCCTTTAAATTATTGAGTTACTCTGTTCTTCTCACTCTGCCACCTGGTACTGCACTGCAGCCAAAGGGGAATCACTTGCACACACACTGTGATCTTATCTGTTGTTATAGCAACTTTTTAGTGTTAGTGAGAAGTGTTTTGGTTTGATATGATAGTAACATATTCTGCAGTGGGATGTCTTCTGGACTGATTGAAATGTGATTGGAAGACTGTTTGGTTTAAATCAGGCTTTGATCTTTAAAATTGTAAGATATTACATCTTATACATCATTACATTAGATAGATAAATAGATATCTTCTTTATTCTTTATAGAAACGTATTGTCATTTCTTAATACAAAGCAATGCAATACAGTTAGCATCTACCATCTAAATAATAATAATAATAATAATAATAATAATAATAATAATAATAATAATAATAATAATACAATTTTTATTTATATAGCACATTTCCTGAAAGTTCAAAGCGCTTGAACAAAATATACATACATACAAACACAAAAAATTCAAGTAAAATGTAACAAATTTTAGACTGACTGCTGCTGCTTTTTTTTTCTTCTTATATTTCTTATTTATATATTTCTTATATGTATAAGAAATAATAGAAAGCTGTAGAACTGTACTGGAGCATCTATCAGTGTAAGAACTGAAGTCAGAATTCTAAAATAAAATGTTAAAGTGAATGAGAAAGTGAGATGTGTCTAAGCGGTCTATGAGCTGAACCAACAGAACAGAATTAACTTTTACACATGAAAGTAAACGAGAAGCAGTGAATGAAATTGAAAATGACTCATTATTTGTGCTAGTGTGAGTGTGTGCGGTTACTGGATACATTTCCTACAGAACTGGTTCAGGTTCTTTTTTCCTATACAATCTGCTCCACTACTGATTTCCAATACAGACTTCCAGTCAGAATCTATCTTCCTCCTAGCATTTTACTGGAGTGCATGGAACCAAGCATTTAGTACTTAAATGCTAGATCTAGTAGAATCTTTACAGTGATGTTACCTTCCTTGTAAGCGGCATTTTCAATTAAATGACATCAGCAATGAGTAACCAGTTCCCATGCACTGTGACTCAAATCCTGCCGAGACCACATGCCTTAAAAGAAATGAGTTAATATAATATAATGCAATGTGATACTATCTGCTAATATTTTTTATTTTTCTTGTACACCCAGTAGATAAGTTGGAATGTTTAGAAGGACGGCCCTCTTTATCAGCCATTACAGGAATCGTTTGTTATAAGAGAGTTGCTTATGCTGTGAGTGACCTGTACTGCAGTTATTTGATAAGCAAATTATTTGATGTCTTAATGGATGACGTTTTTGATCTTGTTAGCTTGTTTGATAACAGCAGATTTCCAGATAACAATAAGCTAATTGTGACATGTGGCTGTTATTCAGAATTTCTGCGATGTAACACATTTTATCAGCTTCTTGTATTACATTTAATCATTTGAGGGAACAGCTGTGCATTAGCAATTCAAATGATACAATGCAGATGCTGTGAGTGTCAAATGAGCAACCTCCACATGCACAACAGCCCACGAGTAAGACAATACTGTCAATACCCACTCCTGCACACAACGCTGTGACCGGTTTGAACCTGATTCGTGTTTATTCCTGTGAACAGATCATAACAGACATCTACACGCCGGGTCGAGTCTTAGATTCGCTCATTAAAACTCCCTTTGTGTGTGACTGGCTGCTATCTGGAAACAACAACTGTGAACATTGTTTCATTTAATTAAGACATACAACTTCGACAAGAAGTCAGGGGTCGCATTTACTAACACAAATAGCTTATTTTGTAGAGAGTGTGTGTTCATTAGCCCCTTTAAATTGTCATGAACACAAAGCATATGTATCTTTGTGTTTGCTTCATCTCTAGCGACCTCTGTTCAAACTGCTTTCAGTCGCCGTATGTCCATCAGCCGGCTAAGCAGCAGCAGCTTTACTGCCTAATTAGCCGAGCAGCTTACCAGAAGTTACATGTGCACAACTTAGCAACCATTAGAAAACCATTAGAAGTGTAGTGCAAGACAGAGTTGAGGAGAAAGCTGAGATAAGACCTAACTGTAATCCCCGTCTAGTCTCGTCTATCTATGTTCATTTTTATATTCCCTCGTCTTTCCCATGTGCATTTGTTTATGTTCCCAGTCATGTGGTTATGTTTTGTCATGTGATCCGTGTCTCCGCCCCCCCCACCTGTTCCTAGTCTGCATCTCCTACATTGTTATCAGGTGTTTCTCGTTCCCTCTTGTTATCCTGTGTATAGATTGCTTTTGTTTTCCTCCCAGGTTTGTTTTCTGTTATTCCTCTGTATCTGTGATTCCCTAGATTGCTGTTTCCTTGTGTATCCCAGTTTATTAAATATTTTGTAAAAACTTGCGTTTGCGTCCGACCCTCCGTTTTGTCCTGCCTTTTCTCCGTCTCCTCGTCTGTCCAAGCACCACGTATTTTACGTTTTGTGCTGTTTTTTTATATAACAAGCTGTAACGCCCCGCATAAAATACATGCTTATGTCGCCTCAGAACTGTACACACTGGACACAACATGAATTTCTATGCAATTTTGCCATGTTTTTCACACCACAACAAACATGGGCAGATTGTATATCAAAAATACAGTTACATATTGTCAGAATATGTAGAGTATATAGCAGCAAAACAGGCGAACACTCTGGAAAAGCGAAAGAAGAACATAGAGTCTCTCTTAATTCAGAAAATAGAACTATACCAGTGCTTACCACTGCTAGTGATATCACTAAACATTAGCATTACACTGAAGTGAAAAAACATTGTTGTGTAGTTTAGCTTAAATAGGAACACTGACTACAGATCATTTAAATATTGAATGCTGTACGAAACAGCTTAAACACTAGACAGGGAAAAATGGAAATATATAAAGTTCAGTCACATAATATTTATCAGCAGACAGTTATTATAATGAATTATTTTACTTTAAACTTGTATAATGCATTAATGCCATTTGGGGAAACATGTTGCCATACTGACATTTTAATTACAGCCCCAGTACCTGTATCCAGAAATTCTTTTCATGATGAGTCCTCTGAGAGCACTAATAATATCCGAGCGATGATTTCCTAATCCCATGTCGCTGGTGAGATCACAAAGGATTGGCTGGTCATATTCTGTTCGTTTTTACTGCAAGGAGGATATTATGACTATATAGAGGCCTTGCTTCCAGTGCATGTTGAACGCAATCAATGGTTTATGTAACCCTAAGGTTGGAGGAGATGCGACACTCATAATGAGTACAGTTGCTATGCTCCTCTTCTGATGTCTCATTGGATGACGTTTTTGGTTAAAGTAATTAACCTGTGTTCATAGATTTTCATTATGAGACTCTACATTGGTTTAGGATTACACTACATTAGCAATAGCCATGATTCATTCCTCACACCCGTTGAATAATATGATTAGGTAGTCCCTCCCCAATGTTTCCCTCTAATACGTGTGATTTAGCTCACGACCAACTCAACAAATAGTCAAAACAACTCCAAGCACTACCGTGGCATGCCAGGGCTGAGGATGTTGTGGTATGTCAGTGACCATGCCAGGTCATGCTCCATTAGTGGTAGCCCCCTGAACACTCTTTGATGCCTCCAAATGGAGAACAAGTGGAACAAATTGAGGGACTGACCTATAACATTGCGTAGAACAATGTTCTGTCTTGGTTATGGACACTGCTCTGCAATTTTCTCTTTCCTTTCCAGGCCTCTATCTTTCCTAATGGTCTGAATCCTGTTTTCACTTTGTACTGCATGGTCTGTGCTTTGGCTTCATTTATGGAATCAGATTAGTTGACTCAGCGTTCCCATATGCCAGTATCCAAAGCGTGATGTCATCAGCAGTGTCTGTCAACCCTGCTGGTATTCGAGGTTTGATAAATCACATGGCTTCCCTATTTTTGATTGTAAATGTGTTATGATTCACACTTGCTTCCTGCATGGCTAGAACACTTTGTAGTAGATGACGTGTGGCCGCATTGAGAGCCATAAGAGAAGTTGGCATATATTACATCGATTCATCTTCTGTTATGTAATGGTTCAGGGTGTTTTGACACAGATTTAAAAGAACTAGAGCTCCTTAAGGAACCAAAGGTGTAGCAGTGTAGGGCTCTGCTCTTAAAAAAATGAGGGTACCTAAAGGTTTCTTTGCCACAGAAGAACCATTTCTCTGGATGATTCTTCAGAGAAGCATTTCTGTATATGAGCTGTGAAGTGCGGGTGTGGAGAACATTTTCAAGAGAAAGTGGTTCCTCTATAGTCTCACTATGAACTGGCTGGACAGTGTTATGGAGAGATATACTCTTAAAAATTCAGGTCCCATAAAAGGTTCTTTCCACAATACCAGAGGAGAACAACCTTTACCTGCCTTTAGAACCTTTCAGTTGATGGCTCTTGTTATGTGAGCTTTTCTAATAATAACCACTCAGTTTGTACTTTTACGTTTGTAATAAATGTGAACTTTTAAAAGGTTTTGCACACGCACATGTTTTAAATATTTAGCTAATCTTGTCTGTTACATCATCATTGCAAAACCATGCATTCACAAAACTGACTGCAGGTAGTAGAAGGCTGTTCTGTGTATGAGCCCTCTAACCAGTCACAGTGTTATTTGTACTGTGTACTGTAAGAATCTTTACATTTTCTTTAAAAAAATGAAATTGTAATATAACCTAAAGCCACCTGCTTCACACTGTCATAAGATTTTATCACTCCAAGCAGTGACGTTACTGAGCTTTAGACCTGGCCTGCCTCCTCATCTTGTACCAGGCTGGTCTCCAGAAGATTTAGCCGTCCCTCTGGGATAAGAAAGCAGTGAATCACATTAGCCTTTACTGTTGGACAGCAGTAAATGTTTATGTGCTGTACTACTGTTTTAAAGGGCTACAGATGCCGGAACAAAGAGGTTTGATCATGCAAATGCCCTCAACTACTGCTGCTCCTAGGACATTTCAGGCTTGGAGGAAAAAAAACGACAGGGACATTTCTTTGGCATACGTAGGGAAGGAGGTGATTTTAACCTTTAGGAGTTGTTTTGTTGTATTATTGTTTGGTAACTCTGTCTTTATGTAGCGAGGTACTCAGTGTCAAAAGCTTGAATAATATTTATTTTTCTCTTTCTACAGCCAAGACTTATCTATGTCTACTTAGAAACACAAATATACTTACCAATTCCCTTTAATGATTTCTAATAGACCCCAAAACACAGCATTTCTCTTATACTGCACATCTGTATTCACCCTCTGTGTAAAACGCTCCATTAAAGCTCCTCTGTATTTAAACCACGCTTCCCAATGAGCCCACTGTGTTCTGATTGGTCAGCTTGCCCACTCTGTTCTTACAATGGCGGCGGTTCTGCTGTTATAGTTTGAGCCAGAGACTGATCCTCAAAGTCAAGTAAACCAAGTTGGTAGACCTGAACCACCTTCATTAGCTGGAACAGCATGTTTCAGAGTTTTTACTTTTATAGCTCTGTATGCGTTGTGCCAAGTCATTCGTTGGGCAATAAGTGTCGTGTTACAAGATGATGTCAGTTTATAACAGCAAAAATGGCAATTACGACAAGACACTTAAGGCAGCTGGGAAAAATAGTTTCTGTGGGAGAGAGTTTCTATGTCTGGCATGTACTTTGGACTTTGTAACTTCATAACAGATTGTTTACAAACGCAAGAAGCTACATAACACACTAATGGGAAAAAACAGAAAAGCGCTATACGCCCCCTTTGAGAATCTGGACTATCAACAGAATTTCTTCACGTCACAGAAAGGAAAAAAACTCAACTGAAAAAAAGGTAATTTGGCCAAAAGTTAATTCAAGCCTTTAATGCTAACTTGCTACCACTAGCTTTTATTTTTGAGTATTACAGAGTACCATAATCCACTGAACATTTAAAAGTACAAGCTTTGCTGCGTTGTGTATGATATCCAGGGCTGCACAGTAATCTTGTTCTTCAAGACTGCCAAAGGCTCTTCTTTAATCTCAGAACAGACAACATCTGGGCACAACTGGCGTCCAGGCCTCTTTCTGTATTTGATGCTTTATGGTGGAAAGGCTGTTTAAATAAGACGTTTTCCACAGTTGCAACGTCATTGCCACCGCCCCCCTCTCCCCAAGAGTCAGTGTGATTGCTCGTGGCACACAACGGGGTGGTTTTGTATTCTGGCCCCAAAAAGAGTGCTTTCTTATCATCATGTAGCAAAGAACATCTGCTGAGAAAGGCTGAACTTCTTCATCACAGGCAGGAAAAAGAAAGCACAGCATTGCATAATGTTTACTTTAACCAGGAACAGCCAACCGAAATACATTCTGCATGTAACATCCAACCACCGTCATTTTTATCTCTCCTTGAAGCTGATTCTATTACTGAGGCGTCCCATAAATCTGTGCATTTCGCAAGTGGCCAAAGAGAGAGAGGGGAAGGAAGCCGCTGGCAAGACCAGAGGCTGTGAAATGTAGATTGATTCCTCTGTTGCGTAACTGGGAGATCATCCGTCCTTCCTCTAGTTCCCCTGAGCAGACAGACCTTTTTTTGACAGAGGATTTAGAGCCAGGGTGCAAAGTGTGCTAGGAGTCCTGAGGTTAATGGAAAAAGAGGAAGAGGAGTCGCTCATGTTCTCCAGAACAAGTACAAGAACATGTCAGTGGGATTGTTAGGATTGTTGGAATCTGCTTAAATAAAGCTTTTGGCTTCGGCCCTCTGTGGTAAAATAAAAAATACTGGTAAAACCAAATTAACAGGAGAAGCTACAAGTTTTTACACACTGTTAACACTACATTTTCATACATACTTCATTTGAACACATGCATAGCTATCCAGGCTGAAGCCTAGCTGCTTATGCAGTTTATATTACTATGACAAAAGCTGTGATTGTAGCCCTTCTATCCCATTTATCACTATTTTTAAGAATTGTTAACATTTTTTGGGTGTCAGCAATATCATGATATACAACTGTATACTTCTTATCATGTGTATTCTATTTAAATATAACTTAAATTTGTAACTTACATATAACTATATTTATAACTTCTACAACACTAACAATATATTTTATAACTTTATGGCACTAACAATATTTTTGTCAGACTTTTTTGTAAATAACTAAATAAAAAAATTAATCACAAGACATATTGTAAAACCTGAAAGTATTTTTTATTATGTTTTATTTTTTGCCTTATTGCCCACCAAAAAAAGATGCTAATTTTATTCACGGAATGCTTTGCCTTCTTTGCACAATGTTATTTCAGATATCCTTATCTTAATTTGTATTGCATGTCACTTCACAATAAAATTTTGCTCATATCATTCAGTACAAAATAACCAAGGTTAAGCATTAACTTTCTTTCATACCGCTTCTACTACTAGGTTTACGCATTTAGACACGCTCTGTAAAACACTACTAAATTAACCTTACTGTAAAAAGTTACCATAATACATAAAGCAAACTTAATCAAATGATTCAACTGTAATCCAAGTTACATGAACACTACAGAGAGTGATTAATGTACAGTGCCTGCTATTCTCATTTAAGATCATCTCAAGTAGTCATTTTGGCAGGATGCTTGTGAGCTGAGATATTAATATAAAGACATATGGTAATATTATGTCTCTGACTCTATTAGATAACCATGTTTTGTTCCTGTTGAACCTGCTGACCCTTACTCATAGCTCTGGACCCATTAAATACAGTATGAAAGGATGTTGATTTCAACATTTATCTCTGGTAATCTCACTGGAAGGCCTCTGGTTATACCACATACGGAACCAAAGGCTCAAAACTCTTGTCATGTTACACCAGGCTTTTCATCTCTGATACTGTACTTGAGAACATGAAACTACAAGCCTTAAGCTTAACGTTGTTGAAATGTTTTTGCACAGCAGCGCTAGTACGTCATACAGTAGCCTATACATTGCAATACAAAGAATTGATTAAAAGACTAATTCGGCTAAATCAGATCAGCCAGTTAGACGGGATGATACGTGGAAGAAAGTTGCATGCAAGTAGAAAATTGCTGCTAACTGGAAGCCTATGGGCTGTTTAGTGTTTATCTGCAATATTTACTGCATCCTCCCTAATTTAAATCTTAAAGTACAGAGTAGTCTTATGAACTCTGTTTAGGATGATACCGTAGAGAATTTTCCTCTTGTTTCATTGTTCATAAGTGTTATGTGGACAGATAAGGTAAAAAAGGATATTTGTGACCACACTGAACACTGCATTTCAACATAAGAACCTTATTCAAGGTTGAACAGCATCACAATTTCAAGATGTCTTGCTGCTGTTGGATCAGGACAGCTTGCCATCCTTTGATGGAGCTACGAGTTCTGATTGTTATCAATCAGTTATACCAGGTAAATTGAGTTCTGATATTTTAGGTCACTTTGATGTTAAAATGTACAAACACTTAAAGAGTTCATAAACTTTCAAGCCTCAATGTACAACCTTTTTTTAGTTAACTTGCCATCAAGACCTTAGCCAGCACTTTCTGGGTTTTTTTGGTCTTCATCTTTGTCAGTTCCGCAGCCTGGCATCATTGCATTTTGAACATTAGATATGGTAATTAAGCTGTTACTGTGTAAATCTTTGTTCAGTTGAGGGTGGGCCATAAAGTAAACGTATTGCATCACATTTTTTTACGACAACTATATATCAAACCTGGCACTGGTACTGACAAAAAGAAATGATACTTTAACCTTAAATATTCCAAAACTGATATTTCACACCCTGCATTGTGTTAAGTTAAGTAAAGTATTATTATTAAATTATGGGCATTAAACAGGCCTAATACTGTTTTTCATCATAAAACACTCAGCACAGTAGCATTCTTCAATTTCTGACAATAATTAATCAGAAAAGCATATAACATAATGCAATCCCAATGATTAATATTCTTGTTCATTATTATTGAATTGTATATATATATATATATATATATATATATATATATATATATATATATATGCCATTGTAATGAAAGTAGCTTTTTTAAACGACGTAGTGAATGATGCTCTTGGATTTTTTTTTGTTTGGGGTTTTTTTTGGGAGGGGGGGGGGTTTTGCCTAAAGGAGAGCAAAAAAGAAAAAAAAGCATGCATCACGTTCATTCAGAGGCAGTCATTGTTTCTTTGCTTCCAACAGCTTCATTGAACATCTCATTTTATGTCTCTGTCATACCGGTCTAATGTTTGGTATCAGTACTGACAGCACAGTCCTGGTGTCCTGACAACACTGCTCCTCACATCAGCGAATCTAAAAAGGCCAAACAGCCAGAGCACACAGCCAGGAGTTTATACACTGGTGGCATGTGGCTTCCACGCCAAATATTCATGGCTCTTGCTGTGTCCCAAGTAGGCTAATAATATACTCCGCCACGTCCTGGCAAACAACGTCACAGTCCACTGCTTTTCAGCAGGCTTGCTCCATGTGATCTAAGGACATTGTTGTTGCCGTGTAAATGCCCTTGGGCGTCTGTTGATCGTAAAATATATTTACACAAATGCGTTCTGGTCTGTCTAGCTTGGGTACGCGTAGCCGTCTGAAACGATATAGCGCTGTTCACCAGGGTTACTGGAACTACATATTAAATTCAGCAGATTTTTGTGTTTACATACAGCGTTGTTGTCTTTCTCTTTAAAGCCCTGATAACAGAAAATGAAAGGTATCTGGTATGATAGTGTCTATCAGTGGAGGCCCAGCTGTCACTTTTACTCATCAACTCTTTTTTTCTCACATTAACAGTGTGGCCTAGAGCAACCCTGCTTGTTCCTGATAAGGCATTGGCCTCCTGCATGTCCCGCCCCCTCCCCTACCCTTTAAAACACTCTCACACACACACACACACACACACACACACACCTCGTTATGTAATATTCCTACACACAGCCTGAATTCCACTGCGTACATGTTGAAGGCAGCACTTTTTAATATGCTACTGTATAAATTTCAGTCTGCTTTAACTAACTTTCAGCACAACACACACTAACACATAACTCCACCACATCAGCGTCACTGTAGAACTAAAAATGATCCACCACCCAAATAACATCTGCTCTGTAGTGGTCCTTCGGGGAGTCCTGACCATTGAAGAACAGGGTGAAAGGGGGATAGCAAAGTATGCAGATAAACAGATAGCCTATAGTCTGTATTTGTAGAACTATGTGTTCCTATATAGTAAGTGGAGATGATAAAATGGAGAGAGTTTAGATAAAAGGAGGTGTAGCCATACTGAAGTGACTGGTCGGTGTATAGTATTAAGCAGGCTGATTTGCAGTTAGAAGTTGAGAACCTGCCATACAGCACTGCAAAAACACTGCAGCATACAATAAATGATGTTACTTTTTCTTAATCTGTGTAATATTTTAATAATATGATTTTATAATATAACAGTGCCTAACGTGGAAGCTTGGTATGTAGCCGCTGCTTCGTTAATGCTGATTTCTGCTTGTGCTCTTGCTGTTGAAAACTAGGTCAGTCATTCCTTTTACATAGCAATAAAATAGGTAAATGAGACATGACGATTGTTGTAAACATAAGTTGCGTTTTGTTCTATTTTATTTTCTAGCCTTTTAAAACATAGGAATCTGGTTTTAGTCCTGAACTGGGTCAGGCAGTAATAAGGACAACTGAGTTTGTATGAAAACTTCTCATTGGGAAGCCCCAGTAAAGAATATACCTGCGTACACATCTATACAGTCAGCAGTATGAGATATTTTGCCACATATACAGTCAGTACTCGCTTCTGTTCCAACAAGCTCCACAACAAATAAATCATTTTGTTCCACCCTGTGGAAATATGCTGTTGGAACACATTAGCTTTCATCCCCAGGTCTATCAGTATTTCTTTGAGACAGCAAGACGGGAGACAGGAGCTAATATGACCAACTGGCTTTCTCCCAATGGGCACGCAGTCCGAAATGCTTTGTTGGAAGCGGACATTGCTGCCGCTGTGTGTGAGAGGCAGTAGAGGAAGAGGACTCCTGTACGTGCAGCATTATTTGAAAATCTTCATCAAGCCACTAAACAGTTAAGCTCAGCTTACTCATTGAACTAAAATCTGAGGTCCATATAACAGTAGTAAAACTAACGTCTCTGACATTATTGTTGATTATGTTGTGTGTGGGCGAGACATCATACAGAGCTGACAGGGCAATGTCTGAAGAATAATTATGACTTGGGAGAGAATAACAGGGTTTCATATGCTTGATCGGTCGTCAGGACCCCTGGTCGGAAAAGGATTGGTCATCAAGAGCCAGGAACGGCATGATTTTTGTCTGCGACTGCTGAAAAATATTTCCTGCCACTTTCAAACGCCTGTTTTCTTGCTGCTGCTAGCTACCTTACATTCGTTGTATACGTCACGACGTCTCAAATGACTGATTAGATGAGTGGTATTGAAAGCCTTTACTTCATTTGCCCCTCGCTGTACCTCAGCCAAAGATTTCCCGCAAACTGCACTTCAGTTGTTCTCTGTCTAAACTGTGAAAACATTCCCCACAGCAGATATTCTCACACACAGTAGCACAGGAAGCTGAGTATACATGCACAAACAAAACAGGTGGATTGTCGTCGGATGTAATATCGTCTAAAATTCCAATAGCAGATCAATGTAACAGTAACTATTAAACATTCAGTATATGGGCAAATAATAGCTGCATCAATATTACAAACAAAAAAAGTGTCTGTAATGGACCATTTCACATCACTCTAAAAGACTTACATCTCAGAACTTCTATTCACTGAAATCGGCATCCATGCAATGCTGTTTATTATCAGTTGCTACTATTTTTTTAATGTTGATTCAAACAGTTTACTAATCTTTTCTAAAAATGACTGTCTGTGTCTATAGACCTACAAAAAAATTAGATTGTAAAATACAGTGGTGCTCTTTTAAGCTCTGTGAAGCTCGGTAGGAGTTGCACGATGCACCGAACATTCAATGTTTTTTCAATGTCACAAAGATTTGATTCTTTGTTGCATGGCGTGTCCGGTGTTTGGCGACTTTAAGCAAATGAATCAGGGTTAATTTGACTCGGTTGTATGCACACGGTTTTATAAATCTCTCTAGTGTAAAGCTGGGAACACCAGCAACTTGGCTAAGCATTTGGTCGCCAAGCAACCTGACCTCTACACAGAGCTGAGAAGTGGACAGGTTACACTGTGGTGCTTTACTAAACTTTACTAGCGATTACTAATCCAACTGTTTTTGTGTCGGGGTTAAGCTAATTACTCATCTTGCTGTGTGAACAGCGTTTCCATCGCGAATAGGCTCTCAGGCACGTAGCCTGCTTACTCGTTAAACTGAATGTGGGCTCATCTAAAACGGTAAAATGTTGGTGATTGAAACGGAGCAATGAGTGTCCAAATTATTAAATTCACGTTTTACATTCAGACAAAGGAAGGACTTTATATTTCTGTGGGTTGTATTTCTTCCAAGTATCGTTTTGGTATCGAGATCTGTGATATTACACTTGGTATCAGTATCGAAGTCAAAATTCTGGTTTTGTGACAGCATTAGTAGGAGTGAAATCTATTATTCTATAATCTATATATATATATATATATATATATATATATATATATATATATATATAATCTGAGATGCCTTTCTTCAATCTCACTGTCACCGGCATATAACAACCCACATATGACATCACAGTGAAATATCCTAACCAGCATGCAACCTCGATCATAAAACACCATTACAGGATACAAATCTCTGTTTCGGCTCTGTTTGAACATGGCTTTGGAATGCTACGTGGAAATGTTAAAGAAAGTATAATGCCAGCCATACTCGTTTCTGCTTTCCTTTATTTGTGCATTTTTGGCACCGCTGTAGCGTTCGCATTCTCCAAGAGAGACCTCCTCCACAGAATGCAGCAAACAGCTACATCCTTATATAAAAGCCCTTGTTTTGTGCTACAAGCTCAAGCTGCCAGCCCACACTACATACACGTTAGTCCTAACACTAGTCCTTCATTTCAATTTGTTCAGCACATTTGGAAATATGCGAGTGCGCTGTAAGTGCTGAACATTTAACATTGTAACCTGCTTTTCTCATGTTGTTAGTACAGGTACGTCTGCATGGCCCTGTTTATGTTTTTCCAAGAGACTTCGTCCCAGCTGTGATTTGCCCTGCTTCTTTCTTTGGCACCACAGAGCTGGGGCATATTACATTTTGCAGAAAAAACATCTTATCAAAGCGTGGCCTGTGATTTAATGTGAATTTTGCAGTTTACCCTTTTCCACGGCTCTCTGAAAAACAATGAGCCTCAGTTTTGTGCTAAGCCTGTCCAGGAGGCGTTGAGTGGGACTCTTTCAGAGGTGAGGTCAGCGCTACATTGCTTTGCTGAATTGGCAGCTAAATGCAAGGCTGCAAACCTGTGGCCAACAGTGAGCTCCTGTCTGCCAGTAGTTATAGTGATACTGGATGGAGAGAAGCCATTCCAGACAGCTTGTCAGTGCAGGTTGAGAAGGCATTACTTATGGTGTGTTTTCATGTTAAGACCTTTTGCATTGCTGGTTTGTCTTTAGTGTAATGTGTGATTTATGTTTCTAATATTAGTTTTATTACAGGGATGGGCGAATTTAACATTTCTGGACTGGTGCTGGTTTAAATTTAGTTTAAGGTATTTGTATTATTTTAATTTGTACACACTGTAAATTAAAATATTGGGAAACAATATAATAGTTTTCATGTGATAATAGCATTTATTCATTCATTCATTCATTCATTCATTCATTATCTTATCTTATTTATTTGATGGATGTTCCATTATCATTTCCTATTATCATTATTATCATCATGCGGTTATGCTATAAATCTCATGAAAGCCAAGTGAGTCATTCCGGACAAACTCACTTAGCCCTCCAAGTTAACTTCATGTGAAAACTTCTATTAAATTCATAAGACCTTGCAAAATCCTTTAGCTCTACCCCAATTGCTTTTTGAGTTTTCACTGGTGATGCGTAGAGTACACTGACAATCACAAAAGCATGAAAAGGGCCAATAATGTACTTGGGCTATATGATTTTTTTAAGGTCCCATGAATTTAATAGTGGCTTTCACATTCTAGTTTTCAAGACAATCCATGGCATGAAGTGGGAGGGCTAGGTGTGTTGGTATGGAAAGACCTATGTACACTACTGGAGATGAAAGGACTCTTACCCCCCACTCCCTTCCTGTTATTGTACTATAGTGTTCCTACTTTGATGCAACGGACAACAAGCACATTCCTATAAATAACTTCTTAGGCATTTTTTCTCCTCCTAAATCCTCACTCCGCTACAGTAGCCAGTGGATTGAGATCAAAGATCCATGATAAATCAAAGTGAGAGATCTAATAAAATGGGTGTTATTATGTGGAACAAAGTGTCCACACATTGTGCTTTGTACTTACACCATTCATTCATGAAATAATCCCACCAACCTGGCCAATACCAATAATGCGGAATCTCCTCAAACCTCCACACACACACACACACACACACACACACACACACTCATGATTGTCTTCCAATATTAGTGAGGTCATCCATAGGTTTCTATTGAGCTTTGTTTTACTATAACTAAATAATACTACACCTACACCTAAACCTAACCTTAACCTTAATATCCAAAACACTAATTTTCTGCTCTACTAGATTTTTTTTAAAAACTTGATTTTTGGAGAAAATGACATGTCCTAAAGTGAGGACCAGCAAAATGTCCTCACATTACCAAAAAAATCAGACTGTGCTATACTAGTGAGGACATGTGGTCCTCACAACTATTGCTCTACAAGAACACTCACACACATTATGTAATGTCACATAAATTAGAAAACATATGGCTGTATTTACCTAAATAAGATGTTCAAACAAATACTGACAGAACAGTTCCTAGTTTAAGAAACTGTTCTAGTTAAATACAACTAAACTAAAATTAGAGACGGGTATTTTTATATCACAGAAAACATTCAGAGAAGGCCTAGTAGATCTGAAAGTACCTGACTGTTACTGTTATTTACTGTTTTTTTTCCTGTGACCAGTAAAGAAATCATACAACAGAAGTTATTATATTTTGAGAAAGAAAAGATCTTTAATCTGATTGGATATGATGAATTGTGTCTAATATGCGAAGGGACTGAACTAACTAAGTAAACATGTCAGTTTTGATTTCAGGCTGACAGTAACCAGTTGAAAAAAAACTACGAAGCTTTTGATCCTTCTGGTTCTGACCGTCTCTCGCTGCCTCTGTAAACAGGGTGTCCTCACTCTTCGTTCTGCTTGTCAAAAAGATGCCAACTCATTAGCCATAGTCATTAGCAGCTAGCTCTGAAGTCCAGATATGTTTATTCACTGCTGGTTTGTGTCTCATTTTCTGGACTCCTAATGGCGGCTCTGTGCTCATACATGCCTGTTTACACTCGTGAAATCGGACTTAATGAGCTGAACAGCGGGTTCTCTGTTTTAAATGTGGACGGTGAGAAATTTGAGGTGTGAAGTAGTCGTGAGCTAACACATTTGAAAGTGAAGTAGGCTCATCAGTCTTCCTGCCGTGGGCATTTCAGAAAGGCCCATTGAAGTTGAGGGTGACTGGCAGGGGTGTTGATAGATCCCCATGATGTCATATAGCAAGACATGACGTGGTGTGTATGAAAAAAGTGTGGAAATATAAATAAATAACACTTCCTGAATGTGCGCTGACTTTCTACCTGTGATCTTTATCCACATGTACAGGTGCATGTAGCCGTTTCGAAAATGTATAATTGTGACTGAGATTGATTGCCATATGTAATACGTCATAGCTGAGGCCGACTGACCATCTAAGTCTAGGTTTATACGTGATGCATTGTAAATGCTGTTTAATTGTCAGTGTGATTCATTGTGATTAACCGAATTGGAAGGTGTGATTATTTGATTGATAAATTAATTGTTAGTAAATGAGCTCTAGTACAATCCCCAGACATGTTGTTGGCATTGTTCTCAGGACTACAAGGAACACTCAGTACTCAAGAAAAACAGCATTTTCATATTTAAAGATCATGCCAGGAGCCCAAAACCCAACCAATCGTTTTCTGTTAAGAATACAAGAAGAAAAACCTCAGTGTTTCCATTCCCTGCCAGCATATTCTGGGTCGTGTTAGAGTGCCAGGCTCTGGGGTTTGGCAGTGCTTTAATTCTACTCTAATGGTCTACTACACATTTTACACTCAAACGCTTCTTAAATGCCCTCTTCTTTTCCAGACCATTAGAAACAAGCAAGCTGCAGCTCTTGGTTTAATAGAATTTTTTTTTGGCCATTTCTTTACTAGTACATGGAGTACTATGTTGTGAGACACATTGTTTATCTCTTGCTAAAAGTCTAATTATTAGATAAAACTATTTCACAGCTAAAAGCCATTCTACCCTCACATTCTGAATGTCAGCGGATGTGTAGTTCTCCAAATAATCTATTACACAGTTTGATGTTTCTTGCTTGGGTGTGGTGAAATGAAATTTGGCTTGTTAAGCCCATATTGTGTGGATAACAGGCAATGACAGTGTTAGGACTCTGTGGTTAAGTGGTGTGCAGCCCAAAATGCCCTTCTACTCCAAAGCCCTGATGTCACAAACATTAAACCTCTGTACCAGGGTCAGAACTTATGAACTAAAAGCTTTTTTACTGAAATTACATTACATAACTATACTAGCTTACGATAGAAGAAAGTGTGCACAGCTGTTGTGCGTATACCTCTTGATTTAAGCAAGATCCATTGTTTTAGTCATGAAAGGCTTGCAGTGTGTAAACAAGATTCCATTTACTTCCATTTACCCACTCAAAGAAAATGTGAGAGACACTGCACACATTATTAAAAGACAAAAAAAGTTTATAAACCTTCAGCTCAGACCAAGAGTTTCTTTTAGGACACGCTGTGCTAGTGAGAAGTTTGGGCACACCTACTCGTAGAAGGGTTTTCTGTTTTTCTGGCTGAAATGTATTAAGATGGAACAGTCATTACCCCACATAACATTTAACAGTGATCAGATGACTGTGGTTTTTGAATACATTTTCTAAACATCACTTAAGTTCTAAAAGACATGCTTATTTTTTTTCAACCCTGGCTGAACACTCCTGTCTCTGTCGTTTGTTTTCCTATTCAGACGCGGCGGCTGACCAAGGCGGAGCGGCAGCGCTTCAGCGAGGAGGTGGAAATGCTGAAGGGCCTGCAGCACCCCAACATTGTCCGCTTCTATGACTCCTGGAAGTCCACCGTCAAAGGTCACAAATGCATCATCCTCGTCACCGAGCTTATGACGTCAGGAACCCTAAAGACGTAAGTTCGGCAAATGGGATCTAGGAAATTGCCCGAGAACTGCTTGCAGATGGCTCAGTAGTTGGCTCAGCATGCACTGGCTGCTCTCCTATTGTACAAAGAAAAAAAAAAATAGCAATCCCTTATTTTAAACACATGTACTGTAAGATGCTTAAGCAAGGTCAGTGTAGTGTAATAAACTAATAAGTTGTTGTTTTGCTTTTCTTTATAAGGTGAACACAATGAACACAATCTTTATTGTTATATTATAATTGAATAATATTTACTTTGGTCAGTGAACCCCTAATCCACACCCCAATAGGCAAGAGTTAATAAATAGCAGATTCATTTCTAAAGGACATCTTTATTGTCTTGTGCCCTCAGATACCTAAAAAGATTTAAAGAGATGAAGCTGAAGCTTCTCCAGCGCTGGAGCCACCAGATCCTGAAGGGCCTTCACTTCCTGCACACAAGAGCCCCACCAATCATCCACCGAGACCTCAAGTGCGACAACATCTTCATAACAGGCCCCACGGGCTCTGTCAAGATTGGTGATTTGGGTCTGGCTACGCTCAAGAGTGCCTCTTTTGCCAAGAGTGTCATAGGTAAGTTAATGTAATGACCTTGGGAGACGGGTTTCCATCTGTATAAGGCTTATTTCTCTGCTCCACACCGTGACTCATCCTTTGGATTAGCGTAGAAAGTGATTAAAAATAAATAAGGGCTAGTTAGCATTATGTAAATGTAAGCAGATGTACATCCAAGTTATCATTTTTGGGTAAAGCTTTCAGTTCAGTTTGGTATAGTGGAAAAAGTAGAAATGCTTCAGTATGGTGCTTGAATCTGTAAAGGCCCCTTGCTCTCTGTAACCTGTTACCTTGGCAGAGAACTGACCTTCACAGTTATTACTGTAAACATACCTTGCACTGCCTCCACTACCTGCGGGTGTATACGTTTGTTTATTTATTTATTCTTGTCATATTTATGCTGCCACAGTGCTCGACAGAGATTAGTCTCAAAGACGTCAGCAGCTGCAGTGTATTTGTCGTCTTCTGAATGAATCTTTCTCAAAACTCATAATTGTTGGCTAGGCACAGCTCACAAAGGATCTCTTTAAGCCGATGTCAGCCATAGAATTTAGAACACTCTATAAAAGCAGGAATGATATGTCCATCATATTAATACAAGCAAGGCTGTCTTAAACCAAAATAAAGCCGCATTTTGGAGAGCAGTATAATGTTATTTAAAATCCAGGGTTAGGTTTTGTTGCCAAGAGACCGTGACATATTCAACGCATTCACCCGGATGACTGGAATGGAAATGTCTTACAACTTACTATTTGTTTAGTACAAAAACATCTCTCTGGCCTTCCTACAGGTCCAACACTAGGTCCTTTATGTTTACATTTTTCTGTTTTCTCAAAGGCACCCCTGAATTCATGGCTCCGGAGATGTATGAGGAGAAGTATGACGAGGCAGTGGACGTATACGCCTTTGGAATGTGCATCCTAGAGATGACTACGTCTGAATACCCTTACTCAGAGTGCCAAAACGCAGCCCAGATTTACCGGAAAGTCACCAGCGTAAGTGGAGACTTGTTACCCAGTTTCATGTTTTGATGCAACAGAGATGAAAGGGCTACGGAAGGCCCCCAGGGATAAAAGCCCAAACCCAAAATGACAAAACATTCAGCTTATAATGATCTTAACAGCAGATGATTAAACAAATAGATAATGTAATCTAGTGTGGGACAGCTTGTCCTTTTGAAGTTGAAGTAAACTTGCAGACTTACAGAACCTACAGTCAGTATTGTTCCACTCAAGGTTAATGGTTGGTACAGTGTAGTGGGCTATACCTCTGCCCTCCATGCTGTGGACTGGGGTGTGATTTCCCACCTATACCAATATACCAACCAAACACCTAACACTGCTCTCACCTTCCTGTGTACATGTAAACTGTAAGTTGCTCTGGATAAGAACATCTGCCAAATGCCATAAATGTAAATAATTGCTTTAAAGATATGAAAAAATGAGTTAGTTTATGTTTAATACAGGACCACATATTCTCTATAGGGTTTAAGTCTGGACTCTGATCGCCAAAGCAATCAGTTAAGATTTGACTGGCATGAGATTGTATGTTATGTTTCCTTTAAAGTTATATACCAGTTTCACCAGTAGCATGTGAAACTGGGTAACAGTGATAGAAAGGTAGTAAATAACATTTCTAATGCATGTTATGTTCATTGTCTCTGTCGTTTTCATTTCATAATGACCTCTTTCTTTTAAATTCGCCACATATTTAGCGTCTGTCTTTATAAGTATCTAGCATCTGTTGCACAGGTAGTCATTCACTGACACAGCTCTCAATGGGACATTGTGTGTATCTGGTTGTCCATGTGAAACCACGTACAGTCTCTGCTCTTACTTATCTATGCAGACTACCCTAAACTCAGCGGCCGTCTGCACTGTAATAGCCTCCTCAGAGGTTTCATGAGCCCACTAATGGCTGTCTGAAGCCTATATGAATGTCACAGTGACATTTCTCCACAGCAGAAGGGACAATTAACACGCCTCTCCAGAGCTATAATTCCATTTAAAAAAACAGAGATGCCCTACTTCATCCACAGCAGTAATCATCCTCTGTCTCCGCTCTGTATTCCCACAGGATTGCAAATTGCAGGACTACAATGTGTTATTAATTACGTTGCGAGATCCATAAGTACGACGCCAGTTTGCCACAGGCTGTTGTAAGTGTCTGATTTAGTTTCAGTTGATCTCACGAATTTCACCGCTTCCCCAGAGAGCTCAGTGCTCAACATTCCCTGAATTCCCTTTTAGAATAGCTATGTTGATGTAAATGACAGGCCACTTAGAACCTACAGACGCAAACAGCAACATTTTTCTGTATTGTTGAGTACATGAGTGCCTGAAGTCTTCTTTTTTAATTCTCAAATATAGTGTACATTTATTAATTGGCAGTGGCTGCGGGCAGTTATGGAAAATTACACAGAAACGGAAGCGCAGTCTATACACCAAGCTAATACAGCGTCCATTCTTTTCTAGGGACTTGCTTTCAGTTGCAGGGTATTGGTATTTTCCAGTACAGTCTTAGAAGATGGTTGCGTTTCTGTGGTTCCTGAGCCAACTCTATACTCTGAGATGTTGAGGTTTGGACTCTGGGTTAGTCATTCCATTGTTGCCTGAGCAGCTTCTGGTTTGAGTTATGATTTTTTTCTTCCTTTTCATCTGTATCTTTTTTTTTAGTATGGACCTTTTCCTTTAGTAATAGCACATTATTTCAGACTGTCTTTTCACAGTGGAAGGATGTACAGAAACACCTGTGATTTCTTCCAAGCACAAGTGGAGCTTGATTCTCTATTACCCCTTCAAAATGAAAGCATTGAGTGCTGTTTTGTCTGATGGTGATGGTTTTGTTGGTCTTGTATTACCTGTTTTCCTTTGACTTTCCCCTTCCTCATGCAAAGGGACTCTTTCATATGAAATCTTCTCAGAAACACCTAGAAAATCTATGATTTGTACTTAATGGCCAGTTTAAACTTATAACTTATAACTTTCTGTTGAGTTCACTTTAAATAAAAGACATTCTGGATTATCATTTGTAATCTCATTAGCAGAAATGTTGAGACGATGTGAAAAATGGTATAGCCCACATGGTTTTGGAGCAACATATGCCGCTGTTCCTTTTTCAGGGAAGGCCCTTCTTATTTAGGCAAGACAAGACCAAACCACATTCTGTACGTATTATAATAGAATAGAATAACTCTGTAATAAAAGGACCAGGTGCTAAACTGGCCTGCCTACAGTCTAGACTTGTCATCTACTGAAAACATTTGACACATTATAAAAGGAAAATACAACACTGCACTGTTGAGCTGCCGAAATTCTACATCAAGCAGACAATGTATCACTTTCAAAACTATAACAGTTGGTCTCCTCGGTTCCCAAATGCTTACAGAGTGTTTTTAAAAGTAAAGGTGATGAACACAGTGGTAAACAAGTGTTTTAAAAATGTCTAAATTAAATATAGAGTTTAAATGATTTACACAACAATGCATTAAATTTCGATTTTGCACAATGCACCTTTAAAAAGTGCAACTTTAAAAAATGTTGTTGTATTCACTATATAGAATTCCTGATATTATACAGTTTTCTCTGTCATTGTGGAAGCATACATGTATACCGTCCGGCTCTGGTCATCATTCTGAACATGCGTAGCTTCCTACTAATAATTTGTTTATTTTTTAAATATAGTTTATTGTGAAGAACAGATACAGGTCATACAAAACAAGTCAGAAGCATGATTGAATCTTCATTTTTAAACAACATACGCACCATCCACCCCACCAGATCCCTGCAACCCCCCACATCCCTCCAAGCCCCCCACCTCCCACACCGCAATCATTTGTTTATTATTAATAATTTAAATAATAATTATTATTTGAAACCTGTGAAGTTGTACAGTACAGCTAACGTTAGAATCTAACATTAGAATCCTCTTAAACGTTTATCTGCAACAAAATTAGTTTAATATTGTGGAAAACATTGTTTTCAAGCTTTTGAATGGTAGTACATGATCAACACAGTATACTCATGATTTCAGACTCTGAAACCGTATTCTGTTTGGAGAGACTGGCAGTCAGAGTGGATAGCCACATTAAAAAATAATCCAAAGACTGAATAATTATGAGTTATTATAAACAGTGTATTATTACTGTGATTTAGAAATGATGAAAATGACCTCAGACAAAGGGCTGTAGGGTAAGGCGTAGTGTGCTAACTCCTGGTTTTACTGATTGCGAGCCATGTTGTCGTTGTTTAGCTAAGTGTTTATTTAATAGTGAAGAGCTTGTGATTTATCAGCTTTGTCTGGTCTTTCCCTCTTCCTTCAAGGACTGGAGAAGTTTGCATGATACAGCCCCGATGTCCTCACAGCGCTTATATCTTTATCAGCTTGTCCTTGAGTCGGCTTTTGTTCCTGTTCTGGGTCATATATTTATATTATGACCAGAACAGGCCTTATCTGATTCTTTTGATAGTGAAAGGGGAAGAAGGAAAGACTTGATTGTGTGTTGGTGCATTTGATATTTCTGTTTAATGAAGTAAATATTGAGAGGCTTTTATTCTGTAATTTTCATGTGGTGTGGTACATTGTACAGTGTTTGAGCCTCAAGACTGGATTGGACAGTGCACTTGTTTTATTTTTTATTATTAATATTTTCCTATTTTGAGGACATTTATGAGACCAGGCTCATGTGGGGCTTTTGGTGTATGGACTAGTTTACTTTTTGAGTAATTGACAAGACTAGAAGATTATGTACAACAGCTAATATCCTCTCTCTAGTGCTGAAGGGATCTTGACTGTGCATGTGGAATTGCCTAACATGCGTTTGATGGTCTGGAATGTTTTATGAAAATGGAACTTTGGCCTGAAAGTTTTACAATCCACAACTACTTCTTAAACTACACGGTTTATTTCCTGAAAAGTATTTCCTGACGATTGACAGTAAGCCAATAACAGTAATTGTCAAATAAAAAAAATGAAAATATAATACATTTGTGTCCAAAACTGTGGGTCGTCCTGGAGAGGTGGTATGTTTTGTTGATTTTTTAAAGTGAAATCAGTTTAAACATCTTCTAGAACACACTTACACACATATTTATGCACATGTACAGTTTATTTGTGTCATTTTAAATATTGGAAAAATATAATATATAGTCTTTGCAAAAAATATGGTACATCATAGTGCAAAAACTTATCAGTGGGTTTTTACCAGGAGTGTTCACTCCATTGCACGATACTTCATGGTTTCCCTAAAGCACCTATAACTGAATGCACAAGCAATTTCACTATAATGATAATTGATGATAATTATTTTGAGATGTTGCTCAGGTCTAAATGAGCCCTACTTAGTGTTTTATACATCTTGTCCAGTTACAGCTAGAATAGAATAGAATAGAATAGAATAGAATAGAATAGAATAGAATAGAATAGAATGCTCTTTATTGTAATTATACAGATTGTATAACGAGATTGGGAATAAATAAAGTTCCGGGTTAAATAAAGAAACATGGTATTTATGTAATACATCTGAAGTGTCTTGGTCAGAATAATGCAAGCCAGTCTTTAACTGGATCACATTGTTGAGTGTGTTCTAATATATTGTAAGGTGTGTTGTGTTATGTACCAGTGCTGTCCTCTTAATTCTGTTGTTTTTGTAGCTCAGCTGTACAGGGTTGGTGGGGGGGGTTGTGTTCCAGTGTAGGCGAGGTCACTGGAGGAAAGTGCGACATGATGCAAATGGAACAGCAGCCTGTGTCTCAGCTTAGGCAGATTCATGTGTGGCTCATCCTGCTTCATGCAGCGCTGGCTGACTTCTTTGAGCTCCTCTGTGCTGCAGTGGGTGACGGGATGTCTGGACAGTTGTAGCCTTATAGAGGAAATGTTCACCTCAGGCGTGACTTTAATTATAATAATGCTATCAGTGCTTGGGCTTGAGGCCATCGCGAATCGAGTTTACAAAAAGTTTGTTTATCCATATTTTGGTTTTCAGAGGACACTGGGAGCAAGAGGGCCGCACCGATCAGACGGTAGAAAGCAAATATGAAACATGAAAGCAAAGCCAAATCCTGTTTTAGATCATATAACTGAATTTACTAACTAAATTTCAGAGCATCTGTGCTAGAAATGCAGAAAACACATTTTTTTTTAAATATCTGAAGCATGTGTGGCGATTTGGCACCTGGTGCCAGCCTGGTGTTTTTACAGTTATAGCGTGTTTGTCTAAACAATCCTTCGTTCATTTAAATCAGGAGGGCCGGCGGTGAATTTGAACACGTCCATGGAAGGGCTGGGGCAGACCTGTTTTTCTAACTAGGTCTGACTTTCTTAGAATAAGAATGTTTTGTTACTTTTTACTGCAATAATATTTGTTTGAATTGATTCTAATTTAAGAAACTTACTGCCCAGATAGATGTTTGAGGTCTACAGATGTGCCTGTGCGTCAAATACAATGTTTCTATATATGTTTCTCTGTCTTTGCGATAATTTCCCAAATCTGGGAGTCTGCCTTTTTAGTTCTGCCTTATCTTATGTGTATTATTGGTGGATGCGTGTGTCCATCTACATTTTGTGTGAAACTGACCAACAGACACTAGAAATCCCACCACATCAGAAATGCATGAGACTCGTGTGACATTTGTAGCTGCTGAAGTTGCTGCAGTGGTTTTGCAGTATGGAGGAGCTGAGATTGAAGGTTATTTTGAACTACAGAAGCCCAGAGTGGGGCGTCGGTGGCAGAAGTTAAACCTGAGAGAAAAACGATTTGCATAAAACACATCGTCCTTAACTGTAAATTCGAATGAATCGATAAAATCGATTTATCACCCAGTGAATTCCATCAATTTCATATATTTTGATCATTATTGCATAATTTAGTGGTTAAATTATGGTAATTTTGGAAACATTCACTGGCGCTGGTAGGAACCAGGGGCCCTGATGTCTACAGCAGAAATATACAATAGGAATGTATTTTGTTGACTGTTCAAAACTATCTAAAACAAATCTGTATGGGCTTCTTTGTCTTACAATGTTCGGTACACTGTTCTTCTGTACACTATTCTTCTGTACACTGTTCTTCTCCGGGTTTAAAAATGCACTTTAGGCCAAAACCTTACATCATACAGTGTATTCATACCCAGCTGGTCTAACGAGGTAGCCTTTATCCTCCTCAGACATCTGGTGTTTGTCACCACCACCATGTACAATTCATATTCAGTGTCTGATTCTCCAAATTCCTATTTAACCCCCTAAAGAAGTTTTTTTTATTTTATTGGGTGAACAGACGTCAGCATCTGAGAGCTGAATAGAGGCCTCTGGGCAGGCAGAGAATGTCCCAACAGACCAAATGATCATATCCATGTTTTTGGACAGTGTGTGAGTACGGTCTAAGGGATAGAACTGATTTGGGGAGGAACAGAACATACCAGCTTACTGAATTGTTTAGTTCTTTCACTGTAGCAGGATTGGATTGTTTGTGCGTTTTCAGGGATCTGAGCAAAGCGTTCCACTACAAATGGCATGGACAGGTGAGTGAGGACATTCGGCCCTCTGTGAGCGTTAAATCAAGGATATTAAATTTACAGTGCCACAGTATCTTTAACTAAGTGCAAGGTGTACTGATGCAGTGGTCAGATGAACACACGGTTGTATTTCTCAGGCCAGTTGTGACTATCTAAGCTTTACCTCATTCTTTTTTCATGTCTTCTTTGATCAAATGTGTGCGGTAATCAGTGCATTCTGACGAAGCTGCAACGTTGCGATTGAAACTAAAATGATATGTTCAGTCATGAGGTTGGTTTAAGTCACCTTGGAAGCATTTGGCTCCAGTTTTTATGCACCTCCACTGCATCTTGTGTTATTCTCTTCTTGAGAACAGAATCTCATTTCAGTCATTGTTTGCAGCTGGAAAAACCAATCACAGTCCTCAGGGTCCTCCAGCTAGACCACATTTCCTGTTGCATTTCCACTTTCACACCTGGGGTACAGCACGGGCTCCTGCACTGACAGGGGGGTCACTGCGGATTAGTCCAGGAACCTCTTCTCTTTGCAAAAACACCACCACTGTTGAGTGTCTTACTGTTAACTAGGGCTGATATTGTTTAAATTAAAAGAGATCTGCAGGAATATTTGTCTACATATCCAAAGTTCAGTCTTCTGCTTCTCGTCATCCAAATAATCCCAAACACATTAGTAATATAGAGGTCTGGGTTCTGGGGTGGCCAGTCCATGATTCATTGTCTATTGAAAATTTTTTGTTTGGTAAGTACATCTTGATCTTACATAGTTTTCTTCAGATCTGAGGCAAAAGTGGAGGTTGACTTTCTCCTCTCTCTGAAGAAGAAGGTTTAGGCACCGTTTATCAAATGATGATGGATCTCAAGATCTTTGCTGGATCTTGAGTTACATTAATGTCTGCTACACAACTGTTTGAGTGGTCAGGTCTTTGCTTTTGACAGTACAGGACTGGTTGTGCTGTAATAGTGAGTCTTTCAGTTGTTGTGGCTTTCACACTACATGACTGGTCAGCAATACGGGGTCACGAATTACACGATTTTCACTCTCGGAAATCACTGACTCTTCTGTCTGCTGTCCAAAAACACTTTTTTTGTTACGTAAAAACACTAAAACTAAACTGTTGTTAGAACTGAACGTGTGTGAGAACTAGCTATAACACAAAGACCATACGTTATTTCCAGAACGGACATCAACAAATAAGCAATACAAGTCGTCACTGCGCTGATTTGCAGTGATAAATGAAAGAAAAAGGAACGAATATGAATAAGAAGATGAATAAAGGCAGGGGGCCAGCAGGAACTGTCTGTTCTCCAGAGAGAGTTGGTGGTAAATATTTTATCAATGAAAATGTACGGGTCGCCCGCAGCCGCAGAGCGATTGCGTAAAAGGTGACGTGGTTCTCTCTCTGCTTGATCCCGTTGGCTGTAGCTAGACACTACTGTTGACTCACAGTCACTGACTGGCCTTGATTTTAAACATGTTAGATGTTTGCTGGGCGTTTGCGATTAGTTGGCGAGCGCTCGGCAGCGGCTTGGCAACGACTTTCAGCAGTTCACACTACACGACTGAGCGAGCGCAGAGGGATCGCCGATTTACAAAAAACAGTCGGTGACCGAAAAACCAGGCTTAAATCGTGTAGTGTGAACTAGACATCAGTACTGATCATCTTGGTATTATTTTGGATTTATTTCCAGCTTAATGTTTTCTGAAGTTTTGTGTTCATGAATGTTTAATGTTAAATATTGAAGTGTCAGGAAGTTGCCCAGAGATTGCAGTGAGATTCCTAGCGGAGGAACACCAGGCTTTTGTTCATTCATCTTAGCCAACAACATGACAATCAGACTAACAACAGCAGACTAATTTTATCTAAGCGTACAGCCCTAGATTAGCCTGTCTCACACAATTAAACGATGTAGAAAAGCAGGTCTCAGCTAAAGCGAGTCAGAAATGATCTGCTCAGCACGTCTCAAAATAAGGACAGTTTCACTAATTAAGCAGTCGCGCAATCAGCCTCACCGACTCTATGGTCTAGGTCTTGCATCGCCGCGGGTACGGTGCAGGTTTATTCTCTGAGGGTTGTGGGGGCGTCGGGAACAAATATTCTGGAGCGCGCGCGTGTGTGTATGTGCCGTGGGGGCGAAGTATTGTGTAACACCTCTGCTTATCAGTGGTGTTATAATTACTGAGGAACCAGCGCTGTGGTGAAAGCTAGCCTACTCTCCATAGTCCATCTGCCCACTCACAAACATATGAAATGCTAATGAATTGTGTCAAACGGTCATGAAATATGGATGGAGCTTCAGGAGGTGGGAACTGTGTGGTCTTGAATGGCTGTTTGTGTATGAGTGGTACAGAATTGGGAATGATGAAGTGTATAGCGTTTGTTACTTGTTATTGGGATATTGGACTTCGCAGTACTGCTGCAATATGCAAATGAGCTTCTGAACTACAAAAAAAACAAGTGTCCAGCACTCAGGGCCAGTGTGGCTGTGCTTCGAGAGTAAAATTGGACACCCCCACCATAGAATAACACGTTTAAACAAGTGGTTCAAAGTTTTAAAGAATCAAATGTAAATGTATAATGTAAAGGTTTAGTGGAAGTTAAAGTGCTCTTCTTAAAACTTTTTATTTATGCATTTGGCGTACACTCTTATCCAGAGTGACTTAGAGTGTTACACATGTAGGGAACATTGAGCATGGGAACATGTAGAGACTATTGTTGGTTTTGTGTTCCCGGGTGGGGAAATCAACTGCAGCCTACTGACTGAAGAACAGCATTACTGTACACCACAGTACACCAACCACCACCTTTACATTATGTGGTGGTTCTTTAAAGCCTAAAAAAGATCTTCACACTTACACATCTCTGTGTAAGTGTTTCTGCTCATGCCTCCACTGTGAAAAGACAACCCGACACGATCTAGGAACGTGGAGCTGTTAAAAGCTGTTCTCTTACACTAAGAATGGGAAATAGACAAATATTGCAAAACAAGTGGCAGAAGCTGCTGGTGTTCACAAAACAATGAGTTTTGAGTCCAGACCTCAACATCACTGAATGTAGGTTTTACTAGGATCACGAGAAGCAGAAAACAAAGACTTGCCTTGACTGATGTGGTAAAATATCCCAGCAGATTTCTTCGACAAACCAAGAGGAAGTCTCCTGAAAAGAGCGGAAGCTGTAATAAAGGCGAAGGTTGGCCACGATAAATAAGGGAAATTTCGGAAGTATATTTGTGGAATCCGTCAAATGTTTAATTTGAGAACGTTTTACTGGAAAGTAAATAAAGGAGGGGTGGTTTCAGAAATGTGCATGGAGTTGTTTGCTGCAAATACACCATATGGACAAAAATATTGGGACTTCCATACCTTATACCCACAGGAGTTTTTATGACAGCCCATTCTAAACCCATAGGCATTACTATGAAGTTGGTCCCTCTTTGCAGCTATAATATAATAATAATTCCATATAATTCCAGGAAGGCTTTCTATAAGATTTCAGTTGGGATTTAAAAAATAAAAAAACAACTTGTTACAATGGTGGCATCTTATTACAATACCATGCTCAAAGGTGTAAAGGAATGGATGTATAGAGCTCACTGAACTGTTTAGATCCATTCTTTTACAAATGCTTGTAAGGGCAGACAGCATGAAGTCTTGATTTTATACACCTGTGGCAATGGGACTGAATGAAACACCTGAATTCAGTGACTAAGAGCAGTGTCCCAATACTTTTGTCTATGTAGTGTACATATGTGTGTAGCAGTCGAAATTTGAAATATATATTATTGCAGTTTTTGTGTGTGTGTGTGTGTGTGTGTGTGTGAGAGAGAGAGAGAGGGAGAGTAAGAAGGTTTTCCTGGTGCATGTAGCCAGTGGTACGGTTGGGTAGAGATAGAGAGAGTGAGAGAGAACGCAATATAATTTAAGATAATTAAATCTGTTCCTGCCAGGCTCACTGGAGCTTATGACGTCACGTGCTGATGACTACCATATGGCTCAGTTCTTTCCACATGTTAAGAACACACTCACTCTCTGTCTGTGCCACTGTTGCTCGCTTTGTCACACTTCCACTCAGGTTCGTTCAATAAGCTTTTCTCTGCTCTCATTCACACAAATGGCTTTTGTTTCATAAACCCCCATATGGACACCACTCCGGCCGTCATTATTCTACTGTGCTGTCCACACCGATTTTCTGCTCTACTTATGACAGACATGGGACATTAAAGCTGTGTTATCATCATGCCAACTCATCAGGCTTTATTGTCGCTTCTGTTTTTAGAGCTGAGTTTTGTTAGGCCATATTTAAGTATTTCTTCAGGACTCTATTCCATTATTGAAACATGTTTTTTATGATTCATTTCTGAGAAATGATTCCACTGTTAGAATTGTAGACTGATTATTCTTGCTGTACTATCCTACTTTAATGGAACTGCTTTTTGGTTTCAATAGTTGTAATGAATTTCGTTTACATTCCGTTTATATTCTGTATTGACCATTTTGGGCTTCTCCATTTGTTTCTATAGATAAGAAATGATAGAACATGTTAAAATATGACAATTAGGGTTTTCAAATATTAAAACCCATAGTGCTAATCTAATTAAAATAATAAATCCTCAGTCACACTCATAGTTTTTAATTATATTGTAGGTTCATAATAGTTGATAGTATTATCAACTATTGAGAGTAAACAGATCCGTATGAACAGATTTCTCTAATATTTAGTTTTTACTACTAAAATGCATGTAAGGCCTCACATACATAGCCTCTCATCTTAAAGCCATGTGTTTAACTCAGATTTTATTCAGGCAAACCCTGAGCTAGAGTGCTATACTGTGCTCCTGATTTTCCAGAATAGGAAAAAGTGATTTTTGACCATCGTTTCTTATCCCTTCTTATTATATCATCCCATTTCTGTTCCCTTAGCATTATATCATTGCTGTCCAATGACAAACAATTATCTCCAAATTAGTAACTTCACAGGAGAGGACAAAACCTGTTTGCACGTTCAATGTAAGTCAATGGAATCAGGATTTTTTCCAAGCTGTTTTGAAGCATTTCTCTGGGTCCATTGATCATGCATCTTCATCATAGATGCTGCATTTAATTATTGTAGAAAAAATCAACAAAAATGGAGATACATGTTGTTCATTGGACATCGACAATATATGATGTTCTTGATATTTAAATGTAAGAACAGTGATTTTCAACCTTTTCTGTTCCTTCCTTTAATATTGATCTACATTTTTTTCCAACATAGGCAATGGTGAGTAGGGAGCATGTTCCTGCTTCGCATGCTCTTGCCTGTCGTTTTTTTTTAATGTTTTTATTGTTTACCACATTTTAAAGCTGGTAATGTCGTTCATTTTCACGTTTACCAATGTACCTCTGCACCCCGTTTATGATGCTTGGTTACACTTTTTTTCCAGTCTGACCACATGCCACTATCTGGCAGCTCGGAGAGCGAACCACTATAATTTCACAGCTGCTTTCACTTTATCACATCTTACATCCTGGAGTTTTTTGTTCATTAGCTGTGAAAGCTGTTTTTCAGACCTCGCAGTTCATTCATTTCAGATGCACACACACACAGCCAGAGCGTCCCTCTGCCATGTGTAGGCCCATCTGGATGATTGAAGCAAATTAGCCCAGGCACAGAGGAACATTGACCCAGCCTTATCCCACTAATTAAAAGCCTTTCAGCTTGTGTTTATGATTTCGTTTTGATACTTATGATTAATCTCTTCAATATAAATGGGAAGCGAAGAGGTTTTAACATGAGGGAAGTCTATGATGCAAGTGAGCCATTGTATTTTCTCAGTGTCATGCATCAGTGATGCGCACAGCGTGGATATTTACACGTTCATGTGGACAGTCTGTTTTCTGCTGAATGCTTATTCATCTTAGGAGGTTGGGACATCAGCTTAGAGCTTGTGTTTTGCTCAGTTGAATTTACCTCTTTAGTTTTGCATGGGGGCTACAAGCCTACCATAGCTGAGACGTAATGGAAGCTTACACTCCACCAGTAAGCTTTGTGTGGACTCCATGCCAGAATCTTTATACATATAGTCTGTGCCAAGATTTGTCATATGTACATATGCCATGTTCAGTACTGTTCAGAAGTTCATTTAGTTGATTTAATTTCCAATCACAATGCCATTAAGCCATTAAGCACAAGTTGTATATATATTTATATATTTTATAAATAAACCACTTGCATAGGGATAGAGGAAAGACAGATAATGAGAGAGATAATGACACTTCAACCACAGACCAGCAAAACTGTCATCAGTCACATAAACACACTGTCAAAACTTTTATCTTTAAGGAGATAATAGGACAAAATCAAGCTCCACAGGTGTTTTTGTTTATCCTCTCACTTTGAGAAAACAACTCTGGGTCTAAAAGGATGAGTAAGACTGAACTTTGAAAAACAGATTTTTCTATACTGAAGATGGGAAATACGGATATTATGTTCAGTTTTTGAGGTTTCTGTATAATTAAATATATATGTATTACTTGTATTGCATCGCTGTCCAATAAAAAGCTCCAAAATAATAATTTTACAGGATAGGACAGAAACTGTCTTAACCTTCAGTGGAAGTCAGCAGAACCAGAATTTTTTCTAAGTGATTCTGGAGCCTTTCTATTGGTCCATTAATCATAAAATTTTCACACAATGTAAACGGCAGTTGTCTCGTTCTAATGATGATGCTCAATGAAAATTGCCAAAAATGCAGATTCATGTTTTTCACTGGGCAGCTACGATTTGGGCTTTGCACAATACTGTAGCTAAAACTGAAGCTTTTGTCTGAACTTTGTCTGTTTTATAGATGAAACATAAACAAGTTTGCAGAATACTGACTGGTGGCAACTTTAGTCCAGTGCAAATCCAGGAAAACAAACATCAGACCCAAACGTCAAACAACCAAAACGTTTTTGGTGTTATTGTAGAGTACTATTTATAAAGGCCACATGCCACCTAGATAAGCTTGTCATAACAACTGACATAACTCTACACACATGTTTATGAATATTTATTCCAGTAGACATCGTCTGTCATGAAGGCAACTTTAGCTAACTTGTTGGAATAAGCATTTAAAGGCTTATTCCTACATTTGTGTAGAGTTATGTCAGTTGTCAGGACAAGCTTATGGAGGTTCCATGTAGCTTTAAGAACAGCACCCTACAATAAAGTGTCACCACGTTTGGTCTGATGTAATTATGTATATCTTTAAATAAAGATCTGAGTGCATTCAAGTACATAGTTTGCATGTTGACTGTTGACGTAGTCGGCTCCCCATTTAGAACAAGCATGAGGTTGTGAAGAGATCACCGAATGATCTTCCAGATTGCCTCAAAGATCTCTTCATTTAGACATGCCAAAAATAAAATGTCATCGCATCATTTCCGTAGGGATAGTGTTCTTCTTGTTCCACCTCTACGCATCTCGTTCTCTCTCTAGTTTTGTAAACAGTTACAGGATCTCCCTTCAGGTTTTCCTTCCTGAATGCAGATTCCCACCAGAGATTGTCTATAAAGGTGAAATATGAAGTTGGTGAGAAAATGAGAAGATCACTTATGTGAAGAAACAAAAGCTCCTTATTCCCCATCATCAGGGGAAGGAGATGGATCTTTGCTTTGGCTCTGGTGCTCAGCTGAACCTGGGCCAGATGCACCACCATGAAGTCATTAGCTTTGTATCTGGGCAGAGTGGGAGAAAAGAAAGGTGGAACGACGGAGGGAAGAAGAACGTATTAGAGCGTTTCTGGCCGACTAAGCTTTGTCTCCATTAGGGACGATTTGGCGCTGATGTCATTAGTATCCACCAAAGTAGTCTTCAAAGGGCTGCCTTATTACATGAGCCTGAAGTCCTGAAGCCCAAACACCCAAAGAGCTCTCCTAAAACACTTAACAGGCCAAACCCCTAGAGCATGATGGGAAACCACTACATCCTTTAGTCTTTTGACAGCGCTCGATGAAAACAAACCTGAAGACGATCTTTCTGCTGCCCAGCATGTCTTTGCTTTCAGTTGTTTAAAAGAGGTTATTATCTGATCCAGTAGTGCTGTGCTGGTCAGATTACATAAACAAGTTCCTTGCCCTTCTCAGAAGCATGGAACATTCTGGTGCCTGTTGCACCCTCAGAAATATCTAGCCCTCATCCAGCATAAGCTACATGATCCATAATACATTTACATAGCTGGCAGTTTTACTGTTGCTCACTTCCATGTGCTTCCAGAAGTTCCTTAATATAAATTTTCCACTCAAGTACCGTACCTTCCTGACCTGAGGGAGGTTTTTAAACGACAAGCTTTGCTTGAAAGTGCTACCTCTTACTTGAGCGCTTACCATTGAAACACTTTAAACCCTGTAGCTCGGTAATTGAAGCAGCCTTACGCTGCTTGGCTGGTTTTTGCACTATGCCTCAAGCTTTCCGCTTCATAAATTTTACATGGATGGTATAGACTACTTCATGTTTCCCACCTGGCAACCCGAGACCTTGGCTTTGTTTTAAGTTGCTCCTTTCAAGTGGAGCGACGGAGTGTGAAAACAGTATCCGCTTGGCACAAATTGGTTTTCTTATCGCTAAACAAACCCACGCTATCTTCGCGGCACGTCACAGACACAGCGTTGCTTAGTTTGACATTTGTTTTCTTAGTGTGAGATTCCCTGTCTTCCATTCTCCAGACATTTTCCCTTATGATTCGTGTTTTTAGCCCTGTGTATGTTTGCATGTTTGCATAATCACAAACACACTGGCCAATATATTGGCTAGGCGATGAGATTAGGCAATTTGAAGATCGTACAGATGTATTGGTACTGCCAGCAGAGCAACCTATGTATCAATATTTATATCACGATGAACAAAACTCTGTGTGCCTGTCTTTGGAGACTGCTAAGTGTTTAAGGAATGTGAAAACATTCATATCATTGAAAACCAATCATATCATTGCTTTCGGGTCAGTAATCATATGCATGGAGGAATCAAACCATCTTCCAATTACACCCAAAACAATGACGCATATCTGTGTACTCAATATTCATGATATGTAAATTTGACTGCTTTCTGTTATTTGAAAAGCTTTTTTTGTCCCACTGGAAATGACTTTGTATAGTTATGTCTAGCCTCGGGTTTATTACTTCCTAAATTGTAAAATTAAGTAACTAATTGAGTTAATGTTAAATTATAGATTTTTGTTTACTAATCACAAAATACCTACATATTGACTAGCATTCCTAAATCTGACCATAGCCAGCAGCTACATATCAGCTATCTGAGCCTGCTTTACTGACCTTTACCTTATCAGGGAATGTGCTAGAAGAACATGTTCACAATTGCAGACACATGTGGTGTTGTGACAGGGCCTGTACCAAAGGAGTAACTTCACGCATCAGAAGACGGTTTGTCAGGTCACAACAAGCTTATGGAGAACTTATAGATCGGCAATACGGCACGACAAAATATATACTCACATTTGGCTGAATTGATAACACATTTCGCTTCAGCCAATAACGGGTAAAGGTATAGCTTTTATATTGTCAGTGTCCAAAGAAATACAGCATAGGACAACTTTACAGCAAAGGCAAAACCCCTCCTAACTTTCTAATTAATGGTAGGGTGGTAATGGTAATGGTAAGGAGGAAATGTAAAGGAAAATTGTAGAGTTCATGCTGAAAACTAAAAATAAAAAAAGAGATACTTGGTTTTCATTGGACAATGACAATATGTGACCTTATGACCTTAGATAAACCACATAAGAAACATCCCGCCCTGCAAACAATTCCTGTCTGGAATAAGCATGAATCTTTGGTGCTCTGCTTAAATCCCAACACTTCTGTCACGATTAGACATTAGATGCAGGAGACACTCTGAAATCTGATTTGAGCAGCCAGAGCAGCCAGACTAGGATGTATCTGTACAATCCGGTTGTAATTGGGGTTTTGGGATTTGGGCTGGCAGTCTAAACAAGACCTGAGATTACTGAACGAGCAGACACACAGTCAGGTAGTGATCTATATACATATATTCATAATTATTTGAAAAGTTTGGACAAGTTTTAAAAGTTTTCTTAAGGACCAGCAGAGCTCAAATGACTCTCTGGAAAAAGGTGTAGAACTGAGGACGTGTCTTAGAGGAAAGCAGCTGGCTCGATGCCTTGCTGCCTGTGCTGTCTGGCAAGTCAGTGCCTTAGAAGGCAGCAATGTCCACTGTGTTAGTGCTCTTGTTTTTCAGGACTGACACAGAGTATTATGGGATATGTAAAACAGCAAAGGATACATCTTCATAAATGGCTGAACGGAGGAACCTCAGCAGCCAGCTCAGGATTTGGACACACAGCATTTATGACGAAGGCAGCATATATGATATTTTAGACCCATACAGTGACTTTATGATACAATCAGTGATTTTTGTTACAGAAGTCATAACGCAAGACTGTTTGACAATAAATTACTATAAATAGATATCAGTGTATTCTAATTCAATCATTTACTGTTCTCAGAAAGCTTGAAATATTTTATTAAGCATTAATAGATACCTTTCAGTGTCTTGTTTACCCTGCTGAAAGTGTCTCTGCCATCTTTGTCTCTAGATCATCTGTTTATCTGACTTTTGTTTGACCCAGAGCATTACGCTAAGTGGACTGTGTATACCAAGTTAAACCAGACACAAGAGAGTCTCCAAGAAACTGTTGAAGAGTTCACTTCATTATTTGACTGCAGTTATTGAAACAGAATTCATTTCTGATAGATGTAGACTAAAAGAATGAGTTTGATTTAACAGTACTTTCTCGTTCTATGGCATTCACAATATGTAGCCCATACTGCTATGAAGACAGCAGACACAAGTAGAGGTTCTCTGTTTATTTTGAAGATGAGTGAGAGTTGGTGATGACTATGACTTCCACAAAGCACGTTTTCTGTGCCGCCTCTTGCTCCCCTTATTCTGTGCTCCGGTCCGAGTATGTGTATATGAGTGAGGAAGCGAGTCAAAGAAAGAAAAAGGAGGCAGAAAGATAGGATAGAACAGACAACAGAAAATGTGGACACAGACATGAACATTCTCAATCGTTGACGTACTGATTGATTTATCAATGTACTGATTGACTGATCAGATTGTGACTGTGTATTTAGGAGAAAGAGAAAGAAAGATAAGATGTGCAAAGACATGCACTAACTGAGAGAGGGATAAGTAAGAGTATTGTGGACATAAGCTTTAAGATTATACATCTGTGTGTGTGTGTGTGTTTGAGTGTGTAGTTAGGAACTTTGAGTGAGTTTGTTCTTTGTTTTTGAAAGTTTGCTTTGGACGTGGGAGATATTTTCTTTTACACATTAAACATCATCCCTAGATATAAATGCTCACCTCTGAAACTGCTGGCATTCTGTTCCGTTGCTGATCTTAGGGCTAGGGCTGGACCGATATGACATTCTGGCTGCTAGCCGCTTTTAGGTGATCAAAAATTATAATGACCAGTAATGTTGACCAGTATGTTTTATATTTTTATATACTTCAACAAATGCCTGTAGTAATATTGTAGCACTGGGAGTGAAACAGTCCTCAATTCTCAAGTTTATTACATTAAATATGTTCAGCAAATGTTTTGTGCCGTCATTCATTCACTGTTGATACTAGCACAACGTCAGTGTTGCCATCTTATGTTAGCCTACCTAAGAGGATTTCATACCTTCATACAAAATAACCTGGCTGAGGTGGATGGGGTCCTCTGAGAAAATGATGATTTGGGCCCCCAAATGTTGAGAAAAAATAAAAATAAATAAAAGATTAATTTTTTAAGTGATTAAAAAATACCACTTGTGTGTTTTCTTAGTTTCAAAGGTTATTTGTGGCACAAACAAAGATCTACATGCCTTCTAGTTTGTTAACTCATGCTCGAAATGCAACAACAGAGAAATCACAGAATTAAAAAAAAAGTTTTAGTTTTAAACATCAGAAATGATGCTTTTAGCTCCGAATTTAAAGGTTAAGCCTTTGTAGCATGAGTGACACCTCATATGTCTTGGATCTGACAAAGTTCCCACCACTTTATTTTTAACTTTCTCTCTGTCTGTCTTTCTCTCTCTCTCTCTCACACAGGGCATGAAGCCAGACAGTTTTTTCAAAGTGCAAGTCCCCGAGCTGAAAGAGATCATAGAGGGCTGCATCCGCATGAACAAAGCTGAAAGGTACGCTAAACACCAGCAGAGAAAAACTCACACATCTGTTCCGCAAGCCTCAGCCCTCCGCACTGGGGAAATCATTAACCTACACCCTGTAATGAAGTGTCAGTGTATGTGCGCATGCAGACATGCAGACTTGTACCTGACAGCTTCCATTAGAACGTTTAACACCAGTCAGGCCGGTTTTTCCACCCCATGACAGACTTATAACAATATCCATGCTCGTGGTTTTACCATTTAAACAATAGCAGCTGCTCTCTAATGCGAGTACAAGCCGAAACACTGCAAGCTGCTATTCTTGTTCACCGCTGCAGTGTCTGGGTGACGCAGAGAGGGATTAAAAAAAAAAAACAGTTACACACTCTAGATGAACTCACATCAGGGGTTGCCATGTTACAAGATCTTCTGTTTCATATGTTCGGCTTTTAAGCCAGAAAACTGCAGCTGAAAGCTTTCAAGCAATAATATCACAAATCAATTGTGCACAGTTTCCCCTTAAAGTAAATATGAGCAAGAAGCCAGAACAGGTTTGGTACAAAAAAGCTTTTTTACTGAAGCAATGAGGCAAATGTAGGAAATAAAAGCTTCAACCAGCCAGTAAGCATTGTGTACACTGGGAGCCTCTAATGGGCTGATGTTGTTTGACATGCTGGTACAAGTGGACAACAGGACAGACTAAAATAGACTTCGTGGTGGCTGCTACTGATTAGCTTTTCATTTCTATGAAAAGGAGTAGGGTTGCAACTAATGCTATTTTTATAATTGATTCGTTGTTCCAGTGTGACTTTGATTAATTGATTCGTTGAAAAACAAAAACCTGCAGATAGTAGTCTGACATCTACATTGGGGTCCACAAAATAATAAGTCAGTGAGCTAAAGCTCACGTCCAAGCTGGCCTGTGAAGACAAGTGTATAATCAGCCTGGAGAACCATGTTTTTAAGCTCAGTAGCTTATCCCCCCGACCAATCCTACGTACTCATTCCGACAGGGATGCAATTTGGGGTTTGTCTGTTTGTTTGGGTTATTTTTTTAACTGCAGTATTAATAAGAAACTAGTATCTCATCTTATCTCACCCTGCTGCAGATGCAGTATTTATTCTCTCACATACTCAAGCCTGCTGGTGGAGCTCAGTTTTGCACACTGTAATCTTGCACTGTACTTCAGTCTGTGCTGTCTGCATTTCCCTCGGTCAGTCACGTGATGTAAATAAGAAACGCAAACATCATCAAGCCAGCCAATCAATAACTTGATTCATAGCTATCATTTCTTTTTATTATCTGTGGTTAATGATAATGTTGATTAGTTGTTGCAGCCTTAGATAACAGTATCCAGAGTCAGAAGCTGATTAAGCGAGTCTATTTAAGGCTTGCAGTCTGCACAATGCTAATGGGCTACAAACTTCCATAGTTTATTAGGAAAGGTAAAACTAAAGAAGCCAACTCTGGACATGAAACATGTCTTGACTGATCCACTTCATTGGAGGTAAGAAGACAAATGTATAAATTAGATTTTTTGCCCAAACTATCACTTTTTTTTTCAGACAAATAACCAATAAAATAATTAAGATGTGGTATTTTGTTACTGACAGTAAAAATGTGTTAACGTGTGTTTGTAAATTAAAGTGCACATCAAATTAATGACTAAATAAAGAGATTCGTAATAATTTGTATGGTTAAACGTGTTGTTCTTTTCTAAATATAATGTTCCCAGACTTTCTGAGCAACACACAAAGCTAACTTTAAACTTTTTGCCATCGTGTTCATCATAAACAGGAGTTTAAAGTGCTGTTTTCCTCTGTGTTCACTGTTCATGGATACTAATTGCATAGATAACACATCTTGTTGTAGCAAGGATCACAGTGATAACATTATTTGTTAAATTTGTTGCTGCTTTTAGGCTGCTAACATACATCAAAGCTGTTAAACAGTTTTTAGCATCTCTTCCATCACCATACTATGTGTACTATATATGTTAGAATACTGTGTTTGGGTTTTGCCCAGAGTCACAGTGATATCTTTAGTTTGGATGTAGTTTAAAGGAGTATATGTGTTTTTGTACCATCTCAACCATTCTCAACCATTTCTCAACCATTCTCAACCATTTCTCAACCATTTCTCGCTGTAGACTAACATAAATTCATTCCTGAAGTATATTAGAAATGCTCTGAAAGAAGGGCTGTGTCCAACACCATAACGTTTCCTTTCCTCACTGAAATATTTCTGCATCCCCTTTGGTCAGGTACACGATACAGGACTTGTTAGAACACCCCTTCTTCCAGGAGAATAACGGTGTCCATGTGGAGCTGGCCGAGGAAGACGACATGGTGAAGTCCGGCCTGAAGCTCTGGCTCAGAATGGACGACACCAAGAAGCTCCACGGCAAGTACAAGGACAACAACGCCATTGAGTTCCTGTTCGAACTCTACAAGGATGTACCAGAGGAGGTGGCACAGGAAATGGCGAGTGTCTTCCTATAAGTTATTAAATGTTGTATGGGAACCCTCTCATTTTAAATTTAAAACGTGGCATGTGCAAATGCTATTTTAGATATTTTAATGTTGCATATTTCTTCTTTTGAATGTCAGACTGCTTCTTTACTCTTGCTTAGCAAATGCTATGTTTTTACTGTATTTTTGTCATTATTATCAAGCTTGTTTGTGTTATAAGGGGCCAAGATTGAGACCAAAATATGGCCAAAATAAGGTGAAAATGTTGAAAACGTGAACAGAAATGTTTATATTCTACGACATTGTGTCTCAGTTAAAATGTATTTTCTTCACAGTGCTAATTAGAAAAGGCTGAAAATTGTTGCCCATTATTGACTCTGTGTTAGAGTCCAGTTAGCATGGGCATTACTTTATTCAGAAGCCTGTGTTTTTGCCAGATTCAGGTCCATAAAATAATAAGTCTGTCCGGAATTGTGAGCCAAGAGTCTGCTGCTGGAGCGAGCTAGAGAAACCAGGCAGTTGTGACAAAATGCCATGGAGGATTTTTGCTTTCTGGACCTGAATCGCCTTGTGGTTGTTACAGCACTGAAAACAGCTAAAACAAAGTCACCATAGAGTCTTAAAGACATAAAACCAGATAAAACTCCTTAATCACTCATCTCCGCGTGTGTCTTGTTGGACTGTTCTTGTGATAAAGCCTTTGTGCTGCAATTTGCAAGGTCACAGATCAGATCAGAACAGTTAACACAGATCAGATCAGAACAGTTAACACAGATCAGATCAGAACAGTTAACACAGATCAGATCAGAACAGTTAACACAGATCAGATCAGAACAGTTAACACAGATCAGATCAGAACAGTTAACACAGATCAGATCAGAACAGTTAACACAGATCAGATCAGAACAGTTAACACAGATCAGATCAGAACAGTTAACACAGATCAGATCAGAACAGTTAAAAGACTGTCATTCCATCTGTAACCTGTTTCTGTCATTAGCAAACCCCAGCTCTCTGTATTCAGTACATAAGGATCCTTTGTTTAAGTGACGGTGATGAAATAATTCTCTCTCTCTCTCTCTCTCTCTCTCTCTCTCTCTCTCTCTTAGGTGGTGCTTGGCTTTGTCTGTGACGCCGACTATAAGCTGGTGGCCAAAGCCATCCGTGACCGCGTCACTGCCATCAAGCGTCAGCGCGAGAAGCTCCGCCGGCAGTCTGAGGAGCTGCAAAGGAGACAGCAGGAGGAGGTGATTGAGGAGGAACCCGAGCCTATTCCCGAGACAGAACCTCCTGCCACCAATCCACCACCTCTTCAGCCCCAACCCTCACCAGAGACCCCAATATCTACCCCAGCCCAAACACCCCCCACTGTGACCGTGTCTGGTCCAGTACCGTCCACTACAAACAGTTCTATGGACTCTGGGATTAATGCCAGCTTCACCACAGAGCCAGAGGACCCGGAAGCAGAACAGCGGCAGCACTACAATATCCGCCATGCTAGCTACTCCTCAGCTACGTGTAAGTGTGAGCAGTGCACATGTTAAACAACATGCTAACTAACAGCATGCTAACTGAAATGTTTTTAGCCACAAGAAACTGCAACTCTTCGGCACAAAGTTTCATATCGTTTCAGAACACCCAATCAGAACATTGACTGTACAGGTTAATTTATTCATTTGTTAAATATTTCTTTATTATTTGTTTTATGTTATTCTAAAAGCATACCCAGTGACAAGAGCTGCAGAATAGCATTGGCTAGAACTACAGCACTGGCTTTCATTTCATATAGCTTCCATAGCTGCCCCACCATTCACCTTTCTGTCTGCTTCTCGGTCTCAAGCTTTCTCACTGTGAAAGAAAGGATTTGTGTATTTCTGTATTTGTTTGAGCTGTACCTTTAGACACTGAATCAATCAATCAGCCAACAGATTCAGTCTTTTTACTAACCAATCCAATCAGTCAATCTAATCAATATGCAGAGTAATCAGCTGACACAAGCTCAGAGGTTCTTACAGTAGTGTGCGTTGTTATCCAACTTAAAAGTTTAAACTCGACTCTCTTCTGGGTTTCTATAACGGTGTATGCTCATCCTACAATGACAGCACAAATGAGTGAAACCTGATATAATGAATCTGACCCAGTTTCCGCTCGTGGTATGCCAAGAATAGCCTGCGTGTGTGTGTGCATGTGTGTGTGTGCTTTTATGTAATACAGTTCACAATTATTACATAATCACACTTAAAGCTGATCCTAATTGTTTTCAACAGTGGTTATTTTTCAAAATCTTATTTTTATGTGTTCTGTTTATATCAGTTTGGTTTAGGTGAATATGCACGATTTAAAAAGCATCCAAAAACAACAGAAATACATCTGACTTAGTGCTTGAACACCTTCAGAGCACAGCAGTCAATGTTTTTTGTTTTTTTGAGCTCAAGCTGTGTCTCTTCAGGTGTTGACGGGTTGCCAGCCCAGCAGTCTGCCCATTTCAGGCTTGTCTGTTAACAGTTTCATACAATGAACAAAAGAAGACAATGAATTAGTTAACTGCAGTCATGTTTATGCAAATGAATCATCAGCTACAATGTAACGATCGTGACAGGCCCACATTAAGAAGCTTGGGATATATTGTTCCTGTCTCGTTAAAAATCTTTCTGTAAAGCTCTTTCTTATACTTCATTACACCTATATGGCCTAGTGACGTATAGACTGCTGTCAAGCTCTGAACTGTAATGCCTGTTACCACTGCATAGCCTGCAGCTGACGTTTAACCAGCCACACACGTATGTATGGCTTAACAGGAGCCAAACAACCTGTACATACTGCATTTATAGATTCAGTCAACGCTTCACATTCGAGAAGTCTAGATTAAAGATGCTGTTATATAACACAAGTTTTACAACAAAGAAACATTTGAGAATCCAGAAAAGAGAATCCCTATTGATCATGTGATTTCTTGTCCAAGTCTAGGCTTAATCTGTGCCTGGAAATCACATTATCTTAAATCCATCTGCTGAAGTCCTGTCTTTCACTCTCTTCATAGTTCCTTACATAGGCCTGGTCTCTGACGCGGCTCTCAGAGTTGGGCTTTGGGCTGCTTAAGACTTGGGATTCTGTTTGCTTGTGTTGGCGTCCATTTGTTGCGCTCGCTCTTAGGCCTCGCTAATCCATGCATGTCATCTCTGGTCATTTTCGTACGCCATTAGCATTAGCAGCTAAGCACACGCTAATAAATTGCTGTCTTCTGTTTGTTGTCGAATCCCGATCGTCATGGCAGCGGACGGCGAGACAGACGGCTACCTCAGCTCCTCCGGACTTCAAGAGGCATCGGAAGGCCCCTCCCTCATGATGAACTCCACCTCTTCGCCTGCAGTTGCCCATGAGACGACGCAAACGGAAGCTCCTTCTGCTGAAACCCCACCTACAGACGCTCCACCCGTTCAGACTATTCCCGTCCCGGCCCTCCGCTTCCCCTCAGTGAGTAGCCACTGTGTAAGGGGCAAAGCTTAGAGCTTATGTCCCGTCACTGTGTTTCAAACCCGGCTCTGCAGAGAGTTATACTCAATATCAGTACAGAGAGCCATGTGCAGAGTTTAACACACAGATTCATTTTAGATGAGCTAGTTTTAATGTGCAGTCTTCATCGTTTGTATGACCTACAAATACAAGTAACATTAAGGGCTTGATTGCACAGACACATCATGATAACTAGGATCAGTTCAGCCAAAATACTCATACAAATCATGCATTTTATTAACTTACTTTGCTTAAAAGTTACTTTACTTTACTTCTTTGGTTTGCAGCATAAATGACTGGGCAGTAAACACAAACTTTACATAGTTAACAACACCCCCCCCCCTCCCTGCAGTCCATAGCATAAGATTATGTACGATGTACAGATGCTTATTTACTTGAGTTCAGCTTGCTGATGGCTGTGGAAACAAAGAACACCTTACTACGTTTAGTTCTTCCAGCCCATGCTCTAAACCTCCGGCCTGACGGGAGGCTTTCAAACTCAGATAACAAGGGACGGTCTGGGCAAGACGAAATAGCTTTGGCTTTTCTCAAGGCCTGTTTTTTTTTGTACATCACTGAGCTGGTTCTAATGGATACCAATGTTTTTATCTGCTACCTTAACCGAGCCATTTAGTCTGTTTCTGTTCACCATGCTAAGGTTACCATACCAAGCCACAATACAAAAAGTTAAACCAGACTCAATAAAAGACTTGATAAAATAATGTTATCATCCGAGTACAAAAAAAATGTAATCTTCCTAAAAACAAAGTTTGTTATTTATAATCGTGCCAAGGTATTTATAACTCTCCACCACTTCAATTTCAAAGCCTTTAATTACAGTGGGCACGAGGCTATGCGTGGCTTTTCTAAAATCAATAGCCATATCTTTTGTTTTGTTCACGTTCAAGTGTAGAGAGGACTGATCACACCACGACACAAAGTCCTGTACTAATGTACTATAATCATTCTCTGGGCACTGTATCATCATATGTACTAGGATTTGTAACTTGTACTAAAGCTTCTACCTGCATCAGCACTTGAATTTCCACCAGTGGTAAAGAAGTCTCTGATCTGCTGGACTAGTTGTACTTTTCATTGGACTGTAGGACAGTATTGTAGTATTGCACTTGTATTATTATGTCTGTCTCACTGTTTCTCTCTTTCCCTTTTCTCTCTGTTTCTCTAATGCTCTCTCTCTTCTCACCTCTCTGTCTTTCTCTTCTCCTTAATACACCTCCCTCTCCGCTCTCTTTCTCTATGTATCTCCTATTCTCTCTCTCTCTCTCTCTCTCTCCATTTCCTGCAGAGCATTGCCGTCTCCCAAAATACTGAACGAGTCCACTCCAGTGGCGCCAGTGGTTTCTCTTCTCCGGTCGACAGGTAACCATAGCAACTCACCTTTCTTGGCGTGCGTTTGGGGTAAATGTATTCAGTCTTTAATTGAGTTTCATTCATAGCCATACTGTCCACTGCAGTTAGACAGCCCGAGGCTGCTAGAAGAGCCATTCATGTTAGTAAATTCTGCAGCTCTTTGTTTTTAGTGCTTTCAGCGTGAGAGACAACTGGAAATGCTCATCTGTGGTGATTTTGATGCAGTGACCCATCCAGGCACTGTTCTCCACCTCACCTAACGGGTCAAGATGGAAGCAGGACTTATGTCAAACGTGTTTGAGTGCTTATTTTTCCTTATGTACAATCTGGTCAACGTCAATATTTCCAAAGAAACCACACGCGCTCAAAGCCGTTGGGGGTCAGTGGCTTACTTACCTGTTGACCGCTTTACTTTAGATACACATGCTGGGTGGCATAAACGATGCTCCATTTGAGTGTTCTTCCGCTCACAGATGACTCATACATGCACACACACATAGGCAGAGTGGTGAGTGTGCTGATGCAAGGCTGACTGATCTCAGCAGGTTTTTGCCTGTGCCGTGCAGTAGTGTGATGCCAGAAGGAGATCACCTATTAAGACAGCTGTGAGATGATGTAGATGCAGATCTAGTGCCAGATGTGTCAGTCCTGCCGTAAGCCATAAACTCTCACAGTGACCAACACTAGCTTTAGGGGACACACATGTTGCTTTGTTTGTTCACAGTTTATCACAGTGTCTGGTACTCTTTGGAAAACATATGGGAGGAGTTAAAAATTTTAATCCTGTCACAAGTAGGCGTTGAGGCTGTATGCTAATGACCACTGCTCTGATTGGCTAGCTTAATGGAAGGACCTCCAATTCCACTTATTCACAGAGAGCGTGTATGGGCAATGCACAATTTCTAAAATGTCACGATTTTAAAGAAAGCCAACGTATCTGTTAGATACATATTTATTCAAAAATAAATTCACTATGCTAGTGCAGCCTTATTTTCATCTCTTTCAAACAAACAAATAGAAAGCTGAACACGGTGAAAAACAATAGCCATGTGAACAATTATGAGATTAACTGTAGAACAGTGGACAATAGATTATTACTGTATTATATTGTATGTTGATATCATTGTATGTAATATAACAACATATCACCTTAAAGGTGTAATTCTCAACTACTGTATGGAAGTCTGTGTGGAGAGTTTTATATATGCAATGTGGTGTATTGCTGTTTTGTCCACTAATATCACTTTATTGCTGATCAGTTGTGTCAGTTCTGATCACATGATGTATCCTCTACCAACAGTTATGCCTCTGACGTCACATCTGGCTTGAGTGATGGGAATGAAGGCCTGTCAGAAATGAGCCCAAAAGGTCCCAACAAACGCACGGGAAGTAAACTGCTGAGGAAAAGAGCTCGCTCCCGGCTTCGCATCACAGGGGTAAGGTATCTGTAATGTTGTTTGCATGATCTAGTCGTCTATCAGTGCAGCTCATATCTTTCTACACAATTCTCTTTCTGTGTTTTAAAGGAATGTACAAATAACAAGTGCATCAGTTCTAGCTATTTCAGTCTCTTCTTAAATATTTTGGATGACATCTCTGTAATGCTCTTCCGTTTATGTGTCTATATATTCATATGATGAGACAAAAATAAATGTTAGACAGAATAAATATTAGGTGGACATGATGGTGACTTAAGATCATTTTACCATTAAACTCTCCTTTTTTGTCTTATTCCAAAGCTGTCAGACAAAGTGGACAGGGTGGTGGAATGTCAGCTTCAAACACACAACAGCAAGATGGTGACGTTCAAATTCGACCTTGATGGTGACAACCCTGAGGACATTGCTGCGGTCATGGTGAGCATCCAGGAGTGAAACATATTCACACAGTAATACACTGCTGCTACTAATGAAGGATGATCAGCTGGTTTTCAATAACTGAAGTTGTTTGAACTAAGAACTGACTTTGATATTGAGCTAAAACTGGGTGTGATATTGGGCTAAAACTGGGTGTGATATTGAGCTAAAACTGGGTGTGATATTGGGCTAAAACTGGGTGTGATATTGAGCTAGAACTGGGTGTGATATTGGGCTAAAACTGGGTGTGATATTGAGCTAAAACTGGGTGTGATATTGGGCTAAAACTGGGTGTGATATTGAGCTAAAACTGGGTGTGATATTGAGCTAGAACTGGGTGTGATATTGGGCTAAAACTGGGTGTGATATTGGGCTAAAACTGGGTGTGATATTGAGCTAGAACTGGGTGTGATATTAGACTAGATCAGAGTGTAATATTAGGCTAGAGCTGGGTGTAATATTAGACTAGAACTGGGTGTGAAATTATACTAGAACTGGGTGTGATATTGAGCTACAATGGTGTGTAATATTACACTAGAACAGGGTGTGATATTACACCACAACTGGGTGTAATATTAGACTAGAACAGGATGTGGTTTTAGACTAGAACAGGATGTGGTTTTAGGCTTGAACTGGGTGTGATTTTAGACTAGAACTGGGTGTGACAGTGGGCTAGAGCTGGGTGTGATATTGGCTATTCTGGTATACCATGATATTGACATATAATGATGCTGCTGAATGTGTGAACATTATATTTAGCAGTTTTCTGGAAAAGGAGGTTGATGATATGATTCCCAATAAACAAGCTAAGTGTCCTTTCAGGAAATGTGCTACCTGTCTGGTGAACATAAACAAAACTGTGCAAGGTCACCTTTGGTTTTAAAAGAAAATAACACAATAAAACAGTCCCTTAAAAACAAGCTGCAGTCGTATGTATATTAACTTTGAAGACCTCCAGTCCAATGTGGTATAACGTCTGCAAATAAAAAGTACATGTAGACTAGCTTGCAGACTGTCTGTAGAGGATGTGTTCGCTTCTCTTTCAAAACAGGTAGTTTGAATAGGGACGTCCACCTAAACCTTTAAATGTATGTCAAATTTGTGAGCTATTATTTTTACATAGTATACCAGCATTCAGCAAGCATTCATTAACTTTATTAATGCTAACTTCAATATTATCTGTTATTATTTGGAAAATAGCATAATGGGGAATTTAAATAATACAGCTCTACTTGAACCTTATCTTTAATCAATAATTTTGTCAACATACTCAAAACTATTGTATCACCAATTAAAGTAACTGAAATAAATAAAGTAATTAACTGACTCCTGCTTAACTGAAGCCCCACAAATCAGCATGCTTTTAGTCATATATGCTGGTGTGTTTTTTCTAGCCATAGCTGTAATTTAGAGCTAATATTCGGCTGCACTGAAAAGGAAGGTCATAAGAGACTTTGCATTCTGTGTTTTGCTTTGTGCTAATATCTCCTAGATCAGTCAGCTCTGCAGTCTCTCAGAGGAGTCCTATGTACACTCCCAGCTACCATTAGTTGAAAACTGATCTTTTTTTGCTGACGTCTCTCATGTGTTTACCTGACACTTTGCACTTTTGACCTCTTACTTCAAATTGTAGCTTAAAAACATGGCACTGACCGTTTAAAGGAATACTTCTTCTGCTGTTAATAAAAATAGAAGGGGGCCAAAAGAATGATGGAGCTCTTTTTTTGTAAAAGTTGATTCACCATCATTTATTCACACTTTTTACTACTTTACTGACTGCTCTCTGTTAGTAAACTGAAAAGACTACCCTGTAATGTTAGCTGTTTATATAAAAGACTGACTGCCTTTCTCTGTGTAAATATTAAGCAACGCTGTCTACCATGTCTTTTCTGATATGACTTTAATTTAACAAAATAATTTTCAAAAAATGCATTTAGCCCTGAAGTGCTACCGGTGGCCCTAAGCCCGAGGGTGCAGGTGTATGCAAAAAATAGAGCATTCACGATGCCCTAAAACAGGAGTATTTAAATAGAATTCAGTTCGAGATACAGTTCATCGTTTCTAACATGGGTTATGATTCAGTGCTGTATGCTGTTTACTTAAGTAGCCTGGGATCAGCATTTTATATCATCAGAAACTGAAAGACAAACAAATTACAAATACCATTCAGTATATTTCAACAATAGTTATTGTTTAAAATGCTAAAACTGAAAAAAATATGTATAAAACTGCAAATAAATGTTTATTCCCTCACTTTAAAAACAAGTAAAAACAAGAGCTACATAAAAAAAAATGCTTTTGGAAAAAAAGTGCTTATTTATGTAAAAGTTAATAAAGCATGCGCCTTCTTGTTAACTCAGTTTCACATTTTGACCTGTTGGTTTGAAGCTGCCTGTGGGAAGATTAAACATATACGTCTCCATTCCTGGTTAAAAAGTCTTTTTTCACCGTCCACTTTTTTATTTTTAGAACATGTTATTCTCTCTCCGACTCGCTTTATTCTCCCACTCGCTTTATTCTCTGACTGCTGCTTCTAGCTTCATACCTCGCTTGGTTAAGGAGCGCCTTTGGCACACGATTGGTCGCTTAAAATAAACACAAACAAAAATGTAATCGCTCTCAATAGTTTATCCGCATTGGACAACTACTGGGTCCGGACCCAGACCGCGGTCCGCCTATTAGTGACCTCTGCCCTAGACTCATGTCACGTGTAGCCTTGAATTTGTTTTCAACACTTGCAGCACTTCATTTGAAATGAATCAATTAGGAGGGAGATTAGTTTAGCAGGTTATGTATGAGAGCTCTATTGTATCATTTTACAGAGAGTACTGCAAGGACGCGAGAGCTATAAACACAAACATGTTTGCTGTGGGGGTGGGGTGGGGTGGGGTGGGCCTTGGCGATAAACCACCACACCACAGGGAGACATTTGTTTTTCCACGTCACAGCCCAGGTGTTAGCTGTGATGAGTTTTTAGGAAGAGGCAAAAGTCTTAAATGTAGGAGGAAGATTTGAAAAACTACAACTGCTGGTGAAACAGTGAGGTTACTGAATTTGGCTAATTGTGTAGAATCAATTTACTGTAATAACAATATAATAAAAAATAATATAAACATGGTATTTATGGGTCATTAGAGTTTGTCACCTTTATTTTTCCATTTGATTACCAGCTAGTTACCACTTACTCATTATTTATTAAGGATTAGAAAATGAGTATGCCATATGTTACCGTATCATTAGTCACCTTCTACCATTATCATGTAAAGTAAAGCACTGCTGAGTTTTCCTTCCCTGAAGCTTGAGTCGACTCAGATGACCACTTTCACAGGCCTCAGCATCTGCCGGGACCGCAGGCTGCTTCTGTTTATCCTGTTGTTCTGTCTTATGACACATTTTAGAGTGTGTTCTTGGCCAGAGGCATGTTTTTGTTTGCGAGGGTATTTACATGTGTGCCGTTTACCCAGTTCTGTTTGTGTAAGATTACAAGAGATTCTTATAAATCACTTTCAACAAGCTTTAAACGACTTCCACCACTTCACTGCAAACGCTCACGCTCAGTAAACCCGATACACCACACAATGCATATGATCACAGCTCCTCATTAAGCAGCCCATTATGTTTCCTTTGCTTACGTTTGGATGCTATAATTTCCATCCTACGATCCTCTGTTCAGGCATACAATGAGTTCATCTTGCCGGCAGAGAAGGAGGGCTTCATCCATCGTATGAGGGACATCATCCGCCGTGCTGAGGCTCTGATGAGGAGGGAGCCGCTAGGGGCACTGGAGCCCGGAGATTCCACCCGTCTGCCCTATCTGAGCGGAGCTGGAACACTCTCAGCCTCTCAAGTAAGCTACTCTCAAGAACTAAGTCAACACATTATATCAACTCAAAGTGAATTAATCACTCTTAGTCACACTAAAGTTGCCATAGAGTGCTATTTGTCTGCATTTTAATGAGATATGATACAAGTTTTATACCCTTATTTACAAACTCTGGTCATAGAATGAAACAAGCTTCCTGTTTTGTGAGCTTATGGATAATTTGATAAGCTCTGCTCTGATTTACTGGTTTACAAAGAGGCACCACAATGGATCACACGGGAGCAACATATGGACAGAGACGGGCAGGAAAATTAAACGAACCTCCATGTACATAAGCTTAAGCTATGTCGTCAGACTGTTTGACTAGCTATGCTAACATTAATTACTTGGAGCTTGTCAGTAGCTAACATGACCTGTTCTAGCTGTTTGTTTCAATCTCGACATCAGCATAAAGTAATTGGAGTTTTTAGATCACTATGAAACTTTCTGCTTCAGTCTTCAACAGGTGAGTAAAGTCACACAGCATGGCTGCTACTTACAGGTTACTGTTGATGTTGTGATGCTAATAAAGGTGTCAAGTACCGAGCAAGACCTTGATATTGTCCAAGGTCTGAGAAACTGTCCAGAGTGAAACTTGCAGACCAATCCAACACGTTGTCCAAGATCCCAGAAGACGTGAGGGCTGCAGTTACCTTCCTGTTCACCAGCTTGTTTTGCTCATGTTCTGTTACACCTTAAATGGTTGCGATTACATTCTAGCACCTGTACAAACCGCTGCATTCAGGGTAGAACGGAAGATTAGATTAAGAAGCTGGCGAACAGGAAGCCGGCTTCACTTTAGTTTAAGGATGAACATCAACCAAAGTGCTAACATTTCCTTCGCAGCCGGGAATGCTGTCTCTGCACAGTTCGTCTGATGCCTGTACAAGCTGTACTGTTTAGGGCGGATAGGAAGCCAACTCCAGCCTCGTTTGAAAGTGTTGTCCTAACTTCGTTAGGAGACCAGTTCCGAGTTTAAACTTTTATTCATTGGATTGCGGTACCGACGTTTCTCTGGTCTACACTGGTCTCAATTGTGTCTCCGACTGCATTGTCTTTTATAGGCCCGCCTTTCTGCTCCTTTGGACTCTTGTACACCTGACCAGTCGTAATTCTCTTGGGTGGACAGTGGTTCTTGAATAGAAGTTCCCAAGATAAGTCGCAGCCTTATATGGCGGGGGTCCCAAAAAGCCCCGACCTTCCCACGAGCTCTGCAACATTCTTTGGCTATATGTCTCATATTTGCTGTATATGCTATGTGTATAAAATAATTCTAAAAAAGCGCTGACATCTTCTGAAACGGTGTAGTTTTGCCCGTATTGTTCGCCATTGCTGTTGCTCTGCTGTCCAAGTTTCCTGCTGGGATAGAACATGAGCTGATGTATGGAGATGTTGGGGGCGTAAATATTAATAAGTCAAGATTGTTACATAACAGTCTAGATTTTTAAAATCAGCCGGTTTTATAGTCCTTTCTTGCAAATGCGGGATTTGTAAACGTACACATAGCATCTCGTACAGTAGAAGATCAGACCCGTGTAGATAATGCTCAGTATTCAGTTCAGTATTAAGTCAGGCAGGCAATGGTCAATACGGGAGCAAGCTTAAACATGAGCATGAGGGCTAGACTAAAGAGTGAATCAAAAAACAGACGAGGGTCAAAACACTAAAAGGACACAGCAACCAATGTTATAAGGGCTAGGCAAAAAGAGGGTCAACCCAGAGATGCAATCAAAGAATTTGCTTATAAATGTAACCTCTTTCTGCAGGCCAGCTAGTGGTCAGTTCACTGGCAGTGTAGAAATCATTATTTTTAATAAATATGATGGAATGAAATGTTTTTCTCTGATAATACGTTAGCAGATAAACTAGGACACTGTTGGCTCTGTGTGGAAGAAACGTTTTGTCTCTGTCTTGAGCTGCTAGCAAGCAATAAAGGGTTTAAGGGGAGAGGGGAGAACCACCCCCTCCTATAACAATTATGCGCCACCTCCACAAAGACTGTCCTATTTTAATGTCAGCCCTAAAAGGTTAAAAGGCCCTGGTCAGCTTGTAATGCATGAAATTAAAATTTTATTAGAGATAGGGTCGCCTTGTGACACCAGTGCTCTGTTCGGGTTGTTTTTCTGAAAGGTTTACCTTTAGCATCACCCTAATGAGAAAACTGGCCCATTAGGATGAAGTGAAGATGAAAGCAAGCTCTGTGCTGGACTGTTATGCTGTAATTGCTTTCACATGATGTTGTTGTTTTTTGCAGTGTAAAAAAGTTCAGCCGTGTACAGAAATAACAAAACAAAACATTTATTCTATTTTCTCATGATCCAGTGCAGTTTATAAACAGCAGTTGGTGAAAAAATTGTACATTTTCAGCTGTCAGCAGTACAGAAGTGCTATTGTATCGTGAAGCACTTAAGGGTGCTGTGCAAGTGCTCTTGGTGTAGTGTTGTGTTCAAAATAGAACTTTTATGACCCTGTATATTGCTTTGACCCTTATGACCCCCCAGTACTGCTCTGACTTACTGTCTTTTCATCTGCCAGCCTTTTAGTCTATTGCTGTCACACTCTCTCTATTTCTCCATCATTTTGACTCTCAAGGAAATGAGAATCCTGTGTTTATTGATTATTCCACATAGTGTGCCGAGCGCAATTGGGATGAATTAGGTTCTTCCGTGATGAGGTTGAGTGTGTGGATGTTAAGGCACAGTGAGTTTAAACATCGTTATGTCATGAAAAGGCTCACTTTCATAGGAAAATGGAACAGACTGATTTATGCTTACGTGCGGATGAGATTGGACGCCCCGATACAAACATTGAAGGTTTCAGAAGGTACTATTCACAGTCCATAAACAGCCAGTTTTAAATCCCTGGTACTTGTGATGTCACAACCATGACCACATTTCTATATGATTGCCCAATCAGCCTACAGCAGTTTAGGTTTCCATTTACACTAAAGTAAGTAGAGACTCTACTTCTCTACTTACTTTAGTGTGAATGGAAACCTAAACTGTACAGTAGAAATCCTTACACTGGAAACCAGTATGTTACAGAATAGTATGTGACAGAATTAAGGTCCTGTTACTGCTCTATAAATGTCTGAATGGTATGGGACCAGCATATCTGTGTGATCTAGTACAGCGATATGAGCCAAACAGAACTCTTAGATCGTTAGGAAGTAGTCAGCTAGTCCTTCCTAAGGTAAAGACTAAGCATGGGGAAGCAGCATGTAGTTAATATGCTGCTATTAAATGGAATCAGTTGAGCGAGAGTATTAGAAGAGCTCTATCACTGGACACCTTTTAATCCAGGCTTTCAGCTCAGTTTAAAACTCGTACTCTTACTGAGCTGTTAGTTCCACAACTCTTTCAATTTTAAACCTCATTCTTCATTTTTCACACTGTCCAACAGCACGTTTAAACCTCATTCTTCACTTTTATGTTTAATTCTCTTTATTTTAAACATTTGTATATTTCTTATTTTTTTTACGGATTTATTTGAGTATGTTGTTTCTTATTTCTTTATTTATGTAAAGCACTTTGAGTTGCCACTGTGTATGAAAGGTGCTATACAAATAAACTTGCCTTGCCTTGCTTTGACTAGAGTAATTGGGTTATCTGTTTCCTGATGGTCAGGAAGACATTACTGCAGCCTTCCAAGGCCTCCAGATATCTGAAAGAAACGACTGATGTTGTCCTTTGTTCATTTTTATCTTTTCTTCTGAAGACTCTGTTTAAATAAGGCACAACAGTGGGCCAGTCAGACAGCGTGTTATTTTACATATTTGACAAATCTTAGAAGACAAATATGAGGAAAATGTATCAGACTGACTCTTTGAACAGCAGGTACTTTCTTAAACAGTAGCTGACTACTAGCTGCTACTCTGTTGCAACTTGTCATTTGTAAATACCTTCTGGACTGCGTTCACCAAACCTTACAATTGGGTTGCTGTCATGTACAGACCTGTAAAGTGTTTTTTCACACAGCCGTCACTTGCCATGGGATACCGAATGGTAAAGAGGGTATATCTGTAGTACGATCTTAAACATATGGTGTTTTCAGAAAACTACAACAACATGATGTCTGTTTTATTTTACAGCCCAATCTGCACACACAGGGATTGTCACGCACACACTCCTCCTCATCGCTACCAGGTAACGATCACTCTGTTATGTTTAGGAAATACTTTATAGCCATTTAAACATCCGAGCTGTTCACATTTTCTTTCGAAGCCAGTATATCACTAATAGATTGTTTGCGCCTGTTTATATATTTCACCCTGCAGATTACACAGGAGCCAGTGTGGGTCAGGTGACCCAGGGCTCTTCCCCTGGATTGGGTGGAGACTATTACCTGGATCCTGATGCAGCTGTTCCAGTGCGTCCACTTCGCTCACAGTCTTTCCACACTTCAGGTACCTCAGATACCCTTTAGTAGCCCGCCGTGTATCCACAGAGCCAAACTTGATCTTGTTACAAGAATGTACATCTGGGAACAACTCGTTAAACTTGTTGGTGCCGGATGACACATTCTTAAGAAATCTATAAATAAACTTGATTTATTTTTTTGGTATTCCATGATATTCATTTATATTAATACTAATTGAAGGTATGTGTTGTTGTTGTTGTTGTTGCTGTTCAGAATACACAGGAGCTAATCCAGGCCAGGTGCCCCGTGGCTCCCCCCCTGCGTTGGTTGGAGACCACTACCTTGACCCCGATGTAGGACCGCCTGTTCGCCCACTTCGCTCTCAGTCCTTTCACACCTCAGGTACTTTCAATTATGCATTCACCCAATAGTTGTGATGTGGTAAAATTTATATATGACAGTTCTTTACATTTTAACAATACACTACATAGTATTGTTTTTCTGAGGTAACATCATTCAACTCACTGAACAAGCCAACCATCCATATCTATGCTGTCTGTCATGCTGTTCAGCCACTAATCAGTTTATAAGAGCTGTTTTCTTCTCCGACCAGGGTCTGACTATAAATCTGTTTACTGCTCATTCCATATACACCACGACTCTAATTAGAAATTCTTATTCTGAGCTTTTATTATTACTTCAAGCGCGATACACAAATACTTCACAGTCTGAGACCCAGTTTCACTAGCACCAAGCTGTGCTCTCAATTAAAAAATGCCAGCATAAGTTGAGCATTTGTTTGTCCATGCAGGCATTTATAACAAACATGGCAACCTTAAAGAGCCCTTTTGATTGCTAATGCCTTTTACTGTTACTGAGCTAGAGTTGCAAAGTAGATTCTTGAGCACTCTTAAGTGCACCTGCTGTGTAATCTGCAGTAAAATGCAAGTTAATTAACAGCAAGGCTAAGCTACTGCTGGATAGTTTGGATAGCTTCTGTGATGGGAACAGAGTAAACTGAGGTTTGGTGCAGGCATCCAGGTGCTCTGTTTACTGACGTGTAAAAGAAGTGATTGTCTTAACGAAGCCCTCTCAGTTACACTAGTTTACTACACAGTGGACGGTACTGCTACTGGAGTAAAGAAGAGAAGGTGCTGTAGGCCAGCCTGCATGGCAATGAACCCCTTTGGTACTGTGAGCCAAGCAAACTCCTGACTAGTTCAGCAGGGAAGCCATCAGTTGGATCAGCAGTTGACTGATAGGACTTGGGTGGGAACGAGACCTAAAACAGCACTAGATGCTAAGGCATTTGAGGAATGTGAGCGACTTTGGTAGTCATATGTATCATAACTGCTGGAACAAAACCTCTAAATAGTAACTAAAACATTCTTAACTTGAATACAAGTTAATAAGGATATTAGGTTTTGTCCAGACAGCTTCGATATACAGGACTGCTTAAATGATTAAGCATTTGATAAAAAATTTATCTAGGTAATAAGCATGCTTTCACTTGTCAGAACATCTGTTTTTGCAAATAGATGCAAATAAACTTAGATTGGAAATTTTACTTTTTACAACATATTAATAAGTTTTAAAGGACGGACAGGATAAGACAGTACCATTTATATGTATCTAGTTTGAAGTTGTGATAAATCCCAACTTCCTATCCTAAATTAAGATTTTTCACAAATTTATATTACAGAAGTAAGCTTCATTTAGGAATTGTATGTTATCTTACAGCATCTTATCTCTGGTTAGGAAATCCTGAACTATTGAATCAAAGTTGATAATCAGTTAGTGTGAGATAATCGATTATCAGCTCTTGAATGTGTGTAGATTCTTATCTTACCAAAAAACAAGTTCCTTTGTGTATCATCATGAAAACTATGTAAGTGGGATTTCTTCTTAAGAATGGTTGGGGTATGAGGCCCACAGTGACTGAAGACCCCCTGTGAATCAGGCACTCCTCAGTTCCAGTTTTCATTTCCAAAGTTTTAGCCTGCGTGCTAGCCATGCGACGTTGCTAAAATTATTGAGCCAAGATACCAGTTTACCAGTTGCAGCTACACATTGTATATACTTTGCGAAAAAGTGCTTGTGACATGCAACTGAACATTTAGCCCACTTTGTATAAAATACTTATATCCAGGATATATATCCTGTGTCACTATTTAGCCTAACAATATTATTTAAAAAAAAGTTGATATCTTGTGACAAAGTTTGGCTCCAGATTTCTCTAGTATGCCGACTGCCCCTGCATGTATATGTTCAAAATTTCATAAGATTTTTACTGTATTTTTATGAGAGACACGTAGAGCTGCTTGTCTATCGTGACAGTTGACCGGAAGGAAGCACACTGGTGGTACAAGACAGTCTGTCAATATAGGCCCCTTGCTGCAATGCTGAGGATTCAACTTGTGCTTGCGTTGTATGATAAACCACATTTGTACGCAAAACTCACAGTGACCTCCTACAATGGCCTCTAAGGCATCATGAACACATCACTTGATCATTTCACTGACAGTAGCAATAAAAGTCATTGTTAGTGAACAGTACTCTTATCAGTATTCTCTCAGTCTTCCTTGTTTGTGAGTTCGCCCCAGGCCTGATGACAGACAGCACCATCAGTTTGTCCCTCTCTCAGCCCATCCCCCCCACACCCCCAGCCCAAAAGCATTGAGAGACGCTGATCAAAACATCCCTGTCTCCATGGAGACCACAGTTTGACGCCAGCGCTGAAGCCCAGCAGTAGTGACGCTGGCTGGGTTTTGATGTGTTTGACACCTGGAGGTTTGAAGAGGAATCTGTTGATTTGATTAGTGCAGAAAACACAAACATACAGATGCATGCTGGGAGAGAGGCATCGCTGATAAGAGAACAGGCCCTTTTCAGTTTCCAAACAAGCAGAAGAACGGTTCTAGAAATGTTGTTTTCTCCTGCGTTCAGTGTATTTCTTACATAAGTGTACGCTGCCTGTTAAAAGTTTGGAGACACCTAGCTGTTCCATTTGCAGCAACTTCACACCTCAGATACACAGCGGTTTAGCAGAAACAGCTGACAAAAAAGAGAGTAATTACATAACCCACACATTTTATTCCCTTACTGTCATATCAGCACTCAATTACTTTTGGTGTTTAAACCATGCTGTAAAAACTTTTTCATATTTATCTTTAGTATTGGTCTGTAAAAGGAAACTACAGTACTGTGTAAAAGTCTAGAATTGGCCATTTAGTACAAATAAGTAGACACACACACAAACAGTGGTCAACATATTTAACAAATGTACACAGGAACCTTAAAAACTAAATGTAAGATATGTTTATTGCATGGTTTAATGTGTATATTCTTTGCATTCATTATTTTCAGATGGCTTGAGATATTCTTTTGAGGTATTGAGGTATTCTTTTACATCTCAAAAGTTCAGTCTTACAATTTTTTTGTAGTTTCTGCTTCTTACAATCCAAATAACCCCAAACACATTCAGATATTTTAAGGTTTGGGCCCTGGTCTGAGCTAGTCCTTGTTCTTGCTGTATCAGTAGTTTCTTATTGGACAAGTACACCATGATCTTCCCAGATCTCAGTGCTTGGGCTTGTAGAACGAATTTCTTCACAATCAAACATTATGCAAGGTCCTGCATGGGTTTACGTTGTAATAACATTTTGAAGTCTTTGATCACTTATTGCCCCCTAACTGTCCCCTTTTCTACACAAGTGAATTATGTGAAATTGAATCTTCTGGGAAATATCTCCTGAAAACTCTCCTGAGTAACTGAAAGGCGTTTTGAACGTAAATTAAATAAATGAGGGATGGCTGTGCACAGTACTGTCTCTGTGCTCTACCATTGAAAGGCCTATTTACGGCATACGCTGTCCATGCAATGAAGAGCATGCACACACCGGATCTGCACCCCCCCCAACTCCCACTTCAGGGTGACAGTGCTCTCAGCAGAAGACTTAATCAAGACTTCCTGCTCTTCAAGTGTTACACAGTCGTTAAATCACTCTGATCAGACTCGCCGCAGTTTAATAAAAGGCATACAGACTTTTCCGCTCTTTCGTTTACATGCTATGTGTTGACATAAGATTTTTACCAACTTTTAACCCAAAAGTGTTATAAGAAAAATAGAATAGTTTTTTTAAGTTTAGACATAATATATACTCATATGAACACGATACAACATACAAATCTCTGCACTATGCAGCATACAGAGCTCTAGCCTAGTCTAATATAATACAAAATATTCTGCTCAATTGTTTAGATGTGTCAGACATAAGCATACTCATAGTTTAACCTTGAGACATACTCTACAAAACTATAAATACTGATTTTTTTCCTGATTGAAGGGTTTTGTTTTTCTTTTGAGTATTGTGATTCGCTGGTATTCCTTCTTATTTCATATTTAGGGCATATTGCTGCCTCTGCATATTTTGCCTCTATTCCATACATTTTTAAAATGTTTCAAAGTTTACAGTTTTTTGTTACCTACGTTTATATTTTTCACTTTCAGTTACAACCAAATTCAGAATCAGAAATACTTTATTGATCCCAGGGGGAAATTGCAGTTTCCTCTTGGTAGTTTTCTCTTCCTTGTTGCTGTCCAAATGTCTTCTTCTTAATAGCTTTCACTCTTTTTCTGGACAAAACCAAGCCTGCGTACTTTTTCAGTGATTATTTACCCCTAATTAATCTGTCATTCATATTTTACTGCCCATATGTTTCTGCATTTGTTAAGCCCGCAGCAGCTTTTATCTACTTTAAAATAAAATAACCCCAGGGTACATCAATTCTGTGCAAACTAACATGCTGCTGTTGAACAAATTAAGCCTGTAAGCATTGGCTGTATGTACGCACATGTACAATTGCAAACTACACAATACATATAGCAGTAAATTCCCCCTTTCTCTGTGTTAATGGCAGCTATAAAGCTACTGACAAGTGTATTTACTCAAGACAGCTACACAGGTAGATAGTTAAGGTATAAAAAATATGATAAGATTAGTTTACAATTTGTACTTGTGACAGCGGAAGGTATTACGTATGGACTAGTGCTGTCTTAATTTTTTTTAAACGGTTGAATTTTAAAGAATTAATTTAATAATGAATTAATTAACTGATTAACACAGGTCAGTGTTTACTTCGTGCGCAAGATTATCGGGCACTTTAGCACAGCACAGCCCAGACCAGCACACGCACACAAACCAAGAGAGCAGTTCTGTCCAAGTGCAAGCAAGAATCACTCGTTCAGGACGTTCAGGTCTGCCTCAGTAACTGTCTGAATATAAAGGAGGACTAAGCCTAACTGTTAATGTGCAGTAATAACAAAATCAACAATCTGAAATTTAACTGGCTCTTGAAATAATTCACAAAAGACAATGTGTTTAAAGTTTAAGATACAATTGAACTTTTGAATCAAATATTCCACTGTGCTGATCTTATCCATTATTAAAAGCTTCACTGTCATTTATACAGGGATCTCCTTTCTCACACCTGCTTACACAATACATCTTCTGAAATTAAAAGTATTAATATGGAGTTTGTCACCCTTTTAGTAACTACCTCTACTTTTCTGGGAAGACTTTGCACTAGATGTTGGAACATTGCTGTTAGGATTTATTTCAAGCCAATAGAGCATTAGTGAGGTCAGGTACTAATGTTAGATCATTAGTTCTGGATCACAAATGACACTCCAGCTCATCCCAAATGCAATCATTGGTGCTCGATCACTCCAAAGAATGTAATTCCACTGCTAGACCGCCCAGCACTGGGGGTATTTCCTCCCTCTAACTAATGCTTGGCATTGAGCATAAGCCTCAGGCTTATGTGTGGCTACTTGAAAGAGTTTCATTCTGTTAGCAGTGTTGTTCTATCCAGACTAAACTTAACTCTTTGTATGCAGATGATTGCCCGATTCAGCAAATGGTGCACCTAAAAGTAGATAAATTCAGTGGAGTATAGATACTGTACATGAAGTGTGTCCCTCAAATTTAATTGTGTATCACTTTGTAGTGAAGTCCACTAATTTACTTTGATTTCTGTGTCTGTTTCAGGCTCCTCCCAGCCATACCGCCCTCCTGCCGCTCAATATTCACAATACCCCAGTCCAGACACTCTGCCTGTTCTGCTTCCTAACCAGTTACCTGCCATGCCCCCTCAGTTCCCCAACCCCCAGTATATGCCAAACTCCCCTTACCCCTACCCGTACCTCATCAACACGGCACCCCTCAAAGGCTCAATGAGCACACCTCCACTCACTCGAAATCCCAGCAGCTCAAATCTTGCGTCTTATCCCTCTCCTGCTCCTCCAGCCCAGCAAGCAGGTGACATGGTTCCAACTGAGAGCGGTCCTCTGACATCTCCTGCGGCTCACACAGTGCCTCCAAACGCCCCTGCTCCGGGCATGTGGCCAGCTCAGCAGCCCCTCTTGTCCCTGGCCAACGTGCTGTCACTGGCCATGAGCGTGGCGCAGTCCTTCATGCCCCCCACTTCAATGCCCAGCAGTCTGCCCCAGGGTTACCTGCCCACCATGGGACCCCAGCCAGGCTATGCACCCATGTTTGGCACCCAGCATCCGGCCATGGGGCAGAAGGAGGCTCCCTATAACCAGGGAATGCCTCCAGCTGGGCACTATGTGGATATGCTCCAGCATCGTGAGGTGAACTCCCAAGTATTGGCCCCCAGACCGGATCCACATGAGGATAGCCAAGGTCGAGGTGTGAATGTGAGCTCATCTGGTGTAATACAAGCAAGCATGCCCCCCAATGCTCCAGAGGTCATAATGCCACCCACAGAGGTCAAACTGCCTGCCCCAGGCAGCCCAAACCTAGCTGCATTATCCCGAATGAACCTCCAACTGGAGGTCCCTGCACCCAGAGGGAAACATCAACAACAGACAGAAAGCTCCACATCCTTCAGCTCCACCAGCAGCTCGCCTGAGTCCTCCACTTCAGGCAGCCCACAGAATACAGTAAGTGCTGTAGAGCACATATTCATACACAATACATCGTAAAGCACACAAGCACACTCAGCCCTCAAAATGCTCTCGTTCTTTCAGTGCTAGTTTTTCTTCTCTTTTCACCATCACCATCATTTCTAATTTTTTCATACCGGTGGCATTACAGCATCTGCACATTAAGCATTTTAAAAATCTGCACATTTAAAACATTTTGTGTCTAATTGCAATCATAATCTATGCCACTGACATAATTTCTGGAAAAGAATGGCTGCATTGCTTATTTAAGAGTAAACATACTGTTATGTTCATATGATACATAAACATCATTCTGAGGAACACTGACCTTACACCAAGCGATATTACTGCTGCAGACAAATTTCCAATGTGGAATAATATCATGTATTGCTAGTGTTGAGTCGCGCTCGCGTCATGTCAATCGTTTAGTGTAAGGTGGTCAAGACTGCAGGTTTAAGTCAGTCTTTTTCTCGTCCGAGCCTTCCGATTAAATCAACCGTGTTTAATATTATCATAAGTCTTCAGTCTTGGCTAACGCAAATAGTGACGTGAACATTGTCGACAACCTATAGGAGAGCTCTTTCACCACCAAACGGGAAACCGCAAAACAAGTAAAGGAACGTCTGGCGAGTAAAGAAGTTAGACATGGAGGGGGGTCCGGCGAGGGTTCGGAAACTGCAGTTCTCCTGGACTGTACAAAAGGAGGAGAAACTGGTGGAGCTGTAGAGTGAGCAAGAGTGCCTCTTTGACGTGTCCTTACATTTATACCACTACAGAGTGGAAAATATTATATATAGTATATAGTATAATATTATATATAATATATATTAAAAGAAATAATCTCAAAAGTAATCTAGTTGCTGTCTTGTAAATAGTGACTTTGTAAATAGATTTGCAAAATCATAGCCTGTGACTAGTCTGTGACTAAAAAGTGTGTTTAGATGTGTGAGGGTGTCAAACTTTAGTCTATTGAACGTCTTTTCAGAGTCTTTTAAAAGTCTTCTAGTGTATGCATAGCATAAGTTAACTATATAATAGTTGACAGGTTAATCAGTTATAGAGGTAATCATTAGTTAAAGCCCTAAATGAAAGGTATTACTTTAAGGTAGTTTTTACTCCCTTCATTGTTTAATAACAGATTGCAGACATAGCGAAGCAAAGTGTGGACTGGAGACTGGATTGGCGACACCTGCTTTACATTACAACACATGCAGGTGCACACAGAGCCAAAGCAGTCAGCCTAACCTTTTACCCTTTCCAAGCCTGCGTTTAACATACAAGTATAAATAGTGTAGAACAGGACATAGCAATGCAGGCACACCTTCAAACCTGTTCCATCCACATAATGACTCAGACACACCTCAGCACACATGATCTTAGCATTTTGCAGCAGGGTACAGGTGTTGTCTGTTATTTTTGTCTCTGAAGCATGCGCTGTTGTTACAGCCTCTGTGTTTGTGTGTTCTCTTCACCACCTCACTCAGGTGTCTGCACCCTGCCTCCGAACTTCCACTCTGAGCGTGTCTGAGGCTGTCGCCAGCACAGCTAAAGCGAGACTGTCTCCTATAACTGAGGGTAAGACACATGTCCCACATGTATTATAGTCCAGTAAGGACTTATATGTAATTATATTACCAATGTGTATACATATCTACATAAATACATACCTAATACATAAAAAAAGAAATAAAAAAACTGGCCCAACGTCCCACTGAGGCCAAAGTGAAACTCTTTTTCTGTGCCTCCTCATTTGTAAGAGATACATTTAGAGAGAATCACAACTTACTCTGTCACATGCAGCCACACACATAGAGAAAACAAGTCAACATTTCTTCTACAGTTAACACACTCCTGCACTGCTTAATACAACTATAGTTGTATTATGCTTTATTGCTATTTTGCCCAATTTAACATACTAAGGAAAACAAAGTGTGCGCTGGGCAAAAGTTATGGCACATTTTATATTTTACCTTTTATATATCGACGTCATCCAAAGAAAAACAAGTATTTTCCAGACAGCGATGATATGTTAGATGACTAGAATTTAAAATAGTGTTGCAGATTGAAGATGTTTGGGGTTGATATTTCATTAAATGTCACATGTTCATTTTTTGTAGGAATAGTGTTCCAAAATATTTTCATTATCAGTTCAGTCACTCAAATTTACAGCCATAATTAATATCAGAACCAGCCTAACACAGTCAGTCCCTAATACTATATATTAACCTGCCTGTGATAATGCCCTGTGTGGCTGCTTTTAGAAGAAAGTCTCTTACCTTCATCATGAGCTGACATATATGCACCACACACACACACACTCACACACACATATATATATATATATATATATATATATATATATATATATATATATATATATATATATATATATATATATATATAAATGCATCAAGGTCTGTCATAACCTGTCACTACATAAATATACACATACACAGTGATGTACGAGCACTAGCACTTAGTACGGGATAAAGCAAAGCAGAACAGCACACACCCACACACGCAAACATTGAGTTCAGGTTTCATTTAAACTTGCTACCTGCTCTACCTGCTGTTTGCTTTAGCACAGGTTCCGGCTTATTATTATAGCCCACAGTCTCCTCTGCCGCTGCCAGATAACCAGCCCAAAAACATTCACAAAAGAAAAGGCCTTTATATTTTGGAAGATTTTATAATGAACTATTTATTTGTTTTATAATAATAATATAATAAAACTTTAAGTTACTTGTGAATTACATTTTGCGATCCTAGTACTGGGCAGTGAAGAATGATGCAAGTTCAGAGTTTATATACATTACTATCTTCAAAAGTCTTAGGCAGATATAAACGCGATCTAATGTTGATAAATAAAAATAAATATGAATTCAGCAAAAATATTCTCCTTTTTTATTGAAGTTATGCGCATATTCATTGGAGCTCATCAGACTGAATCTAATTAAGTGTTGATTAGTGGAGATAGACTGTAAATTACAGTGTGTTTTTCATTTCTTTATTTGCATTTTTTTTATTTGATACTTTATTTTGATATTGGTGCTTCTTTTACTAATAAATGCTTATATTATGTTTAACCTTCTGACATGTTTAATACTTGCCTAGGACTGTATGTAAACCTAAATTTAAATAAATAAATAAGCAAACAAATATAAAGTAAAGACACAGAGATGATTTTTTCCATGATGAAAGATTTCCCCCTAGAGGTAGAAAATAGAACTACGGATTGTTATTTGGGCTTTAGTTGCAGATAGTTAGATCCAGGTGCTTCCTGAAAGATACACCCATCACAAGGAAAAGAAATCAAGGAGGTCTGAAGAAAATGCATGCTGTACGTTTGCTGTGTGCACTTTAATCATATAGAAATAGCAGGTATAGTGTTTTCACATTAACCCCAAAGTTCAGCATCAGAATTTATTATCTTAGGTTTCCCACTGGGAAGTACGACTTCTTCAAATGCTTGAGTACAAATTCATATTTCCTGCTTTCTGACACCACCGGAGTGCTGCTTTATTCTATTGGGCATCCTGTTGGGATTACAGTCTGTTCATTTCACATTAAGGGTTTTCTTGTTAGTTTGTTCATTTAAATACATATACAAACTACACACAGTCTTGCATACATAAGCAGTCTATGCATTCACTTCCCTAGTAATTTAATATACTTTAATTTAACATGACTTTATTCCGAGTAACCATGTGTTCAGCAAGATACTACTTAACCTCAGACGCATGTGCAAACTCTACTTTAGCCTCAGAAGTCACAGCACAGCGTAATACATTTGATCTGATACATATTTGTTTTGTGGAAACTAATTTATGCCCTATTTTAGGATATTATTATCATCTGAAGAGGTGGTAACTTGTTAATACATAAGAAAAAAGGTATAATTATATACAGTGAATTGTGTAATATTAAAAACTTCAGGTCTGACATTCTTACATAAGTTCAAACCTCAAACTCAATAACACATCTGCCCGGGTTCACTATGAACAGCGGAACTATGTAATTAATGTGTGTAACGTAAATCCAATGTATACCAAATCAACCCCTATAGCTCTATATTTATATTGAAGGTTAGTATCATTCATAACCATTAGTAATTTGTATTCGTCTGCCCTCAGAGAAAAAACCTGCTATCACCGTGGGACGTTTCCAGGTCACTCCCAACGTCGAGATTGACGTGCCTACAGCTCAGCAGCAAAGTTCTGCAACACCTCCGCCAGCCACAACCTCCTCCAACAACAGCCCATCAGGGAGCAGCACAGAGGAGGTGGTTGAATCAGAGATCAGCCTTGGCAAGGTCGCGGCATCACCACCCAACAAACCACCCATCAAGCAGTTTAATGACTCCAGCAGCTGCACTCCCTGCTCACCTGAAGGAGAACTGAACATGGAGAGCAGGGATGCAGAGGCTGAAGAGGGCGAGGGAGGTGAAGAGGATGTCAGGGAAGGAGAGACGAGGCAGAGGAGGATAAGCGTCAGTCTGTGGGAGGGGTTGACGGGGGGGCCTCAGATCGGAAATGTGAATCAGCCATGGATGAGCTACACACGGAGTGCCTCGTATGCAAGCAGCGATGATACGGAGAGTGAGGACGAGGACATGTGGGAGGAGCTTCAGGAGCTGCGTGAGAGGTGAGTATCTGCACTGAGCTGTGCCTACAGAGGCAACCGAATACACACCCACAGCTCAATCACATTATCATTGGAGAAACTGTAAATTCCAGAAGAATGTCTTCATAAGAACCGGAGAGGGAATGTTAACGTCACATATTTTATTCCAAGAAACTTCTTACTATTTTGTGTTCGTTCGTTCTCCAGGGCAGCCTGCATTTTCTATTGAACTCAAAATCAATATTCACATTCACAATCTGTTGTTTCAACACCAACATGGCACTACTAAACCGGTTAGAATTATATAACAGAACGCATAATATCCTTATGTACATATCGCTGCTGTCAGAACAAAATCTGGTATATCCAAAATAATAACTTTTAGAGAGGGTGATATGGGCTTTTAAAAATCTTATTTTTTCCTACTAAAATCTAGCTACAGATGACAAAGAAATAGTTTAAAACAAGTTTTTACCTTTATTTTGTTTACATTTAAATTTCCCCTTTTGGGTTAACATACGTCTAGTCTAAATCTTAGACCATCAACATGTTAATGAACACTGACTTTTCCTTCGTATATATGGGCACCATGTCTTTTGCAATAAACATCACTACAGCATCTGTGGTTGCTTCCAGTGCCCCCTATTCTTCTCGTATGGCACACAGTTGGAAAATGTGTCAGGGATGGTTGCTTGGCGTGCTTGTGGAGCGGCTGTTTTCGTTCCGCTGGGAGGAGCACTTCTCCCACTCCGCTGCATGCTTCTGTTTAAGGTGTTGGAATTCATTTGTCGTAATGTTTTCTTTGGAAGCAGCAGTTTTTAAACACGCCTTACAACGAGGGCTTGTTCGCAAAACCGAACCAGTTCCAGATCACAGCGGAAGTTACTCCTTACTTGGGGACAAATTCCAGCTTTCCCCCAAACCGATTTTCAACACATCGTCTTTAACTGTTAATTTGAATTAACTGATAAAATCGATTTATCTCCCAGCTCTAATAACTTTACAGGGAGATTAATGCTTTACCTTTTATGTAAGTCAGTGTCATTTTGTTTGGTTCTTTTTTTCATTAAATTTACACACAGTGTCAGTGGAAACAGATACAGCTGATACAGTGTTCTGTTTCAACAACAGATATATGTTGTAGGTCTAATATAATAAAATATTTTGTTTGGCAGTTATGTTTATATTGCTAAGGACATTCAAATGAACGTTTCTGTTCTAAAGCAGTTTAACATGGTTACGTTTCCGGTACTCTTCATCACCTTTTGCTTTCATTACCTTTCGTCGAACTCTGTATGGAACTGTTTTAATAACAGTACGGCTGCTCATTAGTGTCTGAATTATGAAGGAACATTTAACGTGTTCACTAAAAAGAAATAGATAAAAATATTCATTCATTAGCTTAATGTTAGTCAGTTACCTGTCGTCCTCTACCTGCGAAGGAGGAAAGTGGAAAGCAGAAGGGTGATGTTGAGGAACACATCACTAGCCGCAACATTTAAATGTAAAGTGGAGTAATTTTTATTAGCTTTATTAGCAGTATGTAAGTCTGCGCTGAGGCCTGACGGTGGAGTTCGTCTTCCTTCAGAAGCACACATTTCACAGAAGATCTATATTCCACACCAAAACTATTTTTTGAAAGGAAAACATTTCAGACCACTTTCCTGGCGTGCAGTCCAACACTCTAATAAACACAACACATCCTACGCACATCCTGAATCAGAATCAGAGTGGAGTAAACTCTGAGTAAGTGCTGTAAGTGTTCATTCATCCCGATAATGAATTTGTCTGAAAGGCTCATTTTATGGCGCCAGTGATGATAAAGCCCTCATCCCAATCTAAGACTAAGCCAAACACAATATCTCATCTTCTCTCTTTTTTTCTCTTTCTCTCTCTTTCTCTCTCTTTCAGGCATCTGTCTGAGGTGCAGGCTCTGCAGGCCTCTCAGAAGCGGGAGATCGAGGAGTTGTATGAGCGAATGGGCAAGGTTCCTCCTCCAGGCATCGTGTCTCCGGCAGCCATGCTGTCGAGCCGCCAGCGCCGTCTCTCCAAGAGTGGAGGATACCCCTCCTCTTCACGCAGGAACAGCCTGCAGAGACTCGACATACTGCCCCCTACAGGTAGCCCATACCCAGGAACACCCAGTAAACTAATCAATCAACCAGTCATGTAAACAGCCACTAGATTGGTTTATATCGGTTTGTGTAAATAATGGACTTTCAAATGACATTGTGATTTCTGCATGCTGTGTCTCTTTACCAAATCCAACACAAGCGATTTGGCAAAACGCCTGCTGAACAAGCACAATATTAATCTGTCAAATGCGTCCATCAACAGCTGTTACTTACTGTACTCTGTTTCACAGTGCTGCGATTAATGTGGAGATCAGACGCTTCTTAACTCTCTAAGTTAATTCTGCCTTTAATCTACTCCTCTCTACTAATACAGTCATTTCTCAATGCTGTTGTTGTTATTGGTAATTCTACCAAACAGATTAATTTTAGACTAAAATCTTTCTGTTTTGAGAGACCCTATACCTTCGTTTAGGTCTATTTGAATAAAATGAATGATTGAGCATTCCATTGTGTTAGTACCAAACTACTAAAACAGTTTAAAACTTTTTCAAAAACACCAGCCAACACGGCGGCCAACCATCTCCTTGCTTCTACACTTATATCAGCTTTATTTAATAAATTAGACTGTAGTATGTTGTTAACCCCCCTTTGAACCTGTTCTTCAATGGTCAGGACCCCCACAGGAGCCTCACAGAACAGGTATTATTTGGATGGTGGATCAATTGTACCACTACACCACCACACCCACTACCACGTGAGTGTCACTGCAGTGCTGAGAATGACCCACCACCCAAACAGTACCTGCTCTGTTGGGGCTCTGACCAATGAAGAACAAGGAAACTAACGAAGCATGCAGAGAACACAGTGGCTTCTTAATTCCAGAAAACATGTGTTGCTAGTGATGATTCTTGATGTTACACACTGATTTTCAGACTTTGGGACACATTTGTTTCAGAGCAGTGGGATCTGCTCACCATGTGGCCAGCACTATTCAGTAGAAGGGTCCATATGTTTAGAATATAATCTAAACAAAGCCAAAATGTATAATTTTTTCAAGAAGCAAACACATAAATAGGAGAGATAACTCACACATTAGTGGTGCTTTATCATCACCAGCACACACAAAGCTCTGATTCGTCACGTTGGTGCACCACACTGTGGCCAAATGAAATTCCTCTTGTGGCAGAGTTAAACAGGAAGAAGTCAGACTCTGAACGAATCCCTGGGGTAGCGTTCCGTTAGAAAGGGTTAAATGAAGGGCTTATCAAGTATACATGCCGCGTTCTCTAATGAGCACTGTGGACGTCTGCTCTCCTTCAGGCATAATGAGGAAGAATTCAGTGAGTGGCAGCAGCAGCGGCTCTCAGGAGCGAGCGGCTAAAGGAGTGACCTTTGCGCCTGACTATGCCAGAGTGGTAAGGGTGACTCACAAAGCATTTCAGAGTGAAGGGTCTAGTCTGGTATGAGCTTTGTGTCCCACACTACTGTTTTGTATTTGTAAATCATCAGAATATTATAGGAAACCGTGACCCATCCATCAGCTTCTCTACTCAGATGAGCTTTTTTTAAAACTTTTTTAATGTGACGTAAGTAAACTAATATTTAGTCTCTCTTTCTCTCTCTTTCTCTCCCCCTCTCTCTCCAGTGATCGCATAGACACCCTGCTTCTCGTCTTTTCTTGCCTTCCCTAACTGCCCCCGATGAGCGGAGGTGACAGTCTGGCCTTCTCCTGGTTAATAATGCCACAGATCAGTTTCACACACACTACCTCTGCGTGGCGAGCGTGAGGCCTTGCTTTTCATTTCGGGACCCGTGTGAACAGGTTAAGGTGTTCAGCCTGCTTGAGGAATGTAGCGATGTGTCCCAGAAGTGATAAACGGAGACAACAAAAAACTTAAATATCAGAAAAGAATAGATTGTACAGTTCATCATCTCTGCTAGCGTCCCAGTGGGATTCGAGTGAAATGTTAATACAAAGCTAGCAACAAATTACATGCATTTTTAAAAAATTAATTACAGAAATTTAATGCTTCTTTTTTAAGTTTTATCTGAAAATTGTATTACCATATATTTTACATTGTGTATAGCGTTTTAATAGTGACCCTTAGAGCTGCTGCCACTGGTGAGGGGCTGGGAAACACCAACTGTCTCACTTCTGATAAACTCAAGATTCTGTATTTAGCATATGTGGTCAGTGTGGCTGAAGGTTTTTATTCTGGTAAAGCTGGAGCTCTCACGGTCAGTCGTTTGAAGGTTGAGCAGATGGTAAAACTAGCAGAACCAGGTGTGCTTATGAATTTGGAATGAAGACCTGCAGCCACGCTGGCCATTCATGGACCCCACCAGCCTGCAGTGATATATTTCCTCACAAAATTGGTCTCATCCATTGTTAACCAAAACTAGTCCTAACCAACGAAGAAGCTCACTTGCTCGAAAAGCTCAGTGGATTCTTTTCTAGAATTAATTTCATTTATTTAACAGACGTCATTAGACCTTCTCTCTGAGCGTGTGCTTGTTCCGCAGTGCTAAAGCTGTATTCGTGAACAGCCGTCGCACCTAAACTCTAACAGCCACGCTGGCTTGTCCCTCACGTCCCACAAAGGTAGTCTGTGTGAAACAGGCCTCAGTGTGTGAGGAGCAGAAGCTCCTCCTTCGGGGAGCAGAAAAAAATGTGGCTCCATCCACAACATCTCAATGTGCGTTCAGCTTGGTCAGCAGACGTCGGTGGCACTTGACTGCCTAAGGAGATTTTAAACGAGGAGTGAATATCATTAAGGAGCCTGCTTTCACCTGATCTCAACATTAAGCTTGTTAAAAAACAAAAAACAAAAACAAAACGAACTGGTCACAGATCAGAATTTTTGTTGTGCCTGTTTGTGTAGAGCAGTGGAGCCCCCTGCTGGTGTAGTCACTGAGGTGCAGCTCAGTAGAACTGTGGTGGTTACAGACAGATTGGCCTTTTTGAATGAATCTGATTGCATTGAATGTTTATGCACATTTTCATATGTTTCTACCGTAAACATGAACAAATGAACTGATTTCTGTTAATGTTGGACTAAAGTGAGGAGAATCACTTCTTATACCTTGAACAGATCAAATTCTGGCTTTATTTAACTGTGCCAATATTAGCATTTTTTGCTATTTGTTTTATGGTTTATAGAACAAATGCATCTCCAGCTTTGCGATTGTTTTGCACATTGGAACTTGCACAAAGCAGCTTTACTTTCACTACAGATACTCTTTTATTGTTGGAGGTCACGTTCATTTTTGAAGTATGTGCTGCCTCAGATAACAGATAACCGTGTCTATTTGCAGTGTACGTGCTATAATAATGCCATCAAACCAAAAAAAAACATCTGAAAATCTGTCCCGCTGTGTATTCACACATATCACCGCTCTGTCCTGTTCATTTCTTTTTATACCATCTAAAGGGTCAGCTGCTGCCTGCAAGAACAATAGTCCAGCAGGATTTTAAATAATATCATGTTACAAGAGGGGAAAAAAATATAAGCTTATAAATTTAATTTCAGACACACCAGGTTTTGTTATGGCAGCACTGATATGCTCATTACCACCATATGCAAAAGTTTGGGCACCCCTGGTCCAATTCCATGCTTTGTTGTTGTTTTCTTATGAAGTGAAAACAAGTGAGCACGTCCTTTACAGTGAACACACGTCTGTATGTTTAAATATGCAGTTACTGTTTATTTGCTGAATTTGATATGAAGAAAAAAATAGAGCATAACATGTGGTCTGTGCAAAAGTTATAGCACATCTTATGTTTTATTATTTTCCTGTATGTTAAACTCACAGAAAAGAAGGTTTCCTTCACAGAGCATGTATTTTGAGCAGGGGCACCAAAACATTCGTATATCCTCTCATTATTCTAAGGACAGATCTGGTCGAATCATGCAATGGTGTGATTAAAGGTCAGAAAACACATTTTGCTAACTGCCTTCACACTTTCCATCACCTTTATTAGTCTCTTCCGTTTCCCGTGTGCTAATGTTTCCTGGGTTTGCCATTTTCTTGTACAATGTGAAGAGATATCTGTTGTCGTTCGCTGAGGTGTGTTCCACTTTTAAAACTGACGATGCACTTTTCAGCGAGGCGTTTGCCTTTACATGCCACAGACTCGGTGTATATTTAAGTGTGATTTGATTTAAAAGCAATGAACTGTGTTGTGTTTTTGTTTTTTTTTGTCCCTTGCATCCGTTCGAATGCCTTCGCCTATGCAGTAAGGTCATGTAAATGAATGTGATAAAATGAATTAGAAACTGTGAAATTTGAACTATCAATGCCTTAAAGTATCATGGTTTGGAAAGATTGCTTAAGATATAACAGATTGTATTCTTTTAAGAAAGTGGCAGATATATATATATATATTTAGACAAGAGAGAGAACGCTGTATTATATCATGCTGAGAAACAATGTTGTTCTGCCATACAAACTTTGTGCCTTTCTTTTTTACCTTCATGTTTTGATTCCTGTTTTAATAGTAATGACTGTATATATTCCCAATAAAAGATGGATATAAACACTTTCTCAGTTCATCTCTGCATGTCTGTATTTCTGACTGGACGTCCATAAATACCCAGCAAACCTACAGCTGTTTCTATTCTGATCTTAATTAGTGAAGTTACTATGCAACTTAGTTTTGGGAGCTGGACCACGCCCCAATTATCACTACTGACTATATATATATATAAATACCCCCATTATCACTCCATTCCCGCGTTGAACGACATCGCACCCACCACCTCCCCATCTCCTTCCCATATTTCATTCTTATCCCGAAGCCCGGAGAGCACCATTCCTACACAAGCACCAAAGCCAACCAGAACTCTAGCCCAAGCCCTCTGAGTTCGCCCCCCTTAGCTCATTTCCAGTACCAGTATAATGTCGCTGTCCAATGATCAACATGTATCTCCAATTTTGTCAATTTATATATTTCTACATCAATTTCATGCAGCTGCTGCTGTTTACAATGTGGGATAGTTTCTTGTTGAATGGACCAACAGAAATGCTCCAAAAATAGCTTGGAAAAAATTCTGGTTCCATTGACTTACATTGAAAGTGAAAAAGGTTTTTGGCCTCTCCTGTAAAGTTGTGATTTTGGAGATATCTGTTTTTCATTGGACAGCACCGATAAGTATTGTATTGTACTGCATACTTAAAAGCTGACATTCTTTTGGTCATGCAGACAATATACGGCCAAAAGTATGTGGACAACTAACAGTCACACATATACAAGCTTGCTGGAGGTCCAGAACCATGCACATGAATATGGAGTTGCCCCACCTTGCAGCTAAAACAGCCTCCACTCTCCTGCGAAGGCTTTCTGCAACATTGTGGATTGTGTATGTGTGAATTTGTGCTCATTCAGTCAAAAGAACATCAGTCAGGTCAGGCGCAGGACTGGAATGCCTGGCTCACAATTGACTTTAATGAACTCCAAAGATCTTCAGTGGGCTTAAGGTCAAGACTCCTCACTAAACCTATGAGATCATGTCTTTATTGACCCCACTTTGCTCCCACCCATGCTGGAACAGGAAAGGGAATTCCCTAAAGTGTTGCCACAACTATGAGACACTTGTCTGTCTTTGTGTGCTGTAGTATTAACATCACTTGAACTAAGGGTCCGAACTGAAACCCTCAAAAACGGCCCCAGACCGTTACTCCTCCTTGATCAAATTACTGGTGGCTCTGTGCGTTACAGTATGCAGCGTTTTCCTGGCATTCACCAAACCCTGATTCATTCACCAGACTACAAAATAGTAAAGCATTAATCATCTACAGTCCAGTGGCGTTGTGCTTTATGTCAAGGCTCTGCATTGCGCTTAGGGATCTTTGGCTTGTGTGCAGCTGCTCAGCCAAGAAGCTCTATTTCATTAAGCTTCTGATGCACAGTCCATGTGCCTAGTTGCTTTCAGAGACAGTTTTGGCAGTCTGTACTGCGCGATGCAACAAAGGATAAGCATTTTTGACGCGCTACAAACATTAGGATTTGCCAGCCTCCCCATATCTACTGCTTTGTGGCTTTTGTTGCTACTAGATGCTTCCATTTCACAATAATAGCACTTAGAGTTAATCGGGGCAGATCTAGCTGGACAGACAGTTCATGAACTGACTTGGGAAAAAGGTGGGGTCCTATAACAGAGACATGTCTAAGGACACAAAGCTCTTCGGTAAGGGGAGATTGCAAGGCTATGCACCTGTTAGTAACAACTATGGCTGAAACACATGAAACCAATTAATACAGTGTCCACATACTTTTGTAAAACGGTGTCCACATAAACTTTTGCCGGTGTAAATTCCTGCTTTTATCTCTGAACTGAGATGATTGTGCATGTTATTCTAGCTTTGTGGAAACTGACAAGGCTTAAGGGGAAATAGACCACTTGCCCTCACTGACCTCTTTACTGGAAACCTCAGCCTTGTAGCCTCATAATGCTGGTTTACAGTTAATGACTGTAGCCCAGCTGTTGATGCACAGTTTGTGTTGGCTATCCTCTAGCCCTCCATCATTGGTCAGTTTCTGACAACGGTGCTTCTCCCGGCTGGGTTGTTTTGACTGCTGGACCACTCTCACCCTACAGAAGCATAACATGCAGAGGCTTCCAGGCAGGAATACTGCATAATAAAATTAAGCAATTAACATTCTAACTGTGCCATGTGTAAAAACACAGAGGAGGCCCTCACTTTTGGCTCATGGTAAGAAGAAGAAAAGATCTAAGTGACTTGTTTTAACCAGAAAACAGCTGATGCACTGGTCAGGAGTAAGACTGTTCACTAGTGGTTCACTGGGAGACTGTGGCGGAAAGTTTGCATTTAGCGAACAAGTTGCTCAATCAGTGGTGCGATATGTAGAAAACAATAGAAAACCAACTGATTCTTAGAGAACTGAGAATATTAGTGCAGGAGAACTTCAGAAAGAACAGTCTGTGCACAACTACAGAGCTTTAACAACAATCCGTTACAAGGTAGATTAGCATGGTCTGCAGAGATGAAGAAAACAGCAAGAACCACAAACCTGTGGAGGGTGGTTTGCTGGTATGGTTTGATTCTTCTTGTCACCTTAGAAGGATGTGTCACTTCAAATCAATACAAAGATATTCTAAGCAAACAGCTTTATCCTATAATAAAACATTTCTATCTGATGGAAGCAGTCTCTTCCAGGTTGGTGCCCCCATCCACAATGTTCCCAAATGGTTTGAAGCATAGGAAGCTAATGTAATTCTTAATCTATGGCCTTTGCAGTCACCAGATCTCAGGTCAGTGAAGTTTATATAGAAAATTTTAGACCAACTTGTTAGACAGAGCTCTAAACCACCATCAATTCAGGAAATGTCTTTTGGAAAAGTAGGGGTCCATTTCTCCAGTCCAGTTGGAGACACTTGTAGAATCTTTGCCAAGGTGACTGGAGCCTTCCGGTGGCTTGTGGTGATCCATAACCATATTAGCCACTATGTTGTTGGTTTCTTCTTTAATTTGTCAGCCATGTACATCACTGACACTGACATGTGCCACTCTTACCAGTGCCACATACTCCCATGTCAGTGCTACTGCTGTGCTGCTCCACCTCCCAAATATTAGTGGTCAGTAGTGGTGCTGTGGTCAGAAATAGACTAATGATATCTATAGTGGATATAGTGAATATAGTGGAAGGGTAAAAGCGTAAAAGGTAGGTGTAGCTCATAGAAGAGCCAGTGGAAGTAGATTGTAGTAGATTTCTAATAAAGTGCCTGGTGTTGTGGTTTGCTTTCTCACATTCCATCATACCAAGAAAGGCTACGTTATTACTGTTTGAGGTAAGCTGTAGGAATTAGAACTTAAAATGTTGGCGAGCAGGGTTTTAGTTTCCATCGATATCCTGCCTAACTCAGGGCTTTATGAAGTTATTGTGGAAAACGTTCCTTTTCTGTTTTTACGTGGTAGGAATGTTCTGCTTTGCATCAAGTAGAACGTCTTAATAACTCTGTGCATTCCTCAGCTAGTTCATGGCACCGGCGCTTGTTATCCTGCAAAGGCCCTGGGGCCGTCTTCACAGCTTTGTTGAGCTATAAATAGTCTGGATCGACCCCGGTGGTTATGATACGGCAGGATTGGGGAGATGTATATTTAGCATGTATCGTTTTTAGTTTGGGGTCATATCAGATTTCTTAGCTTAGAGAGGGATTCAGGCTTTACACTGTTACCCTTCTGTTTCCTTTCAGTTGCAAGAACTGCTTTGATGGTACATCAGTGAGATTGTGCAGTAAACTGATGTAATGCTTTGAGCTTTTCCATGTATGGCCATGTTGCCTCTCAGAAGTTTTCACTGTTTACATTGCAGTTTCATTCCTCTCTATGTGACGTCACACAGAATGCAGCTTTGACTGAAAAAGGCCAAAGCGTAGACGAATGATTGCTATTTATGGGAAGGATAGAAGTTGCTTGTACACGCTCTGAATGATAAAAAGGATATAAATAGAAGGCCCTTTGGACTCAGTAGAACGTTACTGTGCATTGTTCATGTTTTCAAGCTGTCACTCGAGGATGACTTGCTTTGACATTGATGGTAGTCTCCACTCCATGGATGTCACTGTGTTTGTAATGCTGTGCCACTTGTGACCAATAGAGGGCAGTGTATCTTCTTCCTAGCTTGTCATTTCACCCACAGTGTCACTGTGTTGACAGGTCTAATCCTCCTGCCGCACACAGGTACACAAAGTTTCAGCAGTTCTCTAAGGACACTGTTCAGACAGTTCTGACTTATTTCCATAATCTTTTTAGTTCTGCTTTTTACTTGTCAGTGCGCACCAAAAGAAAAAGAACTGTGAGAAGCTTAAAGCAATAGTAAAAAAACCCAACACAGTTTTTCTCCTTATCCCAGATTTAGTTAAGCAACCAAGACACTTTTGGTGTTGCTTTTTTTAGCCTTGCACTGGAACAACAGGGCTAATGTAGCTAACTAGTCATGCAATCTTATACCCCAGCAGTCAGCATGACATGCACACATCATAAAACATTTGCATCCAATCATAGCAGATCATCTCAAACAGTTTTTTCTCTTGTGCTGCTATTTTGTATATATTTTTAAAGCTGTCCATGTCAGAAAGCACATGTCTTGTTATCCTCTGCTCTTGTGTATCTGTAGTTATTTCTAGATTTCTAGCTCCATCAACCAGATCAATAGACACATATGGCCCCCGTCCCATACTCCGTCACCTCCACGCAATCACCATGGCAACCTTGTAGTGGCATGCAACGGCCTGGTCGCGGGGGGAATTCCTTCAATTGGCACAGAAACACACTGCGGGGGGCTCGCCTCTGCTTTGGTCCTTAGCAACCGGTTGCTAAGCCTTGCTTTCTTGTTGCCATGTGAGGCAGACCATGTGAGGATCCATCCATAATAACATCCGCACACAATCTGGAACAAATACACATGTCTGTCTCATGCCTTGTGAGGACATGAGGAGAATAGATATGGATTATATAAAAGTACTATACATATGCTTTCAATGACCACGGGTATATATCAGTGTTCTGTATGCAGTTGTATCCCCCTTGAATAATTAACTGAAAATCACAGCTGCTCACATTACAGTCAAGTTGGCCGGGTTTTGTTAAGGGGATACGGCGAATTGCTTTCTTAATTCATTAGACAGTGGTGGGACTGTGGGAGCAAGAAGTGGATTTAAATCATGAAAGAAAGAAGAATTATATTAAGAAAACTGCCAACCAGTAACAGAACGGAGCAGCAGAAATAAAATAAAAATTGCAACAGCAGAGTTTTTCCCATGTGTCTTATTAAGAATAATCTGGATTCTGAATAAATTTACAGTATTTCATATTAACATCCATTCTTCACTACTTTTTATAGTATCTATCTATCTATCTATCTATCTATCTAGTGACACTGAGGAACTCCAGCAACCCTGCTGTGTCTGATCCACTCATACCAGCACAACACACACTAACACAACACCACCACATCAGTGTCACTGCGGTGATGAGAATGACCCACCACCCAAAAAATAACATATCTGTAGGGGTCCTGACAATTTAAGAACAGGATGAAAGGGGCTAAAATATACAGAGTAACAGATGGATTAAAGTCTGTAGGTGTAGACCTACAAAGTGCACCTGTATCATAAAAGGATCTAAAATAAAGTGGACAATGAGTGTAGAAATGAGCTGTTTCTAATAATCTAATCAAATCAAATTTATTTGTATAGAGCTTTTAACAACTGATGTCATCACAAAGCAGCTTTACAGCTTTAGTGCTAAGAAAAGTTTATTAGGAAAATAAAGAAAATAACAAGAAGAAAGTTGTGATGATGTGCTTAGGGAGTTTGTACATACATACTGTATCTCCAGAATGTTAACTTAACAGAAGAAACAAAACAATCTATATTGAACAATAATACAAGCTATTTATTTATTCAAGTAGTTTCTATTAATAATAATAGTTTATTAATAATTTCTATTCACCATGATATTTTAACACTATATAACGGCTCCTGGAATATGTATTCGTAAGTATCTATAAATAATAATAATAACACTTTACAGACATTCCTTTTTGCTGTCCTGGGTTGATTCTGGTTGATTGGGGTTTGTCTAGTTTATTATACAGAAGTTTTTTTCTGCAAACACACACACACATATAGAAACTACCCCGTAGGCCATACAGAGTATCATGCCCTTTGTCCCTGATCACAGGCGGAAGTGAGACAGTTATGGGGTTTGTTTGGGTTCGTTAGTAGAGGGCAGGATTCTATTCACTCCCTCAGCCCACCAGGAATAATCATTTGGACACCCTCGCAAAACATTACTGCTATTTCAAACTATTCTTTTGGGCCTCAGAATACTTGAGATAGGAGCTCAGAGAACAGGCCACAAATACATTGATCCTGTAATCAATGGCTTATTTGATTGTTTTATCAGTGCTTCACTGCTCAGAGAACACACTGTCACACAAATGTGTACTTTGCTCAACAGCATCTTAAAATCCTATCAAAGACACAACTTGGTCACAGAACTCATGTCATCTGACATGTTAAATTGATCCTACTCTGTCTGTCTTACCATTCAAACAATGTGTGGCAGATGTGACAGGCATGCCCTCACACACACACACACACACACACGGTTTTGTGAGCATAGACAGCAGATTAAAAATCTGTAATTAGGAAGGAGGGCTGGTGTGTTGCAGTAGGAAATTGTTAGTGATGGTACTTGGCCAGCGGGATCAGTGATGCCTGAAGCTGTGCGTAAGCCTCCTATCTCTGGCACCCACAAAGGCCATGACTGAAGGCTCCCCAGCCTCCTCATCCTCCTCCACCAAAGCCCTTGTTCCCCTGTGGGCATACCAACCCACCAGCCCGAAGAAACTGGTGCAGAGCGCTCCGATGGAATCTAACCTTGCAGGCAATAATTCAGGATCAGTTCTCAGTTTTTGCAAGTCCTGAGCCAGCTTGCTGTGGACAGAGGTTGTGGAGGATCAGGACTCCTTGGGAGGGAATAGTTGGGCCTCAATGCTAACATTCAGGCTAATGATGAACAGAAGCATGAACCTGAAAGCAGCATCTAGCAAACAAAACAAGCTGGCCCTGGATCAGCATCAGATCAAACATTTCAGTTATAAAATGCTAACTCTTTTAATGATTAACAAATGCAAAGACATGAAAACTAAGTCTTTCCTACATTATGTGCCACCTTTTTTATAAAATGAGTGAATTTGCTGTGGACAGAAAACTCATTTGTTGTGCATCAGGACTTCTTGGAAAGGAATGGTTTGGCCAAAAATGCTAACCCTCTGGCTTGTAAAAAATGCTAACCCTCTGGTAAATGATAAAGACTCTTATGAAACTGAACGCTGGCAACTAACAGCATCTTTGTTCCACAATATGTCAACAATATGTTTCTTTGTTTGTCTTTTGTATTTTGTTTGAATGAGCACAGAAAGATTGGCTCATTATTCATTGGGAACAAAAAGTTGTGCCAACACGCTAACGATCTAACTATAGATGAACAAAAGCAAGCAGAACTTGACTTTTTGCACTCCACCATTATTCTTCTAACATGTTCCCCCTTTTTTGGTAGATCTTAATCAGCACTCCTAATTAAAAACAGTTAGCCAAACATGCTAATATTCTTGATAATAAAGAATAGCATTTTTTGTTTGTTTGTTTGTTTGTTATTTTTTACATTTTACTGGTTAACAGGCTTCTAATGATGGATTATAACTATTTGGATAGAAAAGTTTGGTCAAACGTGTTAATGTTCTGCCTAATGATGACAGGAACCGTGTAGAGCAGGAATGCTAGCACTTAACATCATCTTTCTCTCTTTGTGTTCCACTTTAGTGTTTTTGCTCAACTATCTCAGGTGAAAGATCAAGGGTGCATAGAAGAATTTTATATGGCCCTGGTCATATAAAAACTATGGCTTTATAAAGACTACTTGGGGGGGCTCTGTGTGCTTTGTCCCTATATATATCTTTGCTAGCTGCTGACTAGCTTCTACTCAGGAAACAAAGTCAAGCTGCTGTTGTAGCTGCCTGGTACGTTGCTTAGCGAAACACAGTTTGGTTTTAAAAAATCCTATTTATATTTTGCTCTTGTAATATTGTAATGAAATGTAATATTCTAACCAAGACATGTTTTTAGCTATGAAGCTAATCTAACACGAAATAGGAGCAGAAATATAAAGTATACTTTATGCAGTTACTATACTAATGTCATTGTACTAGTAGTACACTTGTATATGTACTATTTGAATACTTTTTGGGACGAAATTGGCCCACTTTCTAGTTTTTAATAGTATACTTTTAAGTACATTTTAAGTGTAAGAGTAGTAAACCAAGTATACAACTAGTTTACATCTTCTGTACTGCAACTACACTAAAAGTAAACTCAAGGGTTTACTGTTAGTTTACTAGCTTGTAAATTTTCTTTAAGTGAACTTAACATGATACTTGTAATTTACTGCTTATATAGTTGTTGTACTTTAAAGTAAATGACTAGGTTTAAGGTTTTTCTTTCTACTTAAAATAGAACTTAACCACGTTTACTTACTCACCAGTGGACACACGTAAAATAAACAAGACAAGAAACATATTTGTATCTTTATAAATCTTTATAAATCAAATTTTAAATAAATATTCTATTGGATGTGTTTTTGTGCAGAGCAAGATTACTTACTTCTACTATCTCAATCAAAAGATTAAGTACAAGTAAAGGTCAAATATACTTAGACTGTTCTATACTTATCAGTATAACCCAAGTACACTTAAGTATAACTGTGTTTAGTATATCACTGAGAAGTACATAAAAAGTAAACTCACTTCTTTTTAGTTTAAAAGAAGTAAACTAATGGTACACTTGAATAAACTTCTTTTTTGTAAGGGTATGCTAAGTAAGTCTCGTGGCTCCAGCAAAAATACACCAAATATGTTTTGGTGTATAATTTTTAGTTAAAGGAGAATTTATGTTTGCCAGGTGTTCTTTTCAAATTTGCAGTATTTTGGTTAAAACTGACTGAGAGTGAACTTTACTTATGAAGCACCAGATGATGAATTGGGTATCCGACTCTAACCTGCTGAAATCCCAGCTCAGTTTTTGGTTCTTTGTTCCAGACTGCGCTACCTATTTCCTTAGTGTGAACTTGCTTTGAGCCTTCATTAAGGAAACCCTTCCAATGGGCTAATTAGAGTTTTTGGCCCTACAAGCTATTGACACTAGCCTTTCTCAGGCCCCTGAGACTCATCACAGAGAAAGACTTCAAACCCTCTTGTTTGCTTTGCGGCCAACCAGAAGGTTCGGTCCTTCTCAGCTTCCGCGCCCTGTGGCCAAATGAGTGATTGGGCCTGGGTTAGATTAATAGATAGACAGCCCTGGAGAGTCTACGCAGGGGTGGAGGAGGCAACGCGCAGCGGTGCGGAAAGGAAATCCAATTTAGATTATTGCACTGGTCTGCCATTGGCACCCACGGGAGCGAAGTGAGCTAAAAATTGAATTGTTCCAAAATCACAGACCTTGCGAGGTTAATAACGTGTGCGTAATGGCTCTCGTGGTCCATTGCAGCCTAAAATCTCTACAACGATCAAAGAAATGAACATGCTGACCCGCCCTGTTTTTGTTTATTCATTTACAGCGTGTAGCAGTGATATATAGTAGACCGCACACACTGCAGACAGTAAGCAATGCCTGGGGTGTGAGATGGAGGGTCTTATTTCAGTGCAGCCTCGAGTTTTATTGACATTTGAAGATGCTTGTAAGAGACAGGCTCATCTATCACCTGGCCAATGTTGGTCTCAGACAGCGTCATGTGGTTGCCTCAAATACCTGATTTCCATTAAAGGAATATTCCAGTAATATTAAACTTAATCTCTATCGGCTGCATTGTGCAATTGATTACCTCAGGCAATCATTTCAATGTATTTCCTTTAAGCAAAACAACAGAAAACCCATTGACTTCAGACTCATTTATCTCAGAAACCAATTATTCAGGTATTTAGGATTTCCATGGATTATGAGTATACAATGCAAATTCTAACCATAACACTATAGGAACACAGGTCTTTCTGATTCTTTCTAGTTTTATAATGTAAAGTGCTCTGCAACTTACTTGACACTCAGCTGCAACAGTTGCAAGTGTCTCCAGTTCATGAAAACTTTTCATAAAACTGCCAATCAAAAAACAGCGATAACACATTACGCAATCACATCAAATGAAATACTTTAAACAGCCTTAATTACCAGATAAATGAATAAAAAAAGACTATAACCATAACTTGCTAGGTGTAACTGCAAATTCAGGCAGGCTTTGGCTGCATGAAACCATGTGCACTAGGGTTGCATAACTCTAGGTTTGCCAGCATCTCAACTTCATAAGAGTCATAATGTCCTAGCAAAACTGTTTTTATAGAGGCCTGTCCAACTTTCAAGCCCATTAAAATTTTTCCAGAACCCAACACCCAACCCAACACAAAACCACTAGATACCCCACCCACTCCACTCAGCTGATAACGTCAAAAAACGGCCTTTGGAGGAGCAGAAGATACAGACCTACAGTTCATTTTGTGCATATCTTGTGCATATCTTTGCCTAAAGCAATAAAAAAGTATGTTTCATGAGAACTTTTACTGCTGGAACTCTGCATATAGAGAAATACACTGAAATGATTGTCTGTGCGTCAGTACAGGTGCAGTAGGTAGAGATAACATGGAAAAGCACGAGAGTACTTCTTTAAAGGGAGAGGCTTTGCGGGTAACTCCCTCTTCCTCTCCTGTAACGGTGATGGAACAGCTGTCAACTGCTCTCTGGCAGTGAGCCTTTATGCTGGAGATGAGGCCTCCGGGGAGCCTCTGGATTCAACCCCAATCAACCAGAATCAACCCAGGACAGAAGCACAAAGGACAGCCAAAAGAAATGTCTGTAAAGTGTTCTGTTTATGTCTGCCTTTGTTTACCTTCCCCCCTGTGTCCAGCCATGTGCTTTTGTTGTTCTGCTGTCTGTCTGCCTACTTGTCCTGCCTCCTTGCTACCTGTCCCTAGTCTGTAGCCCAACCCTCTCATTATTACTCCCACCTGTTTCTCTTTCTGTATTTCAGCCCCACTGTTTTGCCTTGTTCCTGCCAGCCATGCTTGTAACATGAATGCATGGCCAGACACAAAGGATGCAGCAGGTTTGGTGTCTATACAGCAGGTCAGGTTGAAGAAGCGATTGATTTCTGTTCCTGCAGCACCTCAAGTGCCAACTAGGACCCCCATCAAATCAATTATTGTTGAGATGCTTATTGCGGCTGATGACGTTGCCTTCTTTGCGTCAGGTTTTGCTAGGGCTAACATTCTGACCCGGACATCTGCAAAGGTGGCATGCTTCTCCCGCCAAGAAAGAATGCCTGGGGCCTCCGAGGCTCCTTCAGTGCCAGTTTGCTGTTTTAGCGTCGACTCCCTGTGAAAGTCCTGGTGTCCTGTTCCGGTGCTGACCCCCAGTATCTGTTCAGTCAGCCACCAAGTCCTCTGACCTGTCTGTGGTTGCTGAGTCTTCTCACTTACCATGCCTGTGCATGGTAATCACACTGATGTATCAGTCTATTCAGGCTTTAGCAGAGCTCAGTAACACTGAGATTAATAACTGATAATCACACTGATTTATTAGTCTACTCAGACTTTATCAGAGCTCAGTAACACTGAGATTAATAACTAATCACATTGATTTATCAGTCTACTCAGACTTTAATAGAGCTCAGTAACACTGAGATTAATAACTGATAATCACACTGATTTATTAGTCTACTCAGACTTTATCAGAGCTCAGTAACACTGAGATTAATAACTAATCACATTGATTTATCAGTCTACTCAGACTTTAATAGAGCTCAGTAACACTGAGATTAATAACTGATAATCACATTGATTTATCAGTCTACTTAGACTTTAGCAGAGCGCAGTAACACTGAGATTAATAACTGATAATCACACTGATTTATTAGTCTACTCAGACTTTATCAGAGCTCAGTAACACTGAGATTAATAACTAATCACATTGATTTATCAGTCTACTCAGACTTTAATAGAGCTCAGTAACACTGAGATTAATAACTGATAATCACACTGATTTATCAGTCTACTCAGACTTTATCAGAGCTCAGTAACACTGAGATTAATAACTAATCACATTGATTTATCAGTCTACTCAGACTTTAATAGAGCTCAGTAACACTGAGATTAATAACTGATAATCACACTGATTTATCAGTCTACTCAGACTTTATCAGAGCTCAGTAACACTGAGATTAATAACTGATAATCACATTGATTTATCAGTCTACTCAGACTTTATCAGAGCTCAGTAACAGTAAAATTAATAACTGATAATTAATAACTGATAATCACATTGATTTATCAGTCTACTTAGACTTTAGCAGAGCGCAGTAACACTGAGATTAATAACTGATAATCACACTGATTTATCAGTCTACTCAGACTTCATCAGAGCTCAGTAACACTGAGATTAATAACTGATAATCACATTGATTTATCAGTCTACTTAGACTTTAGCAGAGCTCAGTAACACTGAGATTAATAACTGATAATCACACTGATTTATCAGTCTACTCAGACTTTATCAGAGCTCAGTAACACTGAGATTAATAACTGATAATCACATTGATTTATCAGTCTACTCAGACTTTATCAGAGCTCAGTAACAGTAAAATTAATAACTGATAATTAATAACTGATAATCACATTGATTTATCAGTCTACTTAGACTTTAGCAGAGCGCAGTAACACTGAGATTAATAATTGATAATCACACTGATTTATCAGTCTACTCAGACTTTATCAGAGCTCAGTAACACTGAGATTAATAACTGATAATCACATTGATTTATCAGTCTACTTAGACTTTAGCAGAGCTCAGTAACACTGAGATTAATAACTGATAATCACACTGATTTATCAGTCTACTCAGACTTTATCAGAGCTCAGTAACACTGAGATTAATAACTGATAATCACATTGATTTATCAGTCTACTCAGACTTTATCAGAGCTCAGTAACAGTAAAATTAATAACTGATAATTAATAACTGATAATCACATTGATTTATCAGTCTACTTAGACTTTAGCAGAGCGCAGTAACACTGAGATTAATAATTGATAATCACACTGATTTATCAGTCTACTCAGACTTTATCAGAGCTCAGTAACACTGAGATTAATAACTGATAATCACACTGATTTATCAGTTCACTCAGACTTTAGTAGAGTTCAGTAACACTGAGATTAATAATGGATAATCACACTGATTTATTAGTCTACTCAAGCTTTAGCAGAGCCCAATAACACTGAGATTAATAACTGATAATCACATTGATTTATTAGTCTACTCAGGCTTTATCAAAGCTCAGTAACACTGAGATTAATAACTGATAATCACACTGATTTATCAGTTCACTCAGACTTTAGTAGAGTTCAGTAACACTGAGATTAATAATGGATAATCACACTGATTTATTTGTCTACTCAAGCTTTAGCAGAGCCCAATAACACTGAGATTAATAACTGATAATCACATTGATTTATTAGTCTACTCAGGCTTTATCAAAGCTCAGTAACACTGAGATTAATAACTGATAATCACACTGATTTATCAGTTCACTCAGACTTTAGTAGAGTTCAGTAACACTGAGATTAATAACTGATAATCACATTGATTAATCAGTCTACTCAGGTTCAGCAGAGCTCAGTAACACTGAGATTAATAACTGATCACATAGATTTATCAGTCTACTCAGATTTTAGCCGAGCTCAGTAACACTGAGATTAATAACTGATAATCACACTGATTGAAGAACTCCATTTGGCATGCATGCTTAGTACACACTGTGTTCTGACTTTAAATATTTAATTATCTTGCACTGATGGTGTCTTCTCTTAAAAATGTGTTTTTGTTCTAAAATGATTCTCTATAAATCAATACAGATTCTTGATTTTTGTATTCTGAATACATATTCTGTTGCTTCCCAACCCTGGAGGCTGGTAAATATCAGTCCTTATCACAGCACCACTAATCAGATTTGTTGAATACACCCAGATTAACTTACCTATTACCTACTTGATAGATTTTGACTTACAATAACAACTACAATTGAATTATTGTAATTCATGAGGGGTAAATGTAACTCTTTAGGGGTGATTTTGAGAGTGAGCACTCTGGCACATGTCCTGAAATATCGTATAAGTATGTGAAGCCTGTAGAATGCTGTTCTGGCGGGCCCTAAGATTTTTCTTATTACTTTAGTAACGTACACCCTGCCCAGTTCCTCTTTTCTCTCATCATCTCTGCTATTGACCGTTTATGGCTAGGCCATGTAAATCAAACTTTCAAGATAGGCACTGTGCCCTACTTCAATCTCCAAAGTACAGAGTAAAAAATTAAAAGAACGTTGGAAGGCCTAGAGCTATTTTCATAAGAGGGATTCTCCAAATGTCCAAGAAAAGTGTAGAGCTCTGGTCTAAGAATAAAACACAGTCATCTTTTATATAAATATACTATAGGCTATAAATATAGGCCACATATAAATTATGCATCAAAGCAAATTCAAATTTGTGTCATGTACTTGAACACATTTAAAACTACACCATCTGCAGTATGAATGGACAACGACAGGCCAAGCAGACAGTATCGTAGCTTATCCTTTGGCTTAGTGCTCTGTTTTTGTGTGCTAGAATGGAGTCTTTCAATGGGAGTCACAGATGGCACAGCTCATGGATGCGTCTGTGCCATTGAAAACTGTTTACAGAGCAGATTGATAAATCAACAGAACTGAAGCTGTATCTGATGTTTTGAAGCAGATGGTCTCGGCCAACGAAACCTTGCATGTTCCAAATGTTAATTTTATAGGAGAAGGAAATTAATTCTTAACCTTGACCTTATGCTATTGTAAAAAAAAACCCACTGGCGTTTACCATGAAATGTTAACACAATGTAAAAAAAAATCACCTGCCATTTACAAACAAAACTTTACGAGGCTTTGAAATGCAGTAGATCAGGGGTATTTAATTAGAGTTCAGTAAGGTCCAGTTAGAGCAAATTTCCTCAGGCCAAGGTCCAGACCGTCATCATTTCTAACGTGTGTTATGATTCAGTGGCGTATCCTGCTTACTGAAGTACCCTAGTATCAGCATCTTATACCATCAGCTACTGAAACACCAACACATCACACATACCGTTCAGTATATTTCAGTATATTTACTGTTTAAATGCTGAACTGAATGAATTATTTATAAACTTCTAATAAATGTTTTTTACTCATTTAACTTCTATGTAGCTTCTATCTCGATCACTTTTAGACTTCTATCTAAAAGTGAAGTGCAGCATATTTTCCAGAGGTAGGTCAAATGTTTTGAGGCAGATTTCCTTGCAAAAACACATCATTTTTAACATCCTATCTTCATTGCATAGCACCTATAAATAGGCCCAGACAGCGAGAGCTTTGATCTGCTTGAAAACAGGAAATTTGATGGGAATTGTTTTGTTCAGAGCATTAGATTCATGTCCATTTCTCTGGGCAGGGCTCATTGTGTGCAGCATCGTATCCAGACGACATATCAATCAGTGCTGTTAGACTTTTACTCAATTAAGTGCTGGCACTAAGCAACTGGAAATCTAATCTGTTTCGTGTTAGGCCGTTTTCCGTTAATGCTTCGTCCAATGCGTCCGACAGGCCTCCTGTTCTCAGTGCCAGGCACCATCTGCACTGTGCACGCTTTAAAGCAGACTGGGCCAATGTTTAGTTCTGAAACGTCATAGAGGGCTGTGGATGCAGATCTTCTCGTATGCTTGGTCTCTTTCTCTTCCAAATTCGAGTCTATACGCCACCTGCCAAAAGTTTGGGAACGTCTTGCTTTGTTTTCGAGTACAAATATTGCAATGGTTCAGTGAAGTAAGAAAAAACACCTGCAAAGTTTTTGAAAGGAAGCTTTGGCTAATACTATGGCTATGTTTAACTTTAACACTCATGTCCTGAGCCTTTGTGGCAGTTTTAGACACAAGTCAGACACATTTTGTCTATAAGTTATGCACAAAACTCCCATATGAGCGTGTATAAATATTTATGGTTAAATTTGTTGTCAATAGACGTGTTGAGAGACGGCCTGGTAGCAAGGTGAAGGAACAACACTACCTGGAAAAATGTTTTCCATCAGAACAACACTGTTTGAACTCTTGGGACCAGATATACATATATAAGGGGTATGTATGGCCCTCATGGTCTTGCTTGAGCATGTTTTGTATAAATAGAGATTTCTTTTACAAACTATTGAGAAAAGCATGCACTGAAACTCCTTTGGTCCAAGGCTGCTGTAAAAATTGGTTTATGGTCTATATATATTTTATTAACGGTGCTCAAGTGTATTTTTATCTATGCCTAAGAAAAAGAGCTATTGTTACTCGCTCTGCCCATTGTTCTATAAAAGCAGCCAAAATGTGGCTATGAGGAACATCTCAGGAATGTTCAGAGCTGATTTGGAAACCTCTGGGCAGCACTCGCGTCCACACATCCTCAAAACAATACCTATTTTTAGAATTCTCTAGTGACGTTTCTGCCCAGAGAGATGCCATCTGCATCAGCTGTGGAGCTCTGGCGTGTGTGTGGAGAGCCTTTCTCTGGAGGTTTGTGTTCGGGCAAAAGCGGACAACAACAGATGGATAGCATCCACCATCTTTAGTTCTGTTTGAACCTCACGGCTGGATGTGATGAGGCTTCTTTGATGAGGCCCACTTTGCTTGTTTAGGCAGATTTGATGTCGCTGATGGATCTGGTCCATTTGCCCGTCCCCCTTTATGGAGCTCCACATACACGCTCAGTGATCAACAACGCTATCTCCGTTCTGTTCACTTGACTGTACACCAAAGCAAAACAGGCCTCTTTTAAACAATACTACACATGTTTACATTTTTCTGAGGCTGCAGAATTCCTATCCCCTCTCATATTGCTCTGCAAGATTCCTGCACCCCACCCCCACCTTCCAAAACCAACAGCATTCAGGGAAGAATACGGAACATGGTTTTGTTCTAAATACCACAGTGTGTAGTTTACAGAGTCATGTTTTTTTTTTATTTGCATGAGCATGTATACCATGGAATATTGGCTAACAGCCCTCCGCCAGGTGTGTACAGAATTAGGCAAGAGCTCTGTGATATGGAAAAGCATGAGTAACTGAAAGACTCTTCTTTAGATGTAAGCATAGGGGTTTCGAGAAATTCCCAGAGGCATGTGTGAACAGGAATAGGGGAGATAATGTTTTGGGAACATTAGAATGTGTGCATAGACACAACAAATAAAAAAAAGTAGGACAATGTTTACGAGCGACCTACTGACTGTAACGACATTCCACAACAGCAGGTGTGTTCATTAACCTGAATATTACTTTTTACTTAGCACTCTGACAAAGTGAGTACTTGGTGTGGTTCAATAACAAGCTTCATGAATAATCCAGTAGAATAACCCCGCCCCTTAGATGCTGTTGACGGGGTCTACTTCATGAATAATCTACCCACCACGCCCATTTCAGGAGTTATCAGCTTCCATCAGGTGGAAATGGTGAGCCCCTAAGATTACTGCATAGCACAACAAGCAGTTTCTCATGAATACCCATCACTGTTCTTCTTTATACGCTCGTTTATGAATATTCTGATTAACATTCAGTCGCCCCCCTGCCCTCCTAATGAATAATCCACCACAATCCCGCTCTCGATATATATGACCAATCACAACCTCGCCCTTTATGTAATGCTCGTGAATTAATAATCCATTTTAACCTCAGGTGATCGCTGGCAAATAATCCGGCACGGCCAGTGTCCAGCACCTCAGGTGCCCTCATTCATGAATAATCTATGATAGGTCCTCCCTTCGGTCATGGGTGGTCTATCATAACCCCGCCTTCCATCCGAATTTGCGGTCATAATTCCATGTTTTACAGCCCGTCACGTGCTTTTCATGAAAGATCCCCACTGAACAGCCCTCCGTCCTCGCCCTGCCCACCAGACCCAGCCCTTTATATGAATAATCCCCCACAAGCCACGCCCTCCTCATGAATAATCGATCTTGGCCCCGCCTCTCCGACGCTGCTGGAGAGCCTGTGCCGTGTTCACGCTGGTCTGTCCCCCGACTGATGCGGGTTTGGCGTCGAGGTATCGGGACTGACCTTTTTGTTTTGCTTCGCTAAAATCGTACGGCTGCGTTTCTGAGCACACACACACCGCGTCCTGCTCCAGCATCAACACCTCGGGAATTAAGGTGCTGTCCGGCTCCGGTGGAGGGGAGAAACGAGCGCGGAGAGAGGGACGAGAGAAAGAGGCAGAGAGGGGGTTTGCACTTGGCTGAGGAGGTGCTTTGCAGTCCCAGCTGTTCGTCTGCACGACTGCGGGCTTGACTGGAGAGACTGGAGAGCGGATAACAGGAGGGAGCCTGAAAGGTAGGTCTGGCTCGCATTTTCAACGAAAACGTGGCCGTGTGGCGTTGATTTTGGGGGACGGTTAGGATATATATATATATATATGAACACGGCGTGGACAACCGGGAGGTCAAACCCAGCAGCCGTGTGCGGTCGTCGCTCCCTCCATAGCTGCATGAAGTGAAGAAGCATCAACGTGTTGACAGACAGACAGACAGACAGACGGACAGGTAGGTAACCGAAACGTTAGCGAGACAAGCCTGGCTCAGTGTCGATACGGGGGGCGAAAACGGTGTACACACGCAGGCATGTAGCTCGGCATGCATGCTAGAAATGCTGCTATCAACCCCTTCAGCGAGCGTGCGCGTGCACACGTTAACGTTAACGTTCATTCAGGTTTGCACCTTCACCAATAAACAAATCCGGCTAACGTTAGCCACCAGACGGGTTACCGGAAAACTCACATTCACTATCGGTTTGCTGGACAAGCTCAGCTGCCTGCTTTCTGAAGTTAGCGTCTCATTCGGATTCCCCGTTCCACCTTAAATGGTCCGGCAGTTACAATAAATGGTGCAGCTGTTGCTTTCAGTGGTTTATTGGTTTAGCCATTTAAGGTGGAACGGGGGATTTGAATGAGAAGCTAATAAGAAGTTACATTTAATGTTACTGCTGCACCATTTAAGGTGGAACGGGGGATTTGAATGAGAAGCTAATAAGAAGTTACATTTAATGTTACTGCTGCACCATTTAAGGTGGAACGGGGGATTCAAATAAGAAGCTTCAGGCGCCAGAATGTAACCACTTCACAATTTAAGGCGGAACAGGGATTTAAATAAGAAGCCTCTGGCGACAGAACGTAAGTGCTGCACCATTTAAGGTGGAACGGAGAATTCGAGTAAGAAGCTAACTTCAGCCGCGTCTTTCTTCAGGTTTACGCTCATTAGCGGGTCCACCAGCAACTTAACCCGCGTCCTAGACTTCATCCCATCCACACACACGCTCATATCTAAAGCTACATGGTACAGCCAACGTGTACAAGACATGAATAATGTATGGTTAGGAGGAAGAGCTTCTGTGCTGACCATGTTGTTTTCTGCTGGCTGATACTCAGACGTGCCCTACATTCAGCTACAGCCCGGCTGTGTTGTGGGCGGGTTACCATCACAGGCCTGTCATTTCACAGGTAAAGGCATGGCACCTATTCCTGCTACTGCCAGCTGATACTACGCCTGGAAAACATGTTTTAAGCTCAAAATTTTCATAGCTAAGTGCCTAAATGCAATAATGGCCGCATAGTAGACCCCCCCTCATTGAGCATAACTTTGCTGGAGCACCTGGGTTTGGTTCTTGTGTCTTAATACAAAGTGGGAAGCTGAATATATGGTAGTTTACACACCTATTTGTTTGCTAATATCATTTAATTCCCTACGCTACACGTCTCAGAACACATTTACCTGCTTTAGCTTCGCTCTTCCTAAGTGAACATGATTCTGCAAACACACTGAAGCATCAAGGCAGCTTTCATGCAAATGGCTTACATGTGCGTTTTCTACGAAGCAGCAACTTAAATTTTTTTGGCTTATGATTGACCAGACCTCTGATAAAAACTTAACAAAATGATTTAGAGGAGTTAAAGCGTAGAAGAGCTGTTATTATGAGCCTATGCACAGTTTTCATTGAAGCCTTACTGCTCTCACAGTGAGTGGCTGGGGATCTGACTGGGATGGCCACAACACAGTCGCCATGTTCAAATTGACTTCGGCCTTGATATTTCTTGCTGTTCCTTAGTAGTTCAAGCCACAACTCATGTGCTTTGCTACATTGGCTCTCAGTATTTTCTCCACCAGTGGAAGTTAATGGAGCAATTTGTAAGATGACAGGACCTGTGGATTTATACTCCAAACAAATGGGGGCAGCCTATCACCAGGACGTTGTGGTGTCCACCCCTGCCATATAAAATGCACAGTCCCTCCTCCTCAGTCTTAGCAATTACAGCTGTTTAATAATCAGTCTAGTAGAAGCTATTTACTATTATTATTTACTCGCTAAGAACGTTTCTAGCAGTTTAAAGCAACGTCAACTTTAATTGTTTTTTTTTTTTTATTGAGCAACTAGTGGTTTTCATAATGGTCAGCAGCCAAGTGTTTACTCTGTGTTTACTCTTCCTTTCATTGGCTAACTGCCCTTAAGTGATCTAACCAGGAGGTTGGCAGTGCTGCTTCTCCATCCTCTCATGTTGGACTAATAGCAGACTCAATGCTACAGCAACTCACTGTCGCCTCCTGAGGTACAAAGTGGTATTACGAGACAGGACGGACAGGGGCTTAATTGTTAGCATGCTAATTTCAGTAGATATCTTTGCAAGATGATACATGGCTGTCTTTGACACAGTGCCAAAACTGTTCATTCTTCACCTTCAGTTGATAACGTTCATAAATTTTGCAATGTTGTCACCTAAAGCATGAAACAGATTGCACGTTTACAGGCCTTGAGTTAAGATTGAACTGCTTAATGTTATTTGCATATTGTAATGTGTTATTATAATGTGGGTTGGCTGTACCAGGTGTGTCGTTAAAATATGATGTACTTTCAGCATTGCTGTCACAGAGTATTTATCTGTTTGGCTGTTAATACTGAGTATGAGAATAGACCTTCAGGCCAGCCCTGAATGCATTCTATACAGGGCTTTTTTGTAATAATGTCCTGTATAGTTACTGTACAGTTACTGTCAAATGAGGGTCCGGGGTTGGGTAGGTTAAAACGCCCCCCCCACACACTGCATATCAGGTGGTTCCTGCTCGAGGCAAATTTGTGCATGACTGGCAGTCAGCAGGTTCTCCTTAACTGCTGTAATAAATGCACTGGGGGCTGCTGTGGAAAAGTGATTAAGGGGGGAATGGTAGTGCAGTTGGGGTTTGAGGGTCTTGATTGAGGCACTTGAGTGAAAATCACTTCAGCTGTGTGTGTAAGTTTAAGTGCCTGCACTGGCATGATGGACCGCCATCCATCGCGGCGTGGGGGTGTCATCTGAGGAAATAACCCAATCATAATTTAGCACTGCAAATTGATTCAGTTAGATGGTCTGTGTTTGAGGCGGTGGCGGGGGTATCCTCTTAAGATAAATAGACCTGAGGGTGCTTAGCTAAACATCAGCAAAGCAGGAGGACCTCTGCACTCAGAAGGCTCTTCAGCAGGCGCTTTTTTTTTTAAGCGGTACATTTAAACCTGGCGTCGAGTGAAATTTGATTTGAGAACAAGGGGAGTTTGCTGGAAGAGGGAGACCCGGGGAGAACTAATAGTCGTGACGCCACTTGTATTTATTATTGCATGTCTGTTTTCAGACAGTGTTGTCCTGAACTTGGTCTTCTGCAGCTCTCCAAGTTTTGATACAAAACACCTGAAGCATCGTGTCTGCCTTACTGATTCCAATGAAACTCTCCTGTAGTGTTTGACTTAGCTAGCCAATTTATGTTAAGACTTGTGTCATCCTGTTACCTGTTCCAATAACATGAGCTCAAATAAAGCACTAGTCTTGTGAGCCAGTTAAGAACATCTGGAGACAACCAAGCAATATCTTGGGCAAAATGTGAATAGACTTAATGGAGTGGGAACAGAATGAGTGTGAGCTTTCTAGACCAATCCAAAGCTCTGTGAAGGCAGAGTTCAATGTAGGAGCTGATAGTACAGGCGTCAGTACTGTCTGCAAACAATAAACCTGCCCCCCCACCCCCCGCTCCAAATAAACCCTCTGGTTAAACATGTAGATGTGTGCCACATGCAGTTCCCTAAGCTAACAATTGCATTTTTCTAGTAAACCTGTTTTGATTATGTTATCGATTGGGCTCTGGATGTTAAGAGCACAGATTAGAGGAAGGGGGCGGAGCTTTAGAAGGTGTTGTTTATGTCAGGCCAAAGGTTTGAAAAGTACTCTGACGTGTATTCTTGTCTTGAGATCTACAAGCCTAATCTTTAACTACAAAAGACAACTCAACATTTTGTGCAGCTGCTCAATAACTTGTGTTGTAAAACTGTAACATATCAGCCATAAATAAGTAAATAAATGAAAAGTGCACGTTTGAATCTGGTTGATTACAAAATTAATTAATTTTGTAATAAATTACATTTAAATTTCCAAGCCCCCATGTGTAGCTCTTCATTATGTGCTCAACCATCTGATCTTAAACAATAACTTAATTAAATTGGTAATATTTTTTGTGTAGTGACTAATACATTCACTTTACAATAAAACACACTATATGTACAAATGTTTACATTGCCAATTAAATAGCAATTAAAATGCTCCAAAATAACTTGAAAAACATTCTGGTCCCACTGTCTTACATTAAACGTAAAGACTGGTTTTGTCCTGTAAAGTTACCATTTTAGAGGTAATTGTTCTTCTTTTTTTCTATATATATTTAAATCACAACATGCTTTTGTTATCACCTGCATTGATACACTTCTAATAGTTAGTGCAGCGTTGACAATGGTGTATGTTACATTTTAATGAATGTTGAGAACTCTGGAGCCGTATCCCAGCCTCCTCGGAGGGTTAATAGCTCTTTGTGAGTAACATAAGACATCAGATTTCTGTAATGTAGACTGCTCTGTTATTTTAAAGGATCCAGCATCCAGCAGCTACATCCAGCAGTTATTGGAGTCTGGCACTGGGGGGCCTGTTGCCAGGGCAGCGAGGAACCACAAAGGCAGGCATGCCAGGTGTTGCTTTTTAGCGTGCGGGTCTTTGAAGCATCTGCACCCCCTGTGGGGGCGGCCCCCTTTATGGTGTCTGTTTTCTCGGTTCAGCTGCAGTCGGCTAGACATACAATCTTTCTCCATGTAGGCCATGTTAAGCTGCTGTTTTAGCCTAGAACAGACACAAAAGCCCCAGAGTTCAGGTACAGTTCACATAGAGTATGTGTTTGTAAACATGTATGTTTCTAGAATCAGTGAATTCCTTGAGTATTCTTCAACTGTTAATTGACTAATAAAATCATTATTAATAAACATTCTGCTGGTTCTTCTCGTTTCCCCCCATCACAGCATCACCATCATATGAAGCCCCATCTGTGTAGCAAGCAGTTTCTTCTTTTATGGTCCAGTAAAATAAATGTAGTGATACACAATAATATTGGAACCATAGTGGTACCAGAGGACATTTGATTAAAGAACATATATAAGTATTAGAGAGATGTTTACATTTGACATTAATTTAAGATCTAACTGTAACGATGTGTTAATTGTATTAGAATAGCAGAACGTGTAGGTGGTTTTGGGTGGCTGTGCTGAAATGTGTGCATTTTCACCCCAATAGAAATTCATTTTAGACTATCCACAGTGCCAAACCATGTGAATTTCTACATTTTACCATAGTAAATAAGGATAGTTAGCAACATGTCAGCCTTCATTTAGTCTAAATTGTAGGTTGTAGAACATGTTTATTTTGTCAGAGGAGCAATGAGAGCTAAACACAAGTCTGTGTCACAAATGGCAGTCATCGGGGTCCACGCATTAGCCTTTTGAAGCCAACACAAATGATAGGAATTTATTGTGACCTTAAAAGTAGGTGTGTACTGACCTTTTAGATTTTTTACACTACAACAGATAAAAAAATAAACGGATATAACCCAAAAAAAACAATGTGTATTTTGTCGCTGTCCAATGAAAAACATGTATCTTCGTTTTTGACGATTTCGAGTTTTCTACATAATTCGAACACACCTATAGTCGTTTACATAGTGTCAAAATTTTGCGACGAATGGACCAATAGAAGTGTTCCAAAATAGCTTGGAAATAATTCTGGTTCCATTGACTTACATAAAAAAGTAAAGTTGGTTTTCGGCCTCTCCTGTAAAGTAGCAATTTTGGAGATCCTTGTTTTTCATTGGACAGCGACGATTTACAAACTTGTTGAGCTCTTCTAGGGAATGAGCTGCTGCAGAGGACTGTTTCTGAATTTGTCAGCTTTTTCACTGCTCATTGTTTTTCATGTCTGTTTTGTAGATGTTTATTGGCGTCACTCCACAGATTTTGCATGTTGCAGATTCCCTAAACAGCACCCCGTGTTGCCCCCTACAGTTCCTGTTTGATTTCACACCCACAAAACAGGAGCATCTGATTAATTGTTTGACAGCTGAAACCAACTAATTAATCAGGATCAGGTGTGCTGCTTGTTTGGAATGAAAACTTTGCGCCACACTGACTCCTTGTAGATACGATGCGACATCCTTGTTGTTGTGTTTTGTAATCTGTTGGAATTACTGCATGGGTCGTGAGCAATAGAAAACATGGAGCATGTTCTCAGCAACTAGATGACTAATTATTGCAGCTCGGTTCATTATCATATGTGATCAGCTGAGTTTACTGATTCTTGGTGCTAATGCTCAGATTGTTGGCTTTACTCCACCCCCTTATGCAAAAATATGCAGTTCTGTGGTCTGAAGAAGGTTCATGGTGGCTTAGTAAGCTGACTGGAACAGTAAGCTAGGGGTAGAGGCATAAGGTGAAGTATGTTGGGTTAAGAAGTGACTGTAGGGTTACAGTCTGAGTGGGCCACACTGTTGCATAACTAATGACGGCTTGTTAATTAACTGTTGTGTCAAATCAAGTGCTGTGCTGTGGTCTTCTACATCTGAGGAACTGTTTGAGACCACATAAACAGTAATAGGTCCCATACATCTCTATCATCCAGTCAGCAGCTGATGTTGTCTCACTAAATTTCTGCCAACTGATTCACGCCAGTTCATGGATCAGGCATCCTTGAGGTGACTGGAAAGTCATGTGTTCATACTTAGGAATCTGCGTGAATCAGACGTAGCGGGAAATAGGTCTGAGTGTTTGGCTGCCAGTGCACAGTTACTGTTAGCTGTCTTTAGCCCACTGGAAGCGAAGGGGTTGGAGAGCTTTGAAGATGACATTGTGTGTAAGATACTGGGCGAAGAGAATAGGGTCAAGGTTTAGCTACACATTTGCTCGATGCGTAAGTGAGAATGTGTTCATGTGTAATTCCTGTGGTTCCTGGATTTTGATACGTGTTATGTTATTAGAAATTATTCAGCTGACTCAAATGTCTTGTTATGGTATGAATGTAATGGTCCCATGAGTTGTTCCTAGCATACTGGTGCAGTCAGACCTCTATGTTAGCTGGGAGAGAGGCCGGAGAAAGCTAAGTTTGGTAATTCTGGAAATACTAAGCATTACATTGTTTTAGCACTTAATAGTTTTTATGTATATGGAATGAATTCTGTTTACATATATTATTATTAAATACATGATGATTTATTACTGAACAGACTGATAGACTGCATTAAATTAATAATAAATTGATTTTGTTTTACTACACTGTTCAAGTAATCAGATATTTACATTATTTACAGATTAGGGTTACATTCGGTGACTTTCTTGTGATTAGGCATGACTGACAATGGCATGTAGCTATGAAAACCCTGCTATAGGGAGAATATATAAATTTATATAAATGGTGGAAAAGGTAATAACATGCTCTGTTCAGGTTCCGTGCCTCTATATCTAGATTCCACCGCTTTTGGGAGAATGTTTTGGGAGAATAAATCTCGATGGGACATTCTGCTGACCACTGCGATATGCTGCCCTTGCCCCTGGTAGTGGCAGAATTTTCAGCTGGTGCTCCACTGAACATCATATGTAATATCCTATTTGCCATCATCTGTCAACAATCCAGTGTAAACGCAGCAGACAAATTCCATCTGATAGTTTATCTGTTGCATCACAGTCAAGCGTTTCTGTTATCAAACTGTGCTTCTCATTAAACAAATCACAGACGTTTATGAGAATTGCAGGTGTTGCTTCAGTGGCATACGTCAAAACAGAGGTGTTTCTGCAGAGTGAGCGAGTGAGCGAGCTGGTGTGACAGAATGTACTACTCATTTTCAGTTGCAGTAAGAATCACTGAAAAGAATGGTTTAGTTATCGTCCGGGTTATGCGTATCGTTCATGTTTGCGGTGCTTACATGACTTGAACACATCGCAGTGTCTTAATCACCATAACGACCGTCTGATGCTTGAAAGCTTCAGTCATCATCCTTATCTCTCTCTCCTTTTCTTCATAGTCCGAGTCAGCCGTCTTCGCCAAAAGAGAAAAAAGTCTGAAATGAGGCTGACACCAGATGCCTGCTTTTCAGGGGGCCGAGGCGGCTTGACAGTCTGGCAGAGGGAAGTTATTTTTGGGGTGTTTTTCCAGCCCATCGCAGCCCGACTGGTCCCAGCCATGCAGGTGGTATGTCGGGAGACGTTCCCCTAGAGTGCTGCTCTGAGACCAATACGCCATTTTCTTGTTGTCGTGGTTCCGGCCGGGTATGGGATAGGAGATACATGATCCTGGATCTGCACATACCACAGAGCACAGGTGGGCTTCAGCTGCAGCCAAGTTAGACCTTATCTCCAGTCCTTGAGGGAGCTCACATGTCCAAAACTCCTTGTACCTCCCACCACACACCCCTATCCCGCAGGACCTACCTTAGGCAGTGCAGCAGACAGACCATGAAGAAGGGCCAGAGTGTGTATGGGGAGAATGGAGAGGGGGTTTGAGAGCCTTTTGGATTTTTTTTTCTCTCTCTTTTCTTTTTTTTCCTGGTGCATTCCTGTAGGCCATAGTTAATTACTTGACAGTGGTGGTCAGATCCACCTAATAACAGACTGCAATGATACGGATAAAAAGCAGTGTCTGAGAGTCTAGGGCTTGGAGCAAGTTATTCAATTATACAGATTTCTGGCCCCATCTTAGTATTATATTACTTAATCTTGTCTTAAATAGAGCATGTCTGCTTTAAAAAAAACAAAACAAAAAAACGTGTTATCTAGTGTAATGTTTTAATCATTTTTAACTATTGTTTAATGAACAGTTCGTAAGATGATGTGACCTGTCAAATTCATGCTCCTAACAAATAGGGGGCAGTGCTACTTTGACATCTTTGATATTGTTTAAATGGTTTCTGTAGATTCTGTTAATGCAGTTTGGTTAAATTTACACTAAACTAATTATTTTTACACCAGAAATAATTCCAATTTTGTTATCATTAATTTTTATTTTTATGAAATGCTTTTACTTCACTACTTCACTATTATTTTTAGTAACTATAACGAGTCAAAAGAAATGATGAGCGTTTCACCTCACACATCACTCATACAAATGGTGGGTAATTTTAAAAGACGAATATAAAAAAAGGAAAATTTCAACAAAATTCAAAATAAATTTAAAAAACACAGCCACTCCCAGTCACAAAAAAACACTGCGGAGACGTCCAGTTTCGATGAGAAAGGAATAGGAGACGTTGCAGACACTTGCATTCTTTATGTGGTCATGACTACATTCATAAGTTTTCAAGCAAACAAAAGAAAATAGCGTTATTATCAGCTATCAGTCATGAAATCGGCCGAAGTCACTGATTTTCATAACTTAACTTCAGCCTGATGGAGCTGGCTAGCTGGTCCTAACTGATTTGACACAGATTTGCTATGGTCCTGTTACTGTGCTTGTGTTAGAATTAGGTGCCGGCTGTTTATTTACCTTAAAAGCTGTTGGTTTATGTTCTATTACGAGTTGTGTTACGAGTGCCTGTTAGCTACTTCAGTTACTGTCATGCTTCTCTAGTTTTTGGCCTTTCCGGTTTTAACTGGTCTGGTTTTAACTGCACCTTACACTCACTGTACTGCTGTTTACATACAATACTGTTTACATTCACTTCTTGCATAAAACATTATTGTTTACATTTGTTACTGTAACTTGCACTTCATACTTGCACATAAAAGCACACATGACTTTTATTTTTTATTCTTTAACTATAAAAATACTTTTATTTACTCATACAAAATATGCAAAGTATAATAATATATATTTTTTATTATTTCTTTTTTTGTTGTTATCTTTATCTCTTGGTGAATGGAGGAGCAGCAAAGTAAGAATTTCATTGTACAGTGTAACTGTCTGTTCTGCTGTACATATGACAATAAAACTCTTGAATCTTGAATCTCAGCAGAAATGAATGAAATGAAATAATGGATAGGGCGAGGCTTTATCTTTCTCCGCATTCTGAAATGTTTTGCACATATTGGCCTAAACTCTGTATGAGGCCCGGCCAGCAGATGCTGTGTTTGCTTTGGTTCTCCGGTGAGCCAATTTCCTCCTCAGCTGAGGCTTGCATGTAGGATTGCTTTGGGTCGTTTGCACTCAGGAGACCAGATGCAGGCTTTTGGGGGGGTAAGAGGGGAGGGATGTTATGGCGCTTGACTGTTGAATATTTTATCATATCCATCAGAGCTCCTACATTGAGAAAAACGTGCTGAAGCGGGTCACAGAAAGCTCAAGCCATGATCACGAGGGCTCTGCACAATGGAAGTTGATAAAGCCCTGTTGACTCAACCTGCTGCTATCTCAACGTTTGGCTGTTCCATACGCTGCCTATTTGTGGGAACTACCCTAAAACAGAGGTTCCCAGTCCAGTTCTTTGGGTTTATAGCCAGTAAGCAGGCATGGTTTGCTTTACCTCTCATTATGGTTGTGTAGTAAAATAGAAAATAATGAAATAAACGATGAGTTGATGAGTTGATGAGTTGGTTGGCGATTGATCTGCATTGACATTTAGTCAGCTGTGTAGGATGTAACACACCAAACTGAACAGGAAACTAATCCAGCTAGTGCTCGATGCACGGACCAGTTGCAACATATTTTCCCTCCTTTTAGAAAAAAAAAAAGATGAAGCCGTTAAACGGAAGTTCACTGTTGAACAAAAGCAGCCCTACCAGGACTCTTTTCCTGTTATTCAGGAGTGACAACTACAAGCCTTGTACTATGCGGTCCATGTCGTCTCATTTGCCTAGTTCATTTTCCTAATGTGTCTGACTTGTAAATGGGAGGTAGGCTCCAGGGCCAACTATTGTTTACACCCAAGCGTAGTTTTCCCATTACTTGTGATGCTTGACCGTGCTATAGGTAAATCATTTGTTGTTAGAAAACATGAAATATTAAGGGCCCAGTCATTAATCACTGCAATGTATAGGCTTTCTAAAAACACTGAACAGCCCTCCTACTAGAGATCCACCTCCAGCCCAAAACCCCTTAGTGAGCTAAACACGAAGGCAGTAATTAGATGGATCATGTGGGGTTTTTAGTCTGAGCTAAAGGCTGCGGGAAGGTAGATCTTTTCAGGAGCATGGCTGATGACAAATGCACTGCATTGTACTGTACTGTTTTCTTCCCAGGCTTTCTGGCAGTTACCTCTAAGCCTGGGGTGGTGCTGTTTTAGTGGCGTCTCATTGGGGCTTTGTTTTCCTTCCACTGTGAGAAGACTGCTCAACATCATGGGTTTGAAAGAATGTGTAGCTGTCAAAAGAAGCTGTTACTGAGAAAGGGAGATGTTTAGCAAATTTAACAGTGTTCTCAGAACAATGGACTGGCCAGCCCAGAGCCTATGCCTCATTATCATGAAATGGGTTTTGGGATCACTTGAATTGTTGGGCTGTAAAATCAGACTTCATCCCAACTTTGCCACGATTTTGTTGTAGCCAACAAATGAACAGCACCAGGCCTGAATTTGAGCATCGGCAACAGTTTGTGTAGTCAGCATACTTGAAAAACAGCATATTATATAATATATTATAATATTTTCCACCTAGTTTGACAACTATATCTCAGTGTATATCTCGACGTTCACCAGTAGGAGGACAGAGTGCTCTCTGGCGCACATATGTAAGCGGCAGATGGAACAATGGTAGAACAGTAAGCCACTGATCACGTACATCCCAATATTTGGTTAGAATTTAGCAGTGCACATTACAACACATTACCAAAACAACAATTTAAACTTTTTCTGTGAAACTGTTTTTGACATGTTAACTAGGGCTGTGTATTTGTAAGAACCTGGCGATACAATACGTATCAAGATACTGCAGTCATGATTCGATATAATGTGATACTACAAGAAAAGTGATGTTGTAATTTTTTAAATCCTACTATTAGAACACACCACTATATGAACAGGTTTGTCGATGCTTACAACAGCATTGCGCCCTTGTGCTGCTTGTTAATGTTGGAGTGGAGCTGAAAATGGATTACAACACTGCCATCTAGTGGTCAGAGGTTTAAACACAACACACAATGATTCACTGTCTGCCAGGAATCTGTGTATCAATACTGTGTTTTTGAGAATCGATACAGTATCACAAAACATAATATCCCGATATTTGATATTTGATATTTTCTTACACCACTAACGTTAACACATTTTTAGGAAGTTCGCTTTGAAGGATAGACAGCCAGTACCGTTCTCTTTGTAACTCTCAATAGGTCCACTATCATTTTTTTTCTTTTTTCTTTTCAGAATGCAAAACCTGCAGCATCACAGATAGCACTTCTATAGCCGTCGTTGTTGGTTTCTTGACCCTCCCCCGCTCAATATCCTATGAACTCTTGCGAGGATATGAATAGGGGTTCACTGGCATCAAACGTAGGCAAGAATTTATGCCACTGGGATTACCTGAGTTTGAAGTTTGTGAAAGACAAAATTATTGTGTTGTCTGTTCCCAGCATAAGACTGATCTTTTGGAGACATACTCTACAGCTTCCTTTGAAAAACTGAAGGCAAGACTGCCTGCTATTTTCTGAACTTCTTGATAGGGAACTAAAAGTCTCTTAATTTCACAGAGTACTGTAGTTGGCAGTAAAATCATATTAATCATAATGATTAAACACAGAACGGTCCTCAGTGTTGAGAGGGGAATATGAATGTGCTGGATGCTTATCGTTCATGGTTCATCACGGTTGTTATGGACCATGCAACTAGCAGAGAACTAGCCAAAATAAAGTCAGAGTGCTTTGTTTAGCTTCTTATGGCTCAGAGCCTGTTGGAGGACAGACGTGTGGTCTAGTTGACAAACTATGCCCACACATTGCATCTACCAAAACCAGTTAGTCTGCTTAAACCGGGTTATTCAAGGTGACGTCTTCGCCCAGGGCCACCAGTCCTTACACATTGCAGTGCTTTGCATTTGGGTTGTATCTGTTCTCTGCTGCAGTCCGCCACGCTCACTGTTCTGCCGCCTCACATGGAGAATGTGACCGAGCGCTTTGATTCAGTCTGATGGCTGCTCTCTCGCTCGGGCTCTCCTGCTCTCTTGCGCGTTCTCTCTCTGTGTAAGCCTCTCTGTGTTTTCTGCACATTGCACTGTCTAGGCTGGGTATTGCACCAGCTGCAGGTGAGCTTCAGTAGGCGAGAATATCTGGCCTCTCCTCTGTCTGGACAGCTTCTTTCACGCTCCATCGTCTCTCTACCCTTCCATCTGAGCAGTGGACGCAAAGAGGGTGTGATATTATTACACAAGCCGAGCTCCTACTAGCGTGGATGGCTTACAGTAGGAGGAAGTGTGCTCTGTCGTGCTGAAAGCTCATTTGCCCGTGTTAATTTGAGACATGATTGCTTTCTTTGTGTAGTACATGAAACAGGTGTTTAGTCGTAACTTTAATTATCTTATTCATTTCATTATTTTGCCACTGGACGTGATCCGAGTCACTTAATGTTGAGCATTCACTGATCCGATATTTATCGCAGCTGGATTTATGTTTAGTCATGTTCAGGTAGTACATAACACATGATGCATGTTTGTGTTATACGTGTTTCAGTTTAGGGATGCAGATATTTGCAGAGTAACCAGCTGTCATTAGTTTTACAATGACAATTAACTGTTGACCACCAAGCCTAAAATCAACAATGCTTAAAATAAAGAATCATAAAACTGTTTCAGCTCTGAAAATGCTTAACATCTATCAGGCCTGGATCATCCAGTAGATTCATGCCAATCAGCCCAAGCCAGTAGATGGACTCTTGAGTTATTATCGCATAACCTAAACAGCTGTCTTGACTCACAGTAGGTCCTCTGCAGTCGACGCAACTGAAAAGTGTACTAACGTCACCTTCTCCTTTAATGAGTAATTAGAAACCGTTCCACTATCCTAGCAGTCAGACAGATGGACTTTTTGAATTTTGAGATAGATATTCAAAAGATTTGCCTGGTCTAAGATAGGACTGTGTATTGGCAAGAACCTGCCGATACAATATGTATCATGATACAGCGGTCACGATTCAGTATATCACAATATATTGCGATACTGCAAGCAAAGTGATATATTGTGATTTTTCAAATCCTACTATTAGAACACACCACGATATGAACAGGTTTGCCAATGTTTACAATAGCATTGCGCCCTTGTGCTGCTTGTTAATGTTGGATTAGATCTGAAAATGGGTAACAACACTGCCATCTAATGATCAGAGGTTTAAACAACACACAATGATTCAATGTCTGCCAGGAATCTGTGTATCGATACTGTGTTTTTGAGAATCCATACAGTATCATGAAAAATAATATACCGATATTCCATATTTTAATATTGTCTTACACCTCTAGTCTAAGAGTGAGGCCTGATACTCTGACATTTCCAAAGCCTTACAAAATACAAAAATATGTCAGCCCAAATAAATCAGTGCATATAGTTTATTAGGATTTTCTGTGTGCTGTAGTTCAGTGTGTTTGCCAATTTCCGCTCTTTGTTTTGTATATTATCAGCTGTCCTGTCAGTTTATTGCGAGTTTATTGGAGAAAATGTTCTCGTGAAGCAGATGCGTGCTTTATAAGGAGGTGTCGCATGTTGGATGCCTGGTGTATGTTAATGTACGTTCATGTTGAAGTGTTTGTAATTTTGCTGTTGTTTTGTTGTACCAGGCTAAAGCATTCTGGACAATTAAAGATGATTTAGAATTACACTGGAGTCAGCATTAGGCTCACATCATGCTGAAGCAAGACGCAGGATGTTTGGAAGTTATTTGCTTGGAATTTGCGTTCGTCTTTATGCAATATTAAAAGTTGCTGGTGGGCTGTTTTTATTTATTACTCTCGAATATCAGGCTGCAGATCTGTTTATATTACCTCGGTGACGGTGGTGTCAGATCAGATTGAAGCTTAAAATTGAAATTTAATCTGCTGTAATATAACCAGTGTCAATCATTGTCTCTAGTAAACGTCCCACTAACACGAGCTCTCACTTTAAGTCGAACAGTGTCCTTGGTGTTACTCGCATAAATTCATCAAACCTGGCTGACTCCTAGCGGAGGAGCGTTGACCTTCATGGGTCGTTTGCAGTTCTGTGTTTACATCAGCCTTTAGAGACTTCAAAATGAGCCCATTGTTCTCCGAGCCCAGAAGCAGAGCAGAATTGAGCATTAATGTGTGGATTTCTGCGGGCTTGGTTATCTTCTCTCTGCCGTGGACAGTCTCCGTCATTGTTGGGCCAGATGTCTGTCCAGTGACCTCTGATCCCGCTGCCCTGAGGGCGCATTACTGCTGGTGTCTGTAGGAGTGCTGGGGTGTGGTAGTTAAAGAGCAGCCTCTGAGATGAGCATGTTTAAGTGATGTGTCAGGTCAGAGCTGTGTGTATTGTTTATTAGCTCAGTCATATGGCTTGTACTGATCTCGCCCTGTTTCTGTTTGTGTTGTTTCTTCTCTCAACAGGTTGAGAGCCTTGTTCAGGTTTCCTGGGCTATAAGTGCTTGTATACGTGCATTGAATTCTACAGCGTGAATCTCTGACCTCACAGTGATTCAATTAGTTTGCAGTTCTTTAGGAAACAATTTAGTGTACCATGAAATCTGAACCTTCAGTAGATTTTGATTTGATTATATATACAAAGCTTTTTGAAGGGGATTTTTATTTAGGACTTATTTTTGCTCAGAAAAGAAGCATTGACCTAAGCCTCTGGTACAACAGTCCCCTTATTCAGGCAACCACGTGGACAATAGCCATGGTTAAATTAGATTTGGGGTAGTGGTATTTCCCCCTCCCCCTGGTATACTTCCCCCCCAACAAACTGCATACACCCAGAAAAAAATAATATTGATACTAATTATGATAGTAATTTAGCATTTTTCCTAACAGGACATGAGTGCAAACACTGTGAGAGTGTGTGAGGCTTGGTCTTTAAATAAAAGAGCAGAGTGCAGTTCTAGTAATACAGAACAGATTTGAGAATGATGCACAAGCTGTCCCAGGCCATGATATCTGTGACCGCTTTTCCTGATGTCCTTTATTTCATTCCATTTCAAGTGATGTCCATATATGTTAGAGCTGAAACATAACAGTGTTCTTTTTCTGAGACCCGAAGCTGTTTTGTCTGATGTCTAAGCCCTGTTGCTGTGGTCTAAGGAGGTCTTACCATTAACACACCATTAAGACAGCTCACAGCTTTATCTAATTTGATTTGATCTATACTAGCTAGAAGAAAGACTGACCTGTCTGTTTGTCTGGTATACCAGGTTACTACATCGTGCAATAGATGATCTATTACAGTGAAAGCCATACACCTGTTATGCTGAGAGGTTTTATTTTAAATAAAAGTGATCACCTCCCTCTAGTCTGGTTCATTTGAATGTGTACACTGCAGACACAGAGGAATGGCCAGTTCTTTGGGGTTAGCGATGCATGGACACCTGAACGCTTCGGTTTCCTCTCATACATTAGATGAGATTATGATCTAGGGTACAAGGCCGTGGACCAGCTGGTACTGGAGTTTGAATCACTGTAATGTTTTCCAGCAATCTCAGGGTCGTAACTGTTTGGGATGTTCATATAGGACAAATGGAAAATCTTGACAAAACAGTTTTTTGTATTAAACGTTCCACCTAACATTGTGCAGCAGTTACATTGAGGTACTTGATGTGAAGCAACATTTAGTACCAGTTTTGCCAGGCTAGAGCAGTACTGACATATATGAGATGGAAGGATCGATTGGATATGTATCGGTATCGGCTGATTTTTAATCAAAATATGTGATCAGCTGATATTTCTCCAATTTAGCCGATCCCAAGAGCCGATCGATGGTGTTAAACAAAGGAGCTAGCGTTTCATAGCCCTAGTGTTTCACATAGCCCTCCGTGAAACCCCTTCCGGGCAGGTCCCTGCAATTCCTATGTGAACCGCTAGGTGGAAATACATACCCTTTCATTTTCCACAGACTGACTAAAGCGGCGGCCTCACAAGAACACTTTATGGCGTTAATGGCATGTTCTGACAGAAAACATTGTCCGTCTGGCAGTGTTTTACCGTATGTGACGCAGACTCTTGTAAACTTTTGTAAAATTCGTAAAATCAGTGCGTCTCGTTGGGGAACCAAGACAAAGACATTTAACACTACTAATCTGATACGACACTGCACACAGCTGAATACAGCGAGTACCAGCAAACAGCAGAGCTAGCACGCGCAGCTAGCACAAAATTTCCTTCAGGATAAATAAAGTATCTATCTTTCGATCTATTGATCTATCTAAACAAATAACCCAGAACAGATAATAACTCAGTGCAGACCAGATCTGACCGGTACAAATAGCAGCAGCAGTTCAAGATCTACATTTAATGACTGCAGCTTTATGTTTAAAATAACCAGAGTCTGCGTTTAATGATTGCAGTTTTGACTGCATGTATTTAATTTGAATTAAAGGTCTAAATTTAATGATTGCAGTATTGCGATACTTGTTTGATTTATTTTAAATCAACGTTAAAACATCTTAACTGTCGGCTATCATTGCATATTATTATTGGTTAAATATATTCTATGTTACAAAATCGACGCAGTACGATTGGCACTTTCAGACTGATATGTTTAAATTCAGAGTATGCGTCTATTAAAGCATTGATTGCTAGGGTTTCTGCTAAATATGTTGGCCACGAGTCTGAATTTCTTAGTGCTAAATCACCAGCGGTGGCCGGTTATTGACATGTTTTTGCACGTGCTGCAAGACTGCAGCATTTAAAGAAACTCCGTCACTTTAGAGTAAAGGTCATGTCATCCTGTAACCTTTGCCAGCTGTTTAGCTACCATGCTGTGTGTGGGGCGGGGGTGGGGAAATCATGTCTCATCTTTATTTCAGCCACCTTTTTAGAAGCAATAACGACTTCAGGTATCGTCCTCCGTGTGTAACCTTCACTCCTGTCTCATGCGGCTGAGTATTTTTGGCTTTTCTTGTATGTGCGTTTTTGTTTTTTTTTCTCGTTTTTCTTTCCGAAACCAGACTCCTCTGACCTCCACACTGTTTCTGTTCACTTCCCATCTTATGAGACAAGTAACGAAAACCACAGATAGGCAGGAAGACGGCTCCCTAAAAAGAAAAGAGTTTGAAAGGAGAAAGTGAACAGTCCCCTTCAAAGTCTTGTGAAGATAAGAGTGGCTGTGATGTGTATTCTGTATTCCAGAAGCAGACAGCAGTGGAATATCTCTCCTACCGTCTCCGGCCTTGTTCCTGTGTAGGCTGACCCTTAGAGCAGCGAGGACCTCGGTCAGAAATGCAGCTCCACAGACCGAGCGGAATTTAGCCCATTGATTTACAGCCTCAGTGCTGGAGTCTCTGTTGGAGAGAGATGAGACCATCTGCCCTTTGTCTTCTCTGATAATGCTGCTTGTATTAACACTATAGAGAAAAAGTTGTGAAAGTCTTTGTGTTCGTAGTTGGAAACATAGAGGACAGAAGTGCAGTAAGCAGGCTGGTGGCAAGGCTTACATCAAGAGACCGGCCATTTGTGTCCCCGTCCTCTTTAACGTCCTCTCCTGCCAAAATCTAAACTAATGCAAACTCAGACTTCGTGAAATTGATGATGGCTGTAAATTTGATCCTTCCTGTTTCAGCCTTACAAAGTAATAAGGTATCTTTAGCATGCAGGATAAGAGGACGTTATTTGGGAAATGTTAGGAGATTTTCAAGGCCAAGTCTACTTTATGTTCCTACCGATTATGTTTATTGGGGCTGTCGATACAATATGTATTGTGATACAGGGGTCACGATTCAGTGTATGACGATATATCGCGATATTGCAAGCAAAGTGATATATTGTGATTTTATACATCCTACTATTAAAACACACCACTATATGAACAGGTTTGCTAATTCTTACAATAGCTTTGCGCCCTTGTGCTGCTTGTTAATGTTGGAGTGGAGCTGAAAATGGATTACAACACTATCTTCTAGTGGTCAGAGATTTAAACACAAAACACAATGATTCACTTTCTGCCAGGAATCTGTGTATCGATACTGTGTTTTTGAGAATCGATACAGTATCATATCCCAGTATTAAATTTTTTTATATTTTCTTGCACCCCAAATGTTTATGGTAGTAGTAGGGCTGTGTGGTATATATACTCTGCTCATGATTTACCAATATCACTATCATATTTTATATGAGTTTTAATTAACATACAGAGGTAATAAGTGGAGATGGTGGAGTGCTGGGGTGGCTTATGTAAAGAAAAAGTAATGGTGCTCTACCACATCCCTTGAGTGAAACCCAGTCACTGTATTTCTTTTTTTACAGTCTGTTGTCTGTGCTTGTAACATCTTACATGGAGCTTTAACTTACTACTGAGCATTCAACCTACTTCATAGAAAATACCAACATATATATCATGATCTGCCATTCAGTCTAAAAACAGAGATATGATTTTTGGTCCGTATAGCCTGATCATAAAATGTAAACATGTCTACGGTTCAAGTGTGGCTACTAAAAATAAGTTGCTATCAAAAATTTGAACAACTGTACCATCAATAACTAAAACTGTCTTATTCTCCACCTTATGTCTGGTTCACACTACACGACTTTTTGCGTCGGCAGGTATTTGTACCCTTCACACTGCAGGACTGCAGCCTATAGCCTTATATACCCTTATTTCCAACCATTTTGATTTACATTAGTAGGTCACTGTAGCATAGCACTGTAGGTAAGACAGACCTACTTTGTATTAACATTATGTCATTGTTAATGTTAGTTGCTAATATACATGCAAATTCTGTAACATAGCAATTGAATGGTGTGATGCTAATTCTAACTAAAGTTATTACAGCACTATGAACACCAGTGCATTCTCTTAACACCGTCTCTGCTAGTTTTATGGACTGCAGTCACACCGTGAAGACTGCCTGGCAGGTGTTACAATTAGGCACGACGAACAGGGCTCGCTTCAGCAACAACATCATGTGTTAATGTGATTTTGACGGGTAGAGACAGGGTTCAGTTTAATACTCGCTCTGTAAGAATAATCTTAGTGTTGTTTTTAAACCTGCTCTGATAGACAGAATGCACACACACACACACACACACACACACACACAAGCTGTAGCGTTACTGTTGAGTGTGGGGCTTAGTTTCACCCTTCTTCCTGCTGATGCTGTCCTGCTGAGCCCACTAACTGCTTTCTTTCATGCCTTTCTAGGGCTCACTTAATGAGGAAATGTGGGGGAGAACGCCAGCAGTGGCCCAGACACTGCTGCGAGGACGGGGTATAACTCTCGAGGGAAATCTTTCAGTAAAATTTACATTAGTCCTCCGTTGTCTTGGATTATTATTGTCATTTTGTCATACTTTTGATTTCCATAACATAATTATTTGCATGTAATTGGATATTTACATTAGTAATTACATTTACATCTGATTTACATTCTATATAGCCCAGTTAGATCTGATTTTATATGTCAGACAATGACAAAACCATGTAGAGGACAGCAGTAGCTTAATTATACTTATAGTAAATTCTAGTAAAATATCTCTTTGTGTGGTATAGATTGAATACAGTTTTCTGCTTGTTTCATTGAGCCATGAGTGAGAAATAGTTTATATAAAACTCCTGAGGCAATTGCAGACTGCACAACAGCCCCCTGTAGTGCTAGATGCTTACTGTTGTATTCCAAGTACTTGCTCGGGTGTTGCTGGGTGTTTTGTGTGGTGCTCTAGGTGGTTGCTGTTGTGGAGTGTTGTAAGTGGTTGTTATGAGAGACTCTAGGTGGTTGACATACCATGTTGACATAGGAGGAGTGTACAACCTTCTGTCGTTCATTACAGGTGGGGAAAATGAGAATTTAAACAGTAGCTACATGGAAACTGCACGTCCAATCAAGAAGCTGTGTACAGACACATCTCTCACAGTCAGATGGAATATTCCGGAATTGGTTCGTTGCTGTTATTTCAGTACTGCTGGACAATAGGGGTGGGCGATGTGGCCCTACAATAATATCACAATATTTCATGGTATTTTTGCGATAACGATACTCTTGTTGATATGACAAAACATTGAATTAAAAAAAAAAATTAAGAATACACCACTGCAACAAAATGAAAATTAAATTTTATTGTTGCATATGATATGATATAGCACACCCCTAACTGAGATATTACAAAATACAAGAATTTTCATCAGATTGTAATAGAAGTCAATGATCCAGAATGTCACAATACTAAATAATGCACTTCAAATATCTCCATATATCCAGGACTGAAGTGAAATGAATGATACTGGACAGAGAACATCTGTCTCTAGTAGATATATAATGGGAAATGAGAAAAGTGCTAATTTTTCTTTTGCTAAAAACAGTAAAAGTAGTACCCTGATGTGATAATTAGTGATGGGTGATATGGCACGATATTTCAGGGTATATCGTTCATGATATTCAGAAATGTTGGCGATATTATAGTGTACGATACGATATGGCACACCCCTACTGGACAATTTAACAGATTAAATCTGGAAAAAGAAAAAGAAGAATGAAACAATAACATTATGCTGATCACTAAGTACACGCACCACACAGGACGACAGGTCTCTGTAGTAGGAAGAGCCTCTTCAGCGTGAAAACCCTGCGAGCAGCCTCTGACCGGCTTGCTTGACCAAGGCGCTACTGAAATTGCTGTTGCCGCATGTAGTAGTAGTAGTAGTAGTGGAGTGGAGCCCGGTCATGGATGGTGCGTAAAATGATCCAGTGAAGCGCGTTAATCACGCGGCCATCCCCTCGGCGTGCGACTGCGCTGGCGCGTGTCTCCGCGGCGGCGCGAGCTGGTTATTATGCAGCTGGAGGAAGGCCCAGCCCCATCATGGCCTCATTCTGTCTTCTACAGCGGGAGGCAGAGCAATCACACACTTGCGGAACATCAACGGCTCGTGCTGGGAGAGATGGAGGCTGTCTGATAACGCTCAGTGTGGATGGAAGGAATACCTGCTTAGGGAGGGGGTGAAAAGAGAGGTTAGGAGAAAAAGACGTAGCACTTCTGGATATGTTTAAAACAAATATCCCAAAGAGAGTATGAGAAAAGAGAGATGGAGAGAAATATAGATAGTCTGAGGGAGAGAAAGACAACGAGAGAATGATGGAGACTTGGGGAGAGCGCTGGAGGAGAAGAAAAGGAGAGAGCGCTGGAGAAAGGGAGAGTGGTATAAAGAGATAAGGAGAGAGAGTAAGGGCTAGAAAAAGGTGGAGAGAGAGAGAGAGAGAGATAAAGAAAAGGTGAGAGACAAATACAAACAGAGAGAGTGAAAGAGGTGGTTGGATGATCCTCTAAGGAGTTGGTGGATTCCAGCACTGTAGTAGATTATTAATGAGAGTGTAAGAAAGGAGTGTGTTTGTGTGTTTGTTTGTGTGTGTGTGTGTGTGTGTGTGTGTGTGTGTGTGTGTGTACGCGCATGCGTGTCCATGCATGTATGTGTATCTGTGTGTTAGTAGTGTCTGTCTGTGCTATTGTCTGTCACCTTTGCCCGGTTTTGGGCGTGTCACTCTTTAGAAACAGCCTCAGTCATTCACAAACTTAGCATGTGTGTGGTTTACACTCGAATCTGCAAACATTGCTGCTCTGCGTTCGAGTCCCTACAAAGAAAACGACACGCCCTCTGTGTTTACTATATTTATGAGCAGACTTGAAGCAGCTGTGTAACGCAGTATTTCAGCCATTATGTCTAATCCTATCAGCTCAGATTGGTTTACTGGAAATACTTCTTTGAAGTAGCATTTCCATAGGGAATCTGTCGAGTTTATGACTGATTGGAATAGATGTCTATAAATTACAGAGATGGGTGTGTCTGCTGAATGCACGTGTGCACTGTAGTTAGTGTGTTTAGGGAAGAATGAAATAGATGTTTCTGTCCACATGACTTGGGCATGACAATTATATGCACTGGGAGTGTATGCAGCTATACAAGGTGCTATGAAGTGTTTTCTTTCCCATATTGCATTTTACTTTTTCCCTACTTTTCCTGTGTTCTCTGCTTTGTTAAATGTTATTGTAGGAGAAAAACTAACAGAAATCTGTTTTATTAAAACAGCTGAAATAACTCATACATAATGTAACGTAGAGCTCACTCACTTTCTCGCTCATGTTCAGCAGGCTGACGTTTCTCCACAAGAGGGCGCTTGGAATATACTGGCACTTTTTCCCTTTTGATACAGATACCAATACCTTTGCAGTACCAGTGACCAGAGATATTTATACCTTTAAGCAGCCTTCATTTAAAAATATATCGTCGCTGTCCTTTGAAAACCTAGTCTCCAAAACTGCAACTTTACAGTAGCGACTGAAAACCTGCATTACTTTCAATGTAAGTCAATGGAACCAGATTTTTTTCCAAGCTTTTTTCGAGCATTTCTATTGGTCCATTCCTCATGAAATATTCATACAATGTATACCACTGATGGCGCGTTCAAATGATGTAGAAAACCTAAAATCAACAAAAATGAGACATGTTTTTCATTGGACAGCGACAATATATGGAGGTCTATTAGACTCTCACTGCATTATTTGGACTGTCATCATTCAAACTGATGAAGATTACAGCCAATTGACCATCATAATGAAGTGACTACATACTTTATAAAAGCAAAAATTCCTTTCTCAAAGTACATGACTGAATATTTACCAAAAGCTCAGATTATATTAAAAGTAGTTCTATAGTAGCTAGAAGGCCAGAAAAGTTTTATTGTTGTAACAGCTTGTTACTGAGCCGCAGAAACAAACCTTGAACTCTGTCATTGTTGCTGAGTACCGGATGAGATCATGAGATAGCAGCTTCAGAGCTAAGTGCTGTTTTGAGTCTATAAGAACTACAGCACTGTCCAACTGCTGACATCACTGAGGCAGCAGTGGGCAGCCTGCCTCATGCTGATCACATTTCACTGCAATCTCCTCATCAACCTGATACCGCACAGAGATGTACAGCTATAGACAGAGCTCCTTTTTTTTATACCAAAATGCTCACTTATACGTCTGAGAGTCGAGCTGGTAGGGAGCAAAGTTACTACAGCACCATCAACACATTTATTCAAATATACATATACAGGAATCATTCAGTCAGGTTTCAAACAGTTTGCTTTCCTCAGATGTGCTCGCATGGCTGCTGGAACTAAGGGGGTGAGTGGGCAGGTAACCCACAACCTTTTAAAGTACTGGGGCGATTCCCATCACAAAGAAAAGAAAAACGCACACAAGCTTCTAATGCTTGTCATTAGTATTACTATGTAGCTTCAGTGCAAAACCAAAGGTGCAAACATCAGATACCCAACAGATCTTATCTGATCGACTTCAATTCTCAGTAAAAGAGGAGAGTGATAGTGAGAGATAGAGGTAGAGATAGAGGAAGTGATGGAAAGGAAAAGAGAAAATGTGCGTTTAGGCTGCCGGATATTGAGACTGGCTCGCATCTGTGGATTTGAACTGAGGCAGCTGTGTGGAGAAAAAGCGCCAGCGCCAGCACTTGGAGCAGATAGAGCGAAAAGAGCCTAAACTGCAGAAGAGGGAGAAATACAAAACCCTGAATCACCCTGGCAGCGTCCAGCCTGACCTACTAAAACTGTTTTGATGACTCATGGCCGTATTTCTGACCTTTCCAAGGCCAGTAAAGCATTGTAGTTAACATTTCATCAGCACACTGAGCCTAGAGGGGACAGTGAGACCCCAGCAGGCTTGACCAAACCTGCACAGTCATTATTAATCGCTGATCATTAACGAGAAACCAATATTGTGAATGCTTTTGTGAATGTAAAAGGTTATTACAACAGCAGTAACAAAGTTTGGACTAGGACTTGACATTTCAGTTTCTCAGTGAAATTTACTCTTGTCATTTGCCAAAGCTGTATTCCAAAAATATTCAACAGCTAATAACTAGCCGGGCTACCTCACGAAGGGCGTGCCAGCTGAACTAATTGGAGCATCCAAAATAGCACTGCTCACCATCTTACTGTGACTTTACTATATTAACACAGGCAGAGCCATTGTAGGTGACATATTACCTAAAAGAAAGACATTATACAGCAGCTGAAGTCTAAATTCTGAAACTGTAAGATGAGCAGAATGTTAATTGTCTATTTCTTCAGCTAATGCTACTTGGCAGCATAACTTTGATCATCCTGTAGCTTGAAAAACGAGATTGTGAAAAGTTGCTCAAGTCCAAATGAGCTTGAGCTTGATGTTTACCTGCACCCGGCTGCATCACTTCCTATGTACTATAACATCATGGTCTCTGATGCATGATGTGGTGTTAGTACCCTTTAAATGGCTGCAGCAGTCGTTCTATGTTTTCTTCATTAGACTCAATAGTCAAAATGTAGTCTCTGTACTTCTGTACAGTGAGTTTTGAAGAGCTCGCAGTTCTTCAAGTAATTCTCAGCAGCCAGAAAGGTTTCCTGACAACTGTGAGTGGCTGCAGTGATTAGTGGAAAGCACCAGTTAGTCGCTGATTGTGCCAGTCATGGTAAAATGTGTCACTTTGACAGATTACAGTGCATTACAGACAGTTCGGGTGAATGGTTTCAGCGCACCATGAAAGAAGTCGCCACATTTTGAACAAATGGTCAGATTTGCTGTTAAGGGAGAGAAGTGAGAGGAAGTATCAGATGGTGTAGATTAGCCAATTGTTATTAATAGTTATAATAATATGTATTATATCTCTGGGGTGTTAACTAGTGTTTGCTTTGCTGCCTTTACACAAGTGTTCTATTCCTCTGTACAGGCTCATACAGGCTATTTCTGCATTTATTAGATGTTTATGTATTGACATCAGCATCAGCAGATATGCACATTAGGCAAATGATGAGATATTGGCGTGGACCAACCACTTCCAAATGGGTGCATTTGTAAGAAAACATAAGGTCACATGGCTTAAATATTCATAACTCTTTGAAGCGCTTTGATGCCTTGGCTAGACTGACTGGCTGGCTCCAGTATGTTCCCAAGTTACACTTTAGCCAGAAGCTTACAACTTCTCATCGTAGTCTTTCTCTTGGTGTTTTATTGGTGATTTATCATAGCTCTATTCATTGGTCCTGTAATTTCTGTTTTTTTGCTTTGTGGTGTCTTCAGAAGTCCAGTAAAGGAGGCTCGGGTAAACACCACCCCCCCGTCTCAATGAGATTTACGCTCTTAACTTCAATCACAGCCCTCACTATTTACCAAACACGGCCTCTTCCGTCTCCTCCTGTCCTCTAAGCCGCTGCTGTTGTTGCTAACAGGCGGGGAGCTGAAGTCTGTTTTGCACTAATATCTGAGCCTGCTCACTCGCCCTCCTCGTCTGGTCAGAGAGCCGGCGCCGCCGATGCAAAACAAACCGGGTGGGTTTGTAGCAGTTTTGTTGAATATGTCAAGACCAGGACATGGAGTGCTTCAGAAACAGGAGTAACAGCAACAAGGCCATCTACTAAATTAAACCCCTCGTCTGCCCGCATAACCCTTCTCCGCTAATGTTTTTGCGTAATCAGGTTAATTCAGATGAGAATTACTTATGTCAGTCTTTTCATTGTGCCACACTGGTGCAAACAAGTCTCTATTGTGAGGAAGGCTAATTACATACATTGTTTAACTTCATCCATCATGTGCTTCTGCTTTTCTGAGGAAAAATATTCTCCTTAATACTCTCTGACTGTTCGTTTTTTGCCTTTATGTTTATTGTTTGTTGGTAATGTTAGTTGTTTATAGCTTATTTATGTTTATCCCAGTACAAGTAATAACACATAACACTGTTGAGACGGGCAGATAATGAGATCTAAGCACATCCATCTAATCCAGGTTCTAGGTCATCAGTGAGACTATATAGTACACAATATAAACAGTTTAATGCCACGATCGAGAATTTGTTACTGCGATGTATCAATGCTGTTGCTTTTATTTGATCTGTAAAACAACAACTTACCAAATAGCCACACGAATGAGAACATCTTTACACTTCAGTTATATTTTTTGGTTACTCTGATGTATAATGTATGTATAAATGGCGTTGGCACTTCTAAACAGCCAAGGAATTAAAGGAGTATTTAGAAGAAAAATCATATTAATTATGATTTATTACTCAGTCCGTCTGCCAAGACATGCTTGATAACTGAAATCCGATATCTGCTTCTCTAGTGCATGGTAGGAGATGCTAGGCTAACGCTACTAACAAATGCTTGTGTGTGATTGTCACCAAACTCATCTCGAATTCGAGATCTTACTTATTTGCTTTGAAAATCTATTGACAATCTGTGTAAAAAGACAGATAGACCTTAATTAAACTTCCCCTCATTCTATTTCTAAACTGCTTATCCTTTGGGAGGCAGGAGATGCTGGAATGGGATGGGAGGAAACCCTGGAGAGGTTGCCATTCCATCACACACAGACATAAATATTCACGCTTTCACCTCAGGGCAACTCACCTTACTACATGTCTTTGGACTGTGGAAGGAAAGCAGAGCGCCTGGAGGAAACCCACACAGGGAGACCCTGCAAGTTCCACACAGAATGGACCCCTGGTCAAACCCAGGCCTATGCGGAATCGTAATTGGACATTGTTTTGATAGTACTAATGCAAAAGCGTAGCTTCTCCGTCAGGTTACCATATGGTGCACATGTGTGTTCAGGAAACCCCAACATTGATCATCCCACATGGAATGATACCATGTAGTGTGCTGAGGTCAGAGAGGTTCTGGCTACTCACAATGGCAGCCCTGTCGTTTACTATTGTTTATAGAGTAAAGGAGGGGACACCATATTCTGCATCAGTGTGTCAACAAATATCTGGAGTTTTAAGTGAGTTGAGAAAAGTGTTTAGGCACGTACTTATGTAGATGAGTTCGGTGGCAATCTAACTCCTGTGTTTATAGAGAAGCAGACATCAAATATCAAACATGCCTATTCCCTCAAGCCCTCAGTAACCAGAGCATGATTTAAACTGTGGACTGTACTCTTAACACCAGTGCACTGTATATAAACTTAATTTCACTGTGGACAGCCAGCTCACTCTCGTATATACTCAGTAATAAAGGCAGCAAATGAACAGGCTAGCTATCAGTTCAGAGCAGCAGGAAACGCTTTGAGAACAATGTAAATTCCTGAGATTAGCACTCTAATACAAAAAATCTGAATCTCAACAACCCGACCTCTGACCACTGCCGAGATAACAGAATGGCTTTGACAGGAAAGAAACATTTAACTGGCATGAACAACTGCCATAAATCTATGGTTTTGTGTGACGTTCCAGCAGATATTCTGTAGGTTTGCTGCTAACACACACTGGTGACTAGCGTTTAGCTTAATTAGCAAACCTTTGTTCCCTGTCGGACTAATGTAAAGGATGCATGGATAAAAATAGCTAAAAGTACTTTTTAAGTATTTTAAATGATTTGGAATATTTTTATTATTAAATGTAAAGATGTTTACACCGTATTTGTTGAAGCCCTAGTAGTAGCAACCTCCAGCAGTTAGCATGCAGTGTTTTTGCTCTATGATGGGCAGCAGGCAGTACATGGCCTGTTTTTAACTGTACAGAGCTGCTGTTGTTTACAGTGTTTTGCCAGAGAAATGTAAAAGCCTAAGTATCATTTTTAAAGGCTTAGCATGAACTGGAAACAGTTGCAGTGCTTCCAGCAATACAGGCGGCATGGAGCCTTTGTGTGATACGAATCATGGAAGCACACACAACGCTCCAGTTCCAAATGCTGATCTGTTTTACTTCTGTTTCTGTTTGACCAGTGTAGACATATATACACCAGCTAATCTGGGGAGAGATTTTAATGAGGTGGAGAAGACCATGATTATCTGTACTGTGATGAAACGCTAGTTTTGATAGGGTTAAGCTGTGGATATAGTAAACATTAATTCTGCTCTCTACATTGTATAATCTGGCCTGCCATGCTGTGCGTAGTAGTGTGCTAGACTCAGGTAGTGGTTACGTTAGTGTTTGGCAGTCATTTCGTGTTCAACACCTCGCTGCAGTTTGTCGAGCTGTGATCTATTGTTCTCGTGTATATAATGTTCTGTAATGTATGTCTGTGTGTGTGTGAGCGTGAGCTTGTGCTTGTGTGTGACCGTGTTTGATAAGGGAAGGAAAAAAGCCCCAGCCAGTCCCCTTTTCTCCACGGCTTGATAAATCATTATGCCGTTGCGGTGCAACAGCTTCCTGGAATCTGTTTTAAACAACCCCCTCTCCTCCTCTGTCTTCTTTTCCCTTTCCCCTTTTACTCCTTTCCTTTCCTCTCCCCCTTTCCTTTTTCTCCTCTGTCCCCCTCCCCCCCTTTTCTTCTCCTCTGCTCTCGTCTCATCGTTTGTCTCAGACAGTGTATTAAAGAGTGGTGTGTGGATGAACAGAGAGAGGGTCTGAAGAAAGAGAATGGGGTCATTAAGGTGTAGCAGCAGGTCTGTGACAGTACAGCACTGTGCTGACTAGCAGTACAGGTCATTTTAACTATTGAAGTAAATCATGATACACTAACTATATTTGATTGTACTGAGAGTGAGCTTTTTATTAGGGCTGCTGTGATTTTTCAATGTAGTCAAGTAGATATATATATATATATATATATATATATATATGATAGCACCATCGCAAAAATAAGCACACGTCTCTTAAGGCTGCAGGCTAAGGCCCCAGAGACGATGATGACACTCAGCAATTTACTGTTGCTAAACTGCGTGAAATCCAGAGCGAGACCACAGATCTATAGTAGGTGAGAAGAGCATTGAAGTGTTTAAGGTAAATTCTGTGTGATATTTCATATTTTAAACATAAGAAATATAAAATTAATACATGGACAAACTGAACACTGCTTTGAACGTAGCTCTGCCACCAGCTTGTAAATAGACAGACAGTGTGTGTATATATATATATATATATATATATATATATATATATATATATATATATATATATATATATATATATATATATATATATATATATATAAAATAGTAAATCTGCCCACATTGTCCAAATACAACTGTTAACGTTGTATAGTTTTTCATAAGTTTTAATTACTGCCATATTGTGACTTCTTCAGAGACCTGGTTATGGCTATCCTAGCTGACCGACCACTCCACCTCAGGTTTCAGCTTCTCTTATCAGTTATCCACCCGCGCATGTAGTCACCAGCGTATGTGCACCACTAGAATATAATATGATTTATGATTCTCTTTATTTGGAATTCCTCATTGTAAATGGCATGTATTGAAATGGTAATGTGTTACCTGCTGTTGGTTCTATACTGGTGTTATAATGCATGCTTACTGGGGGAAAAACTCTCGACTTCCCGAATCTCAGTCACTGACACCTCTCCAACAGATGATTCCAGTGGTGGACATTCAGGGGGCAGCCCAGTAGAATGAATTACGTGCTGTTAGTTGTACTGAATTGTGTTTTGTTTTCTCTGCTACTCAGAACCAGAGACCCTCTGGCGGTGTAGTCCTTCTCTAACCTTCTCTCATCTTTCTATGCCTATTTTTTCTAAATGAATCATATTAAAAACTCTCTAAAGAAACATCTTTAATTCACTGACTGTTCTCTGGCAAAGACAGACCTGTATTTATTACAGAAGAAACAAACAAACAAAGAAAATGCTGGAATTGCCAGAACAGTGAACTGGCTAGCTTAGAGTCCAGATCCTGACATCATTAAATGTGTTCAGGATTACTTGGACTGTGAGAAGCAGAAACAAACCTTTAAGACTGAGTTTTAGAGGTGTATGAAATATCCCTCTGATTTCATGAAGCAAAAAACTTGAAGCAGTTTTCACAAAAGTAATGAAAACTGTAGTAAAGGCCACACTAAATACTGAACAATACATTTGTAATAATTTTATTGCTACACCGAAAAATCTTATTATAAATCTACTTAATGTACTTAATTGTGCTTTGACTGTGTATGAAATAATGGACGGGTGGTCTCTGTTGTTTGCATAGTGTTGTATGTTGATTTACTCATTTCTTCCTTTCTTTTTTTTTATCCTGTCATCAGCGCACAGCATGATTGAGTGGTTTCTTGTTTCTGACAGACAGACCACTCCTAATACTAACTTACATCCACAGCAGCTTCTAAAAAAATACACAAAACATGGTGGGAGCCATAAGAAAAGAGAAACTGCATAGTGAGCCTTAGACACAGAAGACCAGAGAAGAAGGGCTTTGTTGTAAACAGCCACTTCCAGGCTCTCAGACACATTGTTCTCATAAAGCTGTATGCAGTACATAGAGAGTGTGTGTATATGTGTGTGTGTGTGTGTGCGTACACTTGAACAACATGCCAGAGCTGCAGCTCCTTACCCAGGCTTACTACGATTAGCCCTGAGGCCTGATAACATCTGGAGTGGCTCAGATCACCACCCCGCCCCAGCACACTCAGCTTTACTGGCCTAATGCTGGGGGGAGGATTTAGCACATTACACCGGTGGGCAACTGCTGGAGCACCTGAGCTGCACACAGTAACACACTGAAATGGATACGGGCTACTGAGGAGTTGGGCCACTGTGCCATGAGCCAGTGAGTGCTTTCATGTAAAACTCTCTTTTTGTGAAGGTGACAACATTACATGTCAGTGCAAGTCAGAATGAAGTGAGGGGGTGCTTAGCTTTCAGACTCCTTGTCTCTTTTCCATAAATTACACAATATATAGCACTGAAATTGCACAAGACTGCAACATGCAAATGAGCCCTCTAGCCAAACGCATTGTTTGGTACAGAGTGATGTAAGCATTTTAACCAAGCATCAGTTAAAACAAACAAAGAAATCTCTGTTTGCACATCTGTTTTTGTTGTATGATGGTACAAGGGTACGAAAAATCATATCACAGTTAGGACTAAGCCGCATATCAACTTTGTACTGTATATTAAAATATTTTTAAATGAGACGTAATTAAAAAGATACTGTTAATCACATTTGATGCTGCATGAAGATTTGGGGTAGGGTTAGCCACTGAAGTGCAATAGGGCTGTGTATTTGCAAGAACCTGTCGATACAATAAGTATCGCGATACAGCGGTCACGATTCAATCTATTGTGATATACTGCAATTTTTCAAATCCTACTATTAAAACACACCACTTTATGAACAGGTTTATCAATTCTGACAGTAGCATTGCGCCCTTGTGCTGCTTGTTAATGTTGGAGGGGAGCTGAAAATGGATTACAACACTGCCATCTAGTGGTCAGAGGTTTAAACACAACACAACACTGATTTACTGTCTGTCAGGAATCTGTGTATCGATACTGTGTTTTTTAGGAATCAATACAGTATCACTAAACATAATATCCTGATATTCAATATTTTAATATTTAGATATTTACCTACACCCCTAAAGTGCAACAACCTGAGGAATACTGTGACCGTACATCCTGCTGTTGATCAGAGCGCCATCGTGTCTCGGTTTCAACTAACAAAGTTTTAGTCGGCATATGAGGCGCGCTATATTATTCCTCCTAATAAACAGCCACATGTTCATTATTCACCTCTCTTCATTATTCACCACCGTTGCTGCAGTAGTATTTTATCTGATAGGTTTTAATCAACATGAAGGGAATGGGAAGGGTGGAGCGGTGGGGTGCTGTAGGAAAAGAGAAGTGCAGAGTTGTGCTGTATAACTAGCTAAGACGGAGGTCTACCACAGCGCCAAAGATACATCCCCTGTCGCAGCAGTGGAACAAGAAGCTGCTAAAACTATTGACCCAAGATTCCAGTGCCAGTGACTTATTTGATCACAGTCTGTTTTAATAAGTGTTTGAAAATGTAAATCACCATGCAGCCTAAAAATACTGAGATATGATGTTTAGTCCGTATTGCCGAGCCATTATCACAATACGCAGTATGCATCATATTTTTGTCTTTTCTCAAATAATAAGTACAGAAATAAAATCTAAGTAGAACCTGTAGCACAACATATAAAAAAAGTATAATAGTACAACAGCAATGATTTGTATACAGTGTTTTTAAAAATTCTGCACTACATCACAGTGAATAGGAGTAATGATCCACACTTTATAATAAAACTTGTTGTTGATCTATGTTCTTTAAGCACTGATGATATCCACAGTATGCTAACTCTTTTGCGCTGTGTCAACAGTTCTGAAATAACAGGCCAATAGTAACTAAATAACTTATATAACTTCTATTTACACTTATAAAATAAGTAGCTGTGTATTGACTGCAAATTCTCATCACGTTAGCTCATCCTACTGCAGTCTAATCCATCATGTTTGCTACCCCTGCTGTAAGAAGTCCAAGTTCATTTGACCAAACAGTTACTAAGTAAGCAATGACGGGACTAAATGGATATCAAATATTGACACCTGCCATCTCCTTCACATGAGTCATAACACTGTAAACGCTGAATGATTTGGCCGGCCGAGTACATTGAGAGATTGAAGTGGAGGAGTCAGATGTGATGTTTCTACGAGGCGACAGCCTCTCTGTTTTCCGAAGGCCGTTTTATTTCTGCAGGGAGTGGAGAGACGTCTCTTCCTGTGTACACTAAAGCCCTCCTCCCATCTCCCCACTCTCGGCTCTCTTGGTGGCTGAGGTTTGTCCTTGCTAGGGCACAGAGCTCTCTACTGTTTCAGCACACGGCGCTGGCTAAAAATACCCTCCACCCCTCTGGCCCAGCATCCAGTGCTCAGTGTGGGAGGCAAATAGAGAGAGAGAGAGAGGGCGAGAGAGAGGGAGAGAAGGTAAAAGATATTCAGGATGGGAGGAAGAAAGGAGAGGGGGTGAGGATGGAGGAGAAACAGATTGATGTTGGAATCGTAAGAAAGAGAGAGGTTGTACAGAGGAAGTGCTTTTTCCCTTCAAGCAACTTGCTGCCCACCTATCTGCTGCCCCCACCCTCTGCAGTGATCCGCCAGGCTGACTGAATCACGAGGAATGTTTGAAATTAGGTCTGCAGTAATTATGTATCCAGCAAAGTTGATGTTGATAATGAAAAGAAAAAAATATGGAATATGATATTAATGAACTCTAAATTTGCTTTATTGTCTTTATATCATCTCGACAGATTGCAGTACACTACAGGAAGTGTAGGGGGCGATGCCACTTCTATTTCACCATGCCATGAAAGAAGAAAGCATTTGATAGAATTGAAAGATGGGGTTGGTAAATGAAGGAGCACAACAGAAGGCGCGGTAGTCAGTTGTTGTATTAGTAGTTAATAGGTTAACTAGTTAGATAAACCTATTATTTTCTAAATTAGTATCTGATAAATAATTTTTTTCTATGACTTTGTGCTGAACATGTGTTTTTCACACTGACTTAGAATGTTCTGACATGTCGTTGTTACTGTGTACTGGTGTTAAGTGAACAACAGTGCAATGGCTACACCTTCATGACCAAAAATCTCCAAAGTGTGGAAGCACTTCACCCTGAACTCACTCTTAAGTTGTAAATTATAGCGTTTGCAAACACATCAGTTTTGCAGGAGCATCTATAGAGGAGGCACATTGCCTTCCTCAGTGATTAACACTTTAGTAATTTAGTTATCTAGTTAGAGATCAAGCTGCTGCTAATGTTAAATTTAGTCTAGTTACTACATGTTTTGAGCTGTAATGTTGTTTGGAAATATGTTTTCTCTTAAGCAGCGAATTGCATAAAACCTACTGGAGAGCTGCACAGGATGGGGGTTGTGGCAACGCTGTGGATTTCACAGATTTCTTCGGTAATTTGTGGATACGGGGACAAAACAACAAATATTCCAGGAATGGGGATAAATGTTTCTTGGGAACAGTAATAAAATATCCACACAAATGTAACCCAGAACCTTCTTAGCAACTGTACTGGGATGAGGTTGTGAGTAAAATAAGTAACATTGTTGTAATATTCAGATAAGTGTGCTCTTAATTCTATTCCAAATCCCATTTAACTCTGTTTTTCATGGACATATAGAGGGGCAACATTTATTTAGAATGCATTTCAATGTGCATTTCAATGTCTACACAGGATTTTAGAATCAAGAACAAAAACTTGACTAGAATGTATTTTATAATAGAGTATTGTAGTGGTGTTATTCTTTTCCCTGACATATTGTCCTTGTTGTCCTAGCTGTTAGTTACAACGTTTGGCTGGTAGTGATCCAAAAACGTTTGGCTGGTAGTGATCTAAAACGTTTGACTGGTAGTGATCTAAAACGTTTGACTAGTAGTGATCTAAAACGTTTGATTGGTAGTGATCTAAAACGTTTGATTGGTAGTGATCTAAAACGTTTGATTGGTAGTGATCTAAAACTCTTGATTAGTATTGTTCTAAACCGTTTGATTGGTAGTGATCTAAAACGTTGGATTGGTAGTGTATCTAAAACTCTTGATTAGTATTGTTCTAAACCGTTTGGCTGGTAGTGATCTAAAACGTTTGATTGGTAGTGATCTAAAACGTTTGATTGGTAGTGATCTAAAATGTTTGATTGGTAGTGTTCTAAAACGTTGGATTGGTAGTGATCTAAAACTCTTGATTAGTATTGTTCTAAACCGTTTGATTGGTAGTGATCTAAAACGTTGGATTGGTAGTGTATCTAAAACTCTTGATTAGTATTGTTCTAAACCGTTTGGCTGGTAGTGATCTAAAATGTTGGATTGGTAGTGATCTAAAATGTTGGATTGGTAGTGTTCTAAAATGTTGGATTGGTAGTGCTCTAAACCGTTTGATTGGTAGTGATCTAAAATGTTGGATTGGTAGTGATCTAAACCGTTTGATTGGTAGTGATCTAAAATGTTGGATTGGTAGTGATCTAAACCGTTGGATTGGTAGTGTTCTAAACCGTTTGATTGGTAGTGATCTAAAATATTGGATTGGTAGTGATCTAAACCGTTGGATTGGTAGTGATCTAAAATGTTGGATTGGTAGTGATCTAAAATGTTGGATTGGTAGTGATCTAAAATGTTTGATTGGTAGTGTTGTAAAACGTTTGATTGGTAGTGATCTAAAATGTTGGATTGGTAGTGTTCTAAAATGTTGTATTGCTAGTGTTCTAAAATGTTGGATTGGTAGTGATCTAAAATGTTGGATTGGTAGTGTTCTAAAATGTTGGATTGGTAGTGTTCTAAAATGTTGGATTGGTAGTGATCTAAAATGTTGGATTGGTAGTGATCTAAAATGTTTGATTGGTAGTGTTGTAAAACGTTGGATTGGTAGTGATCTAAAATGTTGGATTGGTAGTGATCTAAAATGTTGGATTGGTAGTGATCTAAAATGTTGGATTGGTAGTGTTCTAAACCGTTTGATTGGTAGTGTTCTAAAATGTTGGATTGGTAGTGATCTAAAATGTTGGATTGGTAGTGATCTAAAATGTTTGATTGGTAGTGTTGTAAAACGTTGGATTGGTAGTGATCTAAAATGTTGGATTGGTAGTGATCTAAAATGTTGGATTGGTAGTGATCTAAAATGTTGGATTGGTAGTGTTCTAAACCGTTTGATTGGTAGTGATCTAAAATATTGGATTGGTAGTGATCTAAACCGTTGGATTGGTAGTGATCTAAAATGTTGGATTGGTAGTGATCTAAAATGTTGGATTGGTAGTGATCTAAAATGTTTGATTGGTAGTGTTGTAAAACGTTTGATTGGTAGTGATCTAAAATGTTGGATTGGTAGTGTTCTAAAATGTTGTATTGCTAGTGTTCTAAAATGTTGGATTGGTAGTGATCTAAAATGTTGGATTGGTAGTGTTCTAAAATGTTGGATTGGTAGTGTTCTAAAATGTTGGATTGGTAGTGATCTAAAATGTTGGATTGGTAGTGATCTAAAATGTTTGATTGGTAGTGTTGTAAAACGTTGGATTGGTAGTGATCTAAAATGTTGGATTGGTAGTGATCTAAAATGTTGGATTGGTAGTGATCTAAAATGTTGGATTGGTAGTGTTCTAAAATGTTGGATTGGTAGTAATCTAAAATGTTTGGCTGGTAGTGTTCTAAAACGTTTGACTGGTAGTGTACTAAACCGTTTAATTGGTATTGTTCTAAAACGTTTGACTGGTAGTGTACTGAAACATTTAATTGGTATTTTTCTAAAATGTTGGATTGGTTGTGTACTAAAATGTTGAAATGGTAGGGATTTTAAAGGTTTGATTGATAGTGTACTAAAATGTTTGATTGGTAGTGTTGTAAACAGTTTGATTGGTATTGATCTAAAATGTTGGAATGGTAGGGTTGTAAAACGTTTGATTGGTAGTGATCTAAAATGTTGGATTGGTTGTGTACTAAAATGTTGGAATGGTAGGGATTTTAAAGGTTTGATTGATAGTGTACTAAAATGTTTGATTGGTAGTGTTGTAAACAGTTTGATTGGTAGTGATCTAAAATGTTGGATTGGTAGGGTTGTAAAACGTTTGATTGGTAGTGATCTAAAATGTTGGATTGGGAGTGTTGTAAAACGTTTGATTGGTAGTGATCTAAAACGTTTGATTAGTATTGTTCTTAAATGTTGGAATGGTAGTGTTCTAAAATGTTGGATTGGTAGTGTTCTAAAATGTTGGATTGGTAGTGTTCTAGAATGTTGGATTGGTAGTGATCTAAAATGTTGGATTGGTAGTGATCTAAAATGTTGGATTGGTAGTGATCTAAAATGTTGGATTGGTAGTGTCCTAAAATGTTGGATTGGTAGTGATCTAAATTGTTGGATTGGTAGTGTTCTAAAATGTTGGATTGGTAGTGATCTAAAATGTTGGGTTGGTAGTGTTCTAAAATGTTTGATTGGTAGTGTTTTAAAATGTTGGATTGGTAGTGTTCTAAAATGTTGGATTGGTAGTGATCTAAAATGTTGGGTTGGTAGTGTTCTAAAATGTTTGATTGGTAGTGTTTTAAAATGTTGGATTGGTAGTGATCTAAAATGTTGGATTGGTAGTGATCTAAAATGTTGGACTGGTAGTGATCTAAAATGTTGGATTGGTAGTGTTCTAAAATGTTGGATTGGTAGTGATCTAAAATGTTGGATTGGTAGTGTTTTAAAATGTTTGACTGGTAGTGTACTAAAACGTTTGACTGGTAGTGTACTAAACCGTTTAATTGGTATTGTTCTAAAATGTTTGACTGGTAGTGTACTGAAACATTTAATTGGTATTTTTCTAAAATGTTGGATTGGTTGTGTACTAAAATGTTGGAATGGTAGGGATTTTAAAGGTTTGATTGATAGTGTACTAAAATGTTGGATTGGTAGTGTTCTAAAACGTTTTATTGGAAGTGTTCTAAAATGTTGGATTGGTAGTGTTTAAAACATTTGATTGTTAGTGTTCTAAAACTTTTGACCAGTTGTGTACATAAATCACTGTTTATTGCGTTGTTGTTGAATCTATTTTGCTTTTCTAAGTAAGTAAACGCTTACTGACCAGAAAAATCTTTTTTTTAAATCAAACCTTCTCAGATGAATACCACTGTATATGTAACTTTCTGCAAATGTCATCTATTAGATGATAGCAAAGCCAGGTGCCTTAAGGCAGAAACCCAATAAAACATATGGTAACACCATTTATCTTTTTTAAGCAGACCGCAGATTTTGACTGAGTGATGACTCTGTAGCTATAAGTTAGACTCCATAACTTTAGAATACTTTGAAAACCACTGCTCAGTTGATCTCAGATATCAGTAGCAGTAACAGTAGCCTGACTGAGCAATTTCCGACTTTACACAGTGTACGTGGTAAGAAAGACTCAAAGTCACACGCTGGACATAAATTGCTGCTAATGTGATGCAGCCATGGTTGCTGTATCACTTGACTTTAGCTTGGCCTCAGTGAATCAGCCTGTGCTATTTTTGCTGAAGGTTATGTTCCCCGTCAGACGTCCTCTGACACACGGTAGACATGCACATTGGAGGTCCGCATGCTTGATTACTCTCGGCTCCTCTCTTCACATTAGCATAGGCAGTTTTGTTCCTCCTGGCTTGCTTCAGTAGCAGGATGCATGCCTCAGCCATAATCAGTGCTATTATGAATAAAACTCATGGCCATATGAAAAAAAGACAGGATGAGTTTAAATTCTGAACTTGTGAGGACTCCAGATCTGTCTGCTTGCACAGACTCTATATGTATAGGATGTGTTTGAGATGTGAGTGTATAGACTAAGGCTGCACTATACTGACAAAACACTAGTGTGCCTTCTGAGGTTAATCAATTGCGTGACCTGGTTGCATGTTGGTCTGCATTGCTGTGACAAAAATGAACAGAATCCTTGATTCATCAAGACGCTCCCAGAAACACTCACCTGGAGATGTGATTGGTCAGGATTCTCTCTGTAAATGTCTAATTTCGGATAATAAATAAAGCAAGAAATCACGTTTACACCAGGGATGTGCACGAGTGCTCGATTAGCCATGCAAGCAGCCAGTATTTGAGTATTAAAAGCCCTGTTTGGATATACGTTATCTTGGGAAGACGAAGATGATATACAGGCGGACAATTTAGTAAAATGCTAATTTTAGCAGTAAGCTAGTAATGTCTAGTTCACACTACACAAGCCTACACAAGGTTTTTTATAGGTCGCTGACAAAAACCTCTGCTTGGGGGCAAATCACTCCATCACTCTGCACTCGCTCAGTCGTGTAGTGTGAACTGCTGAAAGATGGTCACTGAGCCGTCGCCGAGTGATCGCCAAATAATCGCAGACGCCTGGCATACGCCTAGCATGTTTAATATCTAGGCCAATGGGATCACATAGAGAGAGAACCGTTTCAGCAATCTCTCTGCTGCTGTGAGCGATGCCACAGTCGAGGAGGACACAAACAGTAAGCAATGGCTGCGAGAGCTTCTTTCTGCTGTCGCTGCAAATCAGCGCAGTAACAACTTGTATTGCTTGTTTGTTGACGTCCGTTTTGGAAATTGCGTATGTCCTACGTGGTATCGCTAGCTCTCACATGCGTTTAGTTCTCCTAAGAGTTTAGTTCTACTGTGATCTTGTTTTTGGACAGCAGCCAGATGAGTGGGCGATTCCCCACAGTCAAAATCATGTAACCCCGTGTTGCCGATCAGTCATATAGTGTGAAAGCCTCGCGATTACAGCTCAACCAGTCCTGTAGTGTGAACTGCACAGATACCTGAAGACTTAAAAGTTGTGTAGACATAAGCAAAATCTCTGTTTTAGTTTTGGCACTATAAAACATTAACATGTGTTAACATGCAGTAAATTGCAAAAGTCTCTTCTCTGTAAATGATACTTCAACCTGTTTTCATGCTTTTGCATAAGACTTTCGTTGCTGCTGTGAAACGTGAGTGTGTTGCTAAGGATGCTTTGTCTGAGAAGTCAGACAAAGTGTTTAGTGTTTACTAGTGTTTAGGGAACGATTTCATTACCACTGGTTTCTTTCTTTTTACGCACAACAACTCTATCCGGCTCTTGGACCAGTTGTGGAGTTCCGTGCATCACCTTTGGTGGTCTCCACTTCACCCATTTGCTGTGTGTTAGTGAAGGCAAACACTCAAGCGGCAAAAGAACAGTGCTTTTCGAGTACATGGCATCTCACTGTACAGGAGCACCTGCAAACGTGGAGCCGTTCTCCGTATGCGGATGTTTTAGCTGTACTGCAGTAGACAGGTAAGTGACATCATAAGTCAGAACACGTTACAAAATTAAGCAATCCTGTGACCCAACACATGCCACTGGGGGTGGATATCTTTCACACATGCAGCAGGCCACACCACAATTCACTGAAAATAAACCCCCCAGACTTCAAATTCCAAGATGACCAGTTCTCTGGACCACTTCAGGGCTTGAAAACAGCTTTCACACTTGGTCAAATGTGCCAGACTTGCAGAGGGAGTGCTCTGAGAATGCTCTTACTGTCACATTTGCATTATTATGTTTTTTTCTGTACAGCTTCAATGCCTAAGCGGTTGGTAGAATTTTGAAAACTCTGCTGATTCCTTGTTTTTTTTAGGATTCAAAGCATGTGGCCATAGCTTTTAACTTGCAAGTAGCTGCAAATCTGCACCTGAAGAAGCTCCTGAGTGCAAATTTGCATTCATTAAAAGGGCAAGAGAAATAATAGTTTTCCAAAGATGCTATCCAACATTATATTATGTACGATGTGATTTTCATTACAACAGTTAATGGAAAAAACCTCATAGAAATAGGCTGCTAATCGTTTTTCGATGTCACCAGGCCTGTTATTAATGTCAGTAATAGAAGTTAAGAATTTATCACACAATATATAATCTTTCTTTGTAATCAGAGTGTCGGAGAAGAGACGTATCGCCGCTTGCCTGGTAACGACCATGCAAATGAGTTTGCAACTTGAGTTGAATAAGAGCGTCTCTTGTTTTTCCACTTCAGTAAACGACTCTGACAAAGAGACGCTTGTAAGATACAGTCAGCGATTACGTTACTGTCCTGAGGTCATTACTGTCGAGTGGGTTAGAGCGACCTTACAGTAACTCAGCTTGTGTGCGAGTAAATAGAAGTGGTGTTCTGTCATCACTGTGAGTTAGTATCAGGTCCGCGGGGCGAATGAAATAAAAGATTTCACAAACGTGCATAGAAACGCATCAGTGTATGCGAGGCGGGTTGAATTTCAGCTTGTCAGCTGAAATGCGAATGGCTGCGACCATGGTCATGACCTTTCGGAGCGAATGTCGGATACAGCTTGTGTGATTAGCGCTGCGTTGCGCTGGTTAGTCTGGGTTTGCCGAGTCCATTCTTGTGGGAATGTTTGCATTATGACTCATATCCTCATTGCAAAAGTTATTTAAACGTTCATTTGCTGGATCCCGCTGACGCCTAACTGAAGTGACTGAAATGTCGTTCCGAGGTATGATGTCATCGCTCACTGTAGGGCCTCACTGTTGTGGTTCTTTGGAAGCGTAGTTCATGGGAATCGTGCTCTATTGAGAGAGTATTTGGCTAAGCACTAGGCTGGGAGCGCACTATAGGTGATAGGTAAATAAACTGATGCCTGAGCATGTCCTGCCAACAAAAGGCGCACACAAAGCCGAACAACTGTTTGCTGCTTTTCTAAAACGCAGTGCCATTTCCACTTGTTTCTGTCAGCGAGCGCATAGCTGCAAGGCCAAACAAGTTTATCGAAGATCCTGTTCTCAGACCCCGTGATTACATACCCAAAGGAGATCGCATATCACATTGCAGTGAGCGAACCCTTCGGAGGCTAAATGTCACAATGGCGGCAAGATCAGTTTCAGCACCAACTCCTGAATGTTTGCGAGTGTGGCTCTGAGACCAAATAAATCACAATGTGTTCTGCCAAAGATACCAGGTGACTCAGCCCTTAAGAAACTGTGGCTGGATTATGGGGATCGCGTTACCTCTTTGTGTCATTACCCGTCTCATTTCTCTGTTTTGATCCTTGTGGTCGAACAGCAGTTCCAAGATTTGCAACATGTCATAACAAGACTTTCTTTAACTGACCAGTAAGTTCTAGGCCTGCTTTTGGAGTAATGAAACAAATGGTGTCAGTCTATTTTTCCCTTCCAGATACTTTGAATCATTCATCCTGATAATGGAACTCGCTAGTACTGCCTTCAGAAGGATTGAAGCCGCTTTGAAGACAAAAGCATATCTCCTCATATAACCATGTTACTGATATATCCATACACTGCCTGGAGTTTCCATTACTGCTGCAGAAGAGTTGGAAAAAAGAGATTTAGAATTTATTTCAAGTGGGTCTATGTGCATGTGAGGGAAGGATTGTGAGCATTGGAAGTCTTCCCAGTTCTTAAAGCGAACCCATTATGCTCATTTTCAGTGTTCATAGTTCAATATTCGGGGTCTGCTAGAATAGATTTACATGCGGTTTTTCAAAAACACATTTTATCTCATGCTGTACATCAGTATTCACCTTCTGTTAGCACTTCTGTGTGCTCCGATTGGTCAGCTTACCCACTCTGTTATGATTGGTAAACCACCAGACAGGCATTCCTGCTACAAGCTCCCCTCCCACATTGCTGTGGCTTTTCTTACAATGGTGTTTGTTCTGCTATATTTAGAGCCAGAGTCTGATCCTGAAAGCCAGGTATAACAGATGGAACCTTAACAAGCTGGACTAGAATAGGTAGTTTGTAGCTTTTTTTTTATTAGCAGCTCTCTGGGCATTGTGTAAGGATCTGACAAGGTTACGGGTAGGTGGGCAATAAGTTTTGTGTTACAAGATGATGTCACCTTGTATCAGAGAAAACTGCTGGAATTCCAACAAGGCTGAGAACTAGAGATGGATAGATTGATCGGCCATGTATCGGTATCGGCCAATGTTTAAAATTTAGTTTTATCAAAATAAAATATTTATCCAATTTAGCCAATCTCAAGAGCTGATCGATGACGTTAAACAAGTAAGCCTAATTTCTGTATTTCCAGCTAGTGTTTCATCCACGAAGAGGATGAATTTTTCATATAATAATAATAATAATAATAATAATATAATAATTTCAGCTGACACAATAATTTTCTTCAAAATATTATGCTGTTTCACATGAGCTCGTTAAAAATGGTAATAGATCAGTTTCCACCATGTTTCATGATGTGTTTGCACTATTAATTTCATGTAGTCCTGCTGTGGCATATAGCCCCACCATCGATCGGTATCGGCTATCAACCGATCGCGTTGAGAAGTGATCGGCGATCGGAATTGGCCTCAAAAACGCTGAACGGTCCATCTCCTCTACTGAGAACCCAATGAGAGTGGGTTTCTCAACTGAGAGTGGGAGAGAGTTTCTCTCTCTGTCGTGCACTTTAGACTTTATAACTTGCAAACCGTTTGCATGCTACAGCTACATAAGACACTAAAGAGAAGGCAAAATCCAGAAAAGCTTAATAGCTCCCCTTTAAGATAAAATTACAGAAAACAACAAGTGTTACCTTAATTATATAGCGATGAAGTAGATCAGAACTGTGGAGGAAATTCCATTATAATCAATTGCCACACTATATCTCTCCATGCCCTGCTGGAAATGATTAGGAATAATAAAAGACCATACTCCAGAAAGAGCTAGTGCTGATGTCGAGAACACGTATTAAGCTTAGACAGTGTGGTGTGGCTGCTGATTTCTGTTCCACCCAAGCAGGATCATGTCTAATCGATTAGCTAAGACTGAGACCACTTGATTAAATAAGCAGAGAGGGGAGGTCAGGTGTGCTCTTTGCCTTTCTAGCCGAGCCGCTGATCTTCTCCAGTAACCTTTAACCTCTTCTGGCACACTTACAACCGGGGAAGCGAAGCCCTCCAGTGTGGTGCCGAGCTGGGTGTGAAAATGTCCACTCGGGTAGTGCAGCAATGCATAATTGATATAACGAGAGGGAACTCGCAGAGAGGTGGGTGGTTGAGAGAAAGCTAATTTTGAAAAGCTGTCTTCTCCACGTCTCTCTTCCAGAGAGGGCCTTTATCCTATTGTCCCAGCTCATTTCCGACACATTTCAGCTCCACGACCAGCAAATTAGTCTCATGCTGTTGCTTCTCTACAAGTACCCTGTGGCATCCCTTTTATGGAGTCTCAGTCAAGAGGATCATCCAGTGACCAGACTGCAGGGCCTTTCCTGCATCAGAAGTGGATCCCTGGAATGACCTCTGCTTTAGTTCCTAAATGACTATCCTTTTCTTCACAATGTAAGGATGCTGTATCTTTGTTGGTTGGAAGGCTGGAATTTCCTATAGGTCACCAGTTATGCAGCCTTCTGACCAGAGATTTCAAGCAGTAGGTAATTAAGGCACTCAAACATCATTTCTTACCATTTATAGAAAAAGAAAGACATGAATAGCCTGTTGAGTTACTTCTAAGATTGTAAACGGATGTCTTGGCAAGTGGTCAGAACATTCAAAATAGTAAGAACAGCGTTGTTTCGTCTTCAATTCCTACAACCAAATGAACAAAGCAAGACCATCTTTTTTTGTTCAGCACCGTGTGACAGATGCCATATGCCACAAGGGCGTATAAAAAAGTGCTGTAGCTCGCTCAGGCAGGCGCCTCCCTTCGTCTAGATGCTTTCTTTGTTAACAGTAATTAAGTTTGCTTCCTGCCTCCCGTTCTCACTTGTTCCGTTGCCAAGACAGAGAGTATTTTGCGTGCCATGTATTATTGTAAGAATTAACACTCCAGAACAACTGAGCTCTGTTGACAGTGTAATGACAGCTTTTCTCATGGGCATTAAAAGCACTTCCAGCAACAAACAAAAAAAATTCGACCCAGTACAGACAGCACAATGATTTATACTGGCTTGCATTATAACACTTTAGCTGTTTCTCCCTGTTGGATTGTCTTTTAGGAAAGCAAGAGGTGAAGAGGTGAAATTAAAACAAGTTTTAATTTTCTTTTTTGTGAAAACCTTCTTTTACAATCCAGCAACCCGACCAATAAGTTACTGAAACAGTACATAGAATTAAGAACTTCCAGAATGTAGTTATTGAAAGACATATAAAGAATATATATAAATAAGAAGTTATCCAGTTAAGCCTAGTCAGTTTGGTCATCTCGTTGGTAAAACTCCATGTACAGTGTTATTCCTCAACAATGGTGTCAAAAGTATTCACATTCATTACTTAGGTAGAAGTATAGATACTAGGGTTAAAAATTATAAGTATATAAAGGTAAAATTATTGAGTATTAACTCAGGATTTTTACTCCAGTAAAAGTGTAAACTGCTTTCAAAACTACTTAAAGTATAAAAGTAAAAGTAATGAAAGGGAAAAAAATTGGCATTAAGGAGAAAAGCTTAGGCTGAACCACAGGGGGCTATAGTGCACTAGCCCACCTCCCGAAAGAAACATACTTCTAAAAGATATAATGACTATAATGTTAATGTAAATTTAGGATGTGCTATGCTTCCTGTTTCAGCCACATATACGCCCATTGATAATGAATGTAGTTTAGTACAATGTAAATATATTAAAGTAGCATATCTGTGTAGTACTGAGTATTAACATGTGATTCATGGAGCTGAAGATATGATGACTAGGTGTCTATAAATATTGTAATGGTGCAAAAAGTCAAACTTCAAAGGCATGTTATCAGTAACCTTTACTGGAATGTAAATGTACATGAATGAAAACAAGCTGAAATGAAACAGGAGTAACGAGACTATGTTTAAAATGTAAGGAGTAGAAAGTACAGATAATGGAGTGAAAATCTAAGAAGTAGAAGTAAAAAGTCAGCTGAAAAATAATTACTTCAGTAAAGTATAAATAACTAACATTTCTACTTAATTAAGGTAATAAAGTATTTGTACTTCGTTACTTGACACATCTGTTCCTCAAACAGGCCTTTTTACTGTATCACCTTTCTGATTTGATCTGATTTCATTCTCCAAGAAGAGCCTGTCCCCCTATATGTGAATACAGGACTAGTAGGTTACTGTGATGTTTACTAGTTCAGTGAAACAGAGAAATCTCTAGTATGCAGTTTCACTCTGCAGTGATGCAGACATACCTCATACAGTACTTCTGTAAAACAGTCACTCTTCCCCCATGTGTGCGCTCACGAAGGACTGATGATGAAACTCTTTGTCTAGACCTGTATCATGATATCGTTCAGATGCAAGACTTGGGAAAGGCAGGGCTGAACACGGAGTTAACCTTGAGAATAAATGCCTCCCGCTGGGAAATGCCTGGATTAAACATGCCTCTGCCAGACGTCGTGGCCCAGTGGGGATCCTCATGATGGACACTTTATCCTGGAGTCCCCCAAGGCTCTGTCCTGGGTCTGCTTTAAAATTCTAAGAAGACAGGAGAGTCACACGATGGCATTTCAGTTTTCCTTGACACTCTTTGGCCTAGCTTCGGTGTATGGCAGTGACAGGCCCTGACTAGCGGCCAATCGCGAGGGCTTGGGGAAGCAGGCTTTTGGCCAGTCTCTCGCCTGCCGCTCTGCCCTGCTGGCCTGGGGTGTTAACCTCACTAAGCCCTCGAGCTGCGACGCAGCAGGAGTCTAGGAGGAGAGCGAGCATATCAGGATCCTTTTAAAGGAATGAGAAATGATGCCTTAGCGTTGTGTGTGAGGATTGGGTCATTGAGCAACAAATGAGATGCTGTTTTTTTTATGATAGGATGACAAATGTAACTAGCTTCAGGGGCTGTGGATTCTGAGAAGTCTGCTGGGAGAAGTGGTGGGGTGTCTCTTTATTTCCCTCTTTTTCACACTACGTGTCTCTCAAACGCTGGCTGTCATTTTGCTGTTTGTTGCTTAGAGGGAATATGACTGTACTGACCTTTATTAAAAGAGAAATTTTACTCTTCCAAGGTGCTTCTATGGCTTAGTGCTTTAAATCTGACAGACGGTTTGCTTTAATGGGCAGGGCTCTGCTGTCAAATGCCAAAGGGCTGAAGGATGAATACTGTTTTAGATGGATGTTGATGTGTTGGGCTCTTGGGCTTAAGGCGGTTTTTTGTTTGTTCGTGTTAAGCTTTGTAATCTGAAAAATATTCTAATTTGAAAGGCTAGTTTTGCTTATACTGTGAAATCAAATAATATACTAAATATAAGAAATAGTATATATGAAGCTGCTATTAGTTTTTTTTCATTTGGTCTGAACCCTGTACTGAAGCAGCAGCTCTCTGGGTGACCTCACTTTGATGGTTTGCGTCTTACCTTACATAATGGTGTGATGAATGTAACCAGCCTCAGGGCAAAGTGGTCCCAAAGTATGGCCATGTTTGTCAGTGTGTCATTATGGCCATAGTAGCTGGTTTCAATATGGCAGATCCCACCATAGAAAGCTTTCTGAGCTTGTCAAAGCTTTTGTCAGGCAGTAAGACCGTCCGACAGAGAATGTGTTGCCAGTGGATACAACCCCCTCCTTCCTGTGGTCTTGTAATCAAGATTTATCTGTACTGGGGGCAGATGGTTTGCCTGAATCCCCCCTTCCCGTTTACCCTCCCTCCCATATCCTCGGCCCTGGCCTGTGAGTTTGTCTAGACTACAATGATCCCCCTTCTATGCTATAACTCCATCCTTGCCTTTGACCAGACCCCCCTCCCCAACTCCACCATATCTCTGAGGAATTGGGGTCATCCATTCTTCGATCGCTCATGCAGTGCTAAAACTAGCTTGACACATGGCCAGAATTGCTGAGGCTCTAAACCGGTTGCCAGTTTTTGACAAAAAGTGTTCATGACCAAAAAATCCCACTATGTCTTGCCTCTAAACATCTCTGGCCAAAATAACATTATGTGGCCCTTTTCTGTCAAGGACCCACAGTTTTTCTGAAGCTTTTTGAAGGAAACTTCTCCCCGACACAAAGAAAGCCTGGAGAGGAGAAAGACACCCGTCCTTAATTCAAACCACAAGACCGGAGAAGAATAGAAGGGCAGGGATGACGCGTCTGCTCATTATCCGCCGTCTCTTGATTTTGGCTGGAGAGAGCGTGGGGACACGTGTCCGTGTTCTTTGTAGAGTCGGCGCTTGAGATAGGACCTATTCATGCCCGTCCACAAGGCAGCCATTGAGAGCCCCTGGCCTGCTGGCCCTCATTATCTACATTGTTGCATGCCATTACACCTCATTTTGGCTTGCCCCAACACAAAGCCTGCAGTATCACGGAGGCCATTCTTACAGCACAATGCCCTTGTTCCAAAAGCCCTGGAGTTATTTCCTTTACTCCATGAGACGTCCTCGCTCCCCACCTGTTATCTTTGTGAGAGCGTGACCAATAGGGATATTACATGATAGGATCTTTAACTTCTACGTCGTAGCCTAATGATGGGATCCATTTCCTGTTTCATATCCACCTGCTTTGTGTTTTTCTGGAAGAAACAATATGCAGTAAGTTTTTCTGAACTTGAGACGGCATGAACTAGGGCTGTGTATTGGCAAGAACCTGCCGATACAATACGTATCATGATACAGCGGTCACGATTCAATATATTACAATATACTGCGATACTGCAAGCAAAGTGATATATTGAGATTTTTCAAATCCTACTATTAAAACACACCACTATATGAACAGGTTTTTCAATGCTTACAATAGCTTTGCGCCCTTGTGCTACTTGTTAATGTTGGAGTGGAGCTGAAAACGGATTACAACACTGCCATATAGTGGTCCGAGGTTTAAACACAACACACAATGATTCACTGTCTGCCAGAAATCTGTGTATCGATATTGTGTTTTTGAGAAGAGATACAGTATTACCAAACATAATACCCCGATATTCGATATTTTCAATATTTTCTTACACCCCTAGTATGAACTGTGAAATGTGAAGAGTTTGGACATTCGTTTTTTAAGATATAAGTTGGGCTTTGCTTCATACACTCAGCATTCAAGTTTGAACCTGTCTGAGCCAGTGTCTCCTTTTTATTTGCTTCCCGCTTTTCTTTTTATCTTTCTCCTACCCCTCCCTTTGTCATTAGTCTTTTTATCATCCTCCCTAGCTCTTAGTGCTCTTAGTGCTCTAACTGGCCAAAGCTAGTTGCTTCCATCCATAAGCTGCTCTCCAGTTTTAGATGGTTTAGTACATCAGGTTTGTTTGCAGTGGTGATTTATGCCTACGTCACACATCTCCCGCTCTCTCGGCCTACGTACTGTGTAGCCCCATACACAGCCTAAGTGTGTGGGAGTCAAGCTTTGCCCTTAGACTGAGTGAATAACCTCTCCATCTATCCGTCCTTCCATCTATCTGCCCACTCTCTGTGACTGACTTAGAGGGACAGGCAACGCACCAGCCGTTTTGTAATGATAATGTTAAAATCAGGAGTATTAGCTACACTTGGAAGTTATGAGGGTTGTTCTAAACACGTCTGACTGCGCTGTCGCCGTTCACGGTAGATCATTTTAGGAATGACGCATGACTGATCCCAAAGCACAGCAGTGCTTGACCATGCTTCTGAAGAGCTATCCTCATATAGGGCTTTAAATGTAACCCAGCTTCTGGACGGCCATTGTCATACAGGGGTTTAGATTCAGCCTGGGCTTCGTGCAGGGGTTTAGCTTCAGGAGATCTGTTTTCTCGTCCAGATCCAACTCGGCTCTTGGAGACTTGCCCTCATGCACATAGTTTTGGTCCTAATCTTACATCCATCTATCCAAACGAGGTCAGCATGAACATCTAAATACCAGGCCCGAGTGTTTTTAATTAGGGATAGAACTTGATCGTTCACAGTGGTATATCTTGAGGAACAAGGGTTGGACATATCTAGCCCAGTTTTAATATTTAAGGCCCTATAACTGAGAGTCAAGAGAGTTCATTTCATGCTTGCTGAATCATAACAGTATGAATGCACCACATGTCCCAAATTGTAGTGAGGGGTTATTTCCAAGGTTACACCTGTTCACAGAAGGTAGCAAGCAACAGTCAGGACTCAAGGACGCCCATGGCTTTAGTTATGTGTCTTGTAGGATGATCTCACGGTTTGTCGTTGGGGTCGTGCGTGACGGTTTCACGTAACCTTCATAGCGAATCGAGACTTTATTGAAGGTTGGAGTGATGGCTACAGTGTCCAGTATGTCCATGTCAGTTCACAGCGGCAGTGATCGATAGATCATACAGTTTAATGGCATTGATTTCATTTTTTTTATTGTGTGCTGAGCTAGAATTTTATTTACATCAGACGAAGACGCTTCATTCGGTGGATTTAGCACACAGTATCTAAATACACTGAATAGTCGAGTTGATTATTACATCATCTCATGAGCAGTCGTTTCAGAGCTGCTTGGAGGCTTTGGTTTCTGCAGCTACTGTGGTACTACAGATATATTTCTGATCTTCCTAACCTTCCCTCCAGTTGTTGATGCTTGATGTTTCTAATAACAGTCAGAGGAAACCAGCCAATAATGTTTCTTCCAGAGCTCTGCACAAGGAACGGCATGATACAGTGACCCAGATAAACCAGACTACATCTCTCACATCCCTCAGATCACCCTTGTAAATGACCTGATAGTGGGTGACTGAGATGGAAAGGATTAAAGGCACTTCTTATCATGACGACATGGGGTTCCTCAGAGGAGGACGAGGATTCAGTTATTGCCCCAGTGTGTGAGTGTGTGCCAGTCAAACGTGATGTGTTTCCTTGCGTGTGTGCTTGGTTTTTATGAGATTGACATGATGCTGAGGATTGAAGTATTAAAGTAAGTCTGTCTATGATTTTCTCTCTCTCTCTCTCTCTCTCTCTCTCTCTCTCTGTCTCTCTCTACTTCCCCCCCATTCGTTCCCCCTGATGTCCCCTGACTCAAAGCATTCTGGCGGAGTGTTTGCCTGTACCGAACAATATGTTCAGCTCAGTCGGCGCTCACAAACACCCACTCAACATGAATGAGCAGTTCCTCTCTGTAACTTAACTGCTAACTGAATCACATCATGTTTCAGTCTAATGTTCAGTCTATGAACAGTTGCCTTAACTATTAATCAAGCTGGGCTTGGGGATAAAGAACGAAATTCATTTTGTAAGTTCAACTACATTTTTTAAAAGTGTAAAGTTACTGTGTTTTTTGAAAACATGACTCTTCAGTCAGCGTTGGAGGGTATTTGCTGTTTGGACACCCAGAGGAAGTTTATTCCACCACCTGGACAAGAGAGACTCTTAATGCTTTTCTTCTAGGCATCTTGAAGTGTGGCGGGTCAGGCCGAGCTGTTCTCGAAGCGCAAGGTATTCTGGATATGGGTGGAGATGTACCCCTTCTCATTAGGTAGGGAGGGAGTTGCCAATTTTTGTGTTTGTAGGCAGACATCAGGCTTGTAAATCTGATGCAGGAAGCCACAGGAAACCAGTGAAGCGAACTTAAGAACATGGAGTTGGAAAGTTGTGGGTTTGTAATGTGATACCAAAGATATAGACAAGTCATGTGTATTTGTCCTGCTGTCTGGTGCATTGCTTGAGCTGTGGTTTTGTGTAAAGATCGACTTTGGTGTATAGAGTGATGATGTAGAATTGATTTCTGAATTCTGAGTTTGCATGTGTGTTAGTGCAGTATATAGTAATGTTTACTGAGTGCTGCGTTTCAGCAGCTGAGGTTAAGCTGAATCTGGAAGTACAGCTGTACTTGATAATTGATGTTGCTGATAGTTTTAATGCTTTATAATACGAGTGTGGAATGGCCTTGGTAAAGGTCTGTAGGGCTTAATAGTGGTTCTAGTGCTCCATGCCTTGCACTTCTCAGGGCTGGGGTTTCCGTTATAGACTATATTCATGTATATCAGTAGTGTTTTTCATTACAGTCCAGCCATTACCTTCGCAACAGGGCCATTTAGAAACCTTCAAACCTTTCTCACCTGCTACTGCTGGCTCCCCAGAACCACTAGGCATGCTATAGGTCACTGTGTGCTCAGAAAGAGAAAAGGCAGTAAAGCGGGAGCTGGAGGAGAGTAAATGGACTGGGGATATAGCAGAAGCAAATGATTCTGACAGCAGATCTTTGCTCTGAGTCTATACCCATTCCATTGCTGTTGTCCTGGCTGGATTTGGCAGCAACTTGCTCTCTTTTATCTATTAGTAAAGGTCGTTAAAAAAAATTAAAACACACAGATGCATGTGTGTGGAAAAAAAAAAAAAAAAAAAAAAAAAAAAAAAAAAAAAAAAATATATATATATATATATATATATATATATATATATATATATATATATATATATATATATATATATATGTATTGTATTTAATTTACAGCTTTAACTGCTAATTCAGTAGCACAAAATTGTTGTGCTACTGAATTATTATTTACCATATTTACTTTTTTTTCCTGCCTCAGTAGAGATATGAGGGACTTGTGTCATGTGTCCACATCTCCAGTCTCAGGTGTGTTGACGTGTCATGTGTTCGCCTCACGTGTTAATTAATCCTTACACACATCTTACATGGTGCTCACGTAAACTCCCAGCATCTGCCTTCTTCAATTTACACACAAGCTGGCCTCTCTGGAGAGGTATGCTGAATGGAACTGACTCCAGTCCTCTGAGACATGTGCTGTGCATACTTTGCCTTTAACGTTTGACTCTAATTCGCTGTTTTCATGTTCTTTTGTGGGGGGAGGTGGAATAACAACTGATCTTCTGATGATCATGCCCTCCTTAACACTGTTCTGTATGTTTTCCCCCCACAGAGAGCTATCCAGGGTAGAGTCTATAGGAGATGGGAGTGTGGCTTCTGGCCACAATCCAGAGGTTCCACACATTATCGCCTGCAGCAGTGCCCTGCTCTCTCCTGAGACCCCCCCGCTCGTCACTCATGGTGAGTCACTTATTCATAAACTGTCATCTGATCTCATAAACTGCACCTGATGGACAATTCAGAAGTCGGGCAACTTTACATTGTAAACATTGTCTTAATTTTTTTGTGAAATATTCATTTATATAACTCAAAACCGATAATGTTGCATAATTTATTACATTGTTTCATTATAAACTAGACCTTCATTATTTAAGCCCTTTATTTAAGACTGATTTAGTGAAAAATCTAGTTAATCAAGCTACGTTTTTCACTTACCTCAAATGCAGTTTATAAACTGAGACATGTTTGGAGCCCAGATTTCTTCTTTTTTTTTTTGTTGTTTTTTTTTTTGTTAGAACTGGTGCTGCGAGCCTAACAAACACTGAAACACAATACTCGTGCAAACATTCCTATTTGTTTCTGTACAATTACATCAGCAAACCCTCTTTCAGCCCCCTTAAAATGCATCCAGGGCTTCATTAATGTCATGCAGACTGCCCATAGCAATGAAGCAGTGTTGATTTTCATAGTTCATACTGCGTCATACTGTGCTGTAAACCACATTGGCAGGTCTGTGAGATGCTAATAAAGAGCTGGACGGGGATTGAGAAGATTGTAAGATGTTTTGGATATTGTAGCTCCAGTTAATCTAATCTAAAAAATCTAAATTTGGACTCCAAACATGTTGAACTTATCAGGAAAATTCGGCAAATTAGATTTTTCGCCAAGCTATTTCTTGAAGTGAAAGGTAGGAGGATTGTCCATGTTTTCATGCCCATACTTAATTATAACTGGATTCTCTTTTGAATTACAGAACCACGCAAGCATATCAACTGGTTCCATTTCATTTGGGTAATCATTTACAGATGATCTGCAGATTCTCAAGTTATTAACAAAGTATCTGGTAAAAATCTGAATCACAGTAGTTCTAGGGTTAGGATTGGAACCAGGCTTGCGGTTGAGGTTAAGGTTAGGGTTAAAGTGAGTTAGATTATACTTGATTATGGAGAAAGTCATGATGATACTTCATTCAGTGCAATTTAAAGATGTGTTCAACATCTACACAGTATCTACAATGAAACCCGGGTATACCACCATGAGGTCTTTTCTCCAGAACGTCTAGGTCCAGCCTATCAGCAAGCTAATGGACTTTCTTTGGCCTTGACTGTCATGTTGAAGTTTATTTTGCAAGAACAACACAGACCTCGTTATGTGTTTAGAAGTAGTGTTAGTGTGGAAAATGAGATTCATGTCCCACTTACTGCTTATTAGCCTCTCGTCTCAGCGCAGACCTGTCAGTATAGGATTTTATCCACTCTCACACACCTGAGTTATATCAGTAGGTCATTATTAAGCCCTTCATGAGCTGAATCAGGTGGTTCAGCAGGGTAAACCAAATCTGTCAATGTAGACAAGTGTGTCTTATGACTGAAATTGGGGAGCTTGGCTAAATACTAAATAATTAAAAACTAAACATGCTTTTTTTCAAGAGATGGTATTTTTTAGGGATGCACTGATACCACTTTTTCCTTACCGATACCAGCTTTTCAGGTATCTGCCAATACCTGAGTACCGACACCAACTCTGACTTAAATGCTCGATATATGGCTATAAATCCTGATATTTATAGTGCTCCACTTTTTATATGTTGTATTTTTTATGTCTTATCCTGAATAAGATATAATAACCTTGAAAGAACACCATTTACTGGTTGAGTAACTGCACATTAAAAAGTTTCAGAGCTGTGAAAAAATAAAAATTGCCACAATGCAGAAACACGTGCAGCCATTTAGTCAATAAGCTTCATGGTATTGATGCTCTCTATTGCTGATACCGATACTGTGTATAAGTGCCAGATACGGTATCGGTATCGGTGTAACACTAGTATTTTAAGCCATGTCGTTTAATATATACAAGCTGTAGGTAAAGCATGATGTGGTAGATCCTAATACTATGTTTTGAACATGCCACCTTATTTTTAACATGTTGTATGACATGGTACAGTGTTTGGACGCACCATTGTATACTTTAGTATCATATTTTTTTTTTTTATATATATAACTTACGACTACATTTTGGACATAACAAGGTATAACTTGTTACCAGGTTTAAACATGATATTCTACATTATGTTTATTACTTTCTGACCATAACACAATACAGTTTGTTGCCTTGGTACTAGATTTTGCCCACAACGGTGTGCAAATTGTTCTTATATTTTGAACATAACGTGGTACAAGTTTTTATTGTTATATAACTATGAAGCTGGTTGAGATGCTAGTTGAGAGAATTGACCCTGTGTGTGTGTGTTTGAGACAAAGAGTAAGAGAGAAACCTGAATGGCTATTTTAATGATGACTGTATTTTTTCGCCTCAGCGAGGTGGCTGTGTTACTGTGGCATGTGGTTAGACCCGTTCATGGCTTTTCGATGAGTGTCCGGCCCAGCAGGCTCTAAAAGGTGTTGTGCATCAAAATCATCTGGGCTCCATAAAATCCACAGAGTCAAAGTTTTAAGTGGAAAGCTGTGTAATGCAGTTCCGCAGCGTTCGTTCCTGTCCATTTGGACTAGACCCAGCGTTACTCTCCAGGAGCTGTATAAATCTGCATTCACTCCGTTCCAAACAATTCATTCTGAGTGCAGCCATCTAATGGTTATAGTTCCCAAGACAGAAAAGCTTTGGCAAAGCAGCTTGAGGGGGATATGCTAGTTCCATATGTGTTAGTGCTGGAGAACGTGGCAAAATTCAGTCAACTTTAGCTTAAAGGGATAATTGAAACGGTTATAAGGGATTAGAACGTGTGCATCACGAACCTGACTTGAGTTTGCAAAAGGCTAATGAGTGTTTAGTTTGGAGGCTGTTCCAACATTGTAGGGTTGAAAAAGTATAAATATCTGTAGATACTTTGGCCAAACCCTTGTGAATATGCTACAGTGAGTATGAGTGTAGGCTCGTATAATATAGACCTGCTAGTAAGGTGCCACTTGTTGTGATTTCAGTATGCAGTGTGTTTTGTCATATAATAAAAAGGAAGAAAAATGAAATTGGTCTATCAGTAATGTGACAGGGTTAAAAGGTAACATTTTCCAAATGGAACAGGAAATTAAAATGAGAAATAATTATGCATGGAAGATCATTTTATTCATTGGGATTTGATTGGACTGTGAAACGTGAAGTGTTCCAGAGTAAGAGATGGTAGTCTGCAGTGAAACGTGTAGGGCTATTGGCCTCCAACCCAGTGGAAGAGGTTGGGGATATTTCTTTGCCACTGAGTCACAAGCACATAAAGTATTGAACCCATATCCCTGTGTTTTGTATATCAGCTCTACCATTCTTCAAGATCGCTCCAGCAAGATAAGGCTCAGTTTTGTCTTGGCAGTAGAGCTGGTTGATTGCACCGGGTTCTACAAGATTCAGCGCTCTTGAGCGCCCCCTTTGGAGCAGTACTGACCATCTGTGGTTCTCTGCTGCATTTTCCGACCTGTCACGCATCACCGCAGTACTAAAGTCGCACCAGTAGATCATTGATAATCCCTTAAAGAAAGCATCGCATTTCATAAAGTGGTTGTTTCGAAAAACTTAGTGTTGGTAGGACGTGATGTTTATAATTTGAGACACAGAGTTTTCATTGTTGGGGAAAAAAACAGGGATTTATGGTGACTGATGTTTAAATCCCTGCGGTGATGATAGCGCCCCTGCATTTGGGTGCCTTTAGAGGAAAAAGAATCTCTTGCCACCACATCTAAGCTGGAAAACACAGGTGACCAGGGTGTGCTCTGGGATCCATCAGCGCCTTCATTTTCTGCGCAGACTCAGATTATTTGGTGTCTGTAAAAATATTATGCTATTTTTATACAGAGCAGCTATTGAATCAATTTTAAGATATGGCATTACAAGTTGGTTTGGCAATTTAACAGTTACATTTAAGACACAAATAAATAACCTAGTTAAGACAGCAGGGAAAATTATGGGCATTCCTGCCCCTCTTGGCCCGCAGGAGTTGTGGCAGCAGGCTATAGGTAGGCAGGTTAGGAATATTGTATCTGATAGTACACATGTGCTCTATCAGGAGTACCAGCTCATGAACTCAGGCAGGAGATACAGGGTTCCTTTGTGCAGGCACAATAGGTTTAAACATTCTTTTGTACCACTGTCAATTAAGATCCTAAATAATAATGAAATCTGACTGTATTATGGTGGTATAGGGACTGTGGGGTTGTGTAAAGGTATAAAAATCTAATGCACTTTAAATGTTCAATGTATTGTTATGATATGGTTTTTGGTTCACATGTTGTTTTGTTAGGGTGATTGCAATACACAGTAAATTAAATTAAGTTTTTTTAAGTCCATGCCATCCTCCTCCCCCACCTTTAGCCCCTGCCCCCTACAATGTGTGTCCATGTCCCAGAAAGCATTTAGAGGCAGCACGTCCATCAAAGATTACACTTTATTATTATTATTATTTTTCTGATAAGATAATTTGTACTAAGTATGACCAAAAACCTAAAAGGTCTGTCTTGATTTAAGACTGACTTGAAATATTTTCCTGCTTTATTTTGATCAAAGGGCTTTTGTTGGATTACATGAACACCTTCATTCATCAGAGCTGCCCCAGAAGCTCGACTCAGGGGCTATGACTAATCAGGATGCTCACAGAACAGTAAACACTGTGATTAGAGAGCTCATCAGCATATTCAAACCTTCTGCGATACTGGTGTTCTAAAGACTAACGCTGATCACCTGAGGATGCGTTATGAAGCTCTACTGTCTTCTTGTTGAAAGCACTGCTGTCTGTTTTTGAGCATGCAGTGGCTTCGCTGAGGGTGGCGTCTGGGTGGTGACATTACTTCTGTCCTTTTGTTTATTTAAAAACTGCGGCCTCGTTTTCTGTCGGAGCAGTGCGTCACTGCAGCGTTCACTCAGGGCTCGTCTAATTATCCTCGTGGCTGTCCATCCATGAAATAGGCGTTTGACTGTGAAATTGAGCCAGTCTGGTGTCTTTTAAAGGTATTTATTTATCCTCAGCAGCGGTGTTAGCTTAGCAACAACACGAGGGGTGACGGGCAGCCTCAGTCACTCCTAATGACCATAACAACAGCAATAGCACAGCCAGGGATTATGGAGGATTATTACCTTTGATCTGCTCAAAAACAGGATAGGTGCAGGGGGGGAGGCAATTAAGAAAGAAGCAGCCAATTTGTCCCCATTTTGTCCCCCTTATTTCTGTTTCTTGACTCTGGTTGTCAGGGGAAGAGCTTGCTTGCCTCAGAGCGGAATGAACAGAGCAGGAGAGAGAGAGAGCGAGCGATGTCCTCAGAGTGGTTATTGCAGTGAATGTCATGTGGAGACAGAAATACGCTGGAATAAACGCTGTGCCCAATGGCCTGCTGAGTCGTGTTTTACAAAAAAATCTTATTTGCTATTTGTGGCGAGCTGCAGTCACAGCGGAGCGGGCTTCAAAGAGTTTGGGACCAAACCAGAGAGGGACTTTTTTCATGGAATTGAATTTGGCCGCCTTTTAACGAGTGGCATTTCCACAAGACGGAGTAAATAAGATAATCTGCACTTCCCTCCTGTGTGTGTGTGTGTGTGTGTGTGTGTGTGTGTGTGTGTGTGTGTGTGTGTGTGTGTGTGTATTTGGGGTGATAAAGCTGTTTGGTGAAGAAACAGCAAGGCAGGTTTTCTTGTAGACAAGTAGTTAGGAAAGGCCTAAGCCTGGGTATGGATTGCGTAAACAAGGTGCTCCTATCAGTGAAAGTCACTGATCTTATATATTGTCGCCATATATCTTTATAATTCTAGCTTCACAAGAGAAGGTGAAAGCATTCCTAAGTTAATGGCTCGAGATTCTATTCCAGGTAGTTAGGGGGCTTTTCTGTTGCTCGGTTTATTGTGGAATGGGTGGTGTGTTATTAGTAACGATGGCTGATATGGCTAAAATATACAGTCGTATGAAGACGTCTGAATACTCTCGGTCAGATCCCATGTTTCTGAATGACGCATACTTGACAGGAAACAGACTTGAATACAGCTGTTTGCTACAGATGTTACTGCACAGTTTCAATGCATTGGCTGAGTTTGACCTAAAAAAAAGGAAACATGAACTATGAAGTTTGTCATAACTGGCCAGACATTTTCACAAAGAACTGTGCATTAAAATGTAAAGAAGTGTGTTCCCTGTAAAGGAATTTACACTTAGAAAATCAACAAAATATGCAATTTGACCAGGGGTGCCTGAACAATGTTTATTTTCTAATGTTTAAATCGAGTATGAAGCACTTGTTTCTTTTTTTTAGTTTTTTTTGTTGTCCTTCTAATTTTTCATTTTTAATATTTCACGTATACTGCCCTCATACTACCCCCATACAAAAAGATAATAGTTTGTTGGACTTGGTGAATGCCATCTAGCACAAGTGTTGTGTTAAAGTTTCTCAACATATTGCTCCTGCCCCGTCCATACAGTCCATGTATGGAAACTAAGCTGCAGAAACCACCTGCTTAAATTAATTATTTTCATGATGTCATGAGTAATCTAATCATTTACACTTGTTTGCTTATATCCGTCCAGCCCATCCGTTCGGGCTGAAGTTATAAAGTGTGTTTCAGCAGGCAAAAAAAACCAGAGAGCTTATTTACATTCATCAGCCTTGAAGCCTCAGTAACAGATCCTAATAATCTTTTTAGGGATATAGAGAGGTTGGAAAATAAGGATGTAAGTATAAATTATTATTATTTTTTTTTTGTAGATAAAACCGCAGTTACTATAAGTGAACTCTGGGGTACTTGGGCCCACTAAAAACATTTTGCCTTCTTATAAAAAGTTTTGGAGATTTTTTGTGAGGCCGTTGACAATATCAGTGCATTTCATAGCATACAACACTTCTTAACCAATCAGATAGTTTCATAAGTCACAATTCTAAAATATCTAATATCTAAATATTCTCATATGGACAATCCCATTCTAGGTCCCATTATAAAGTTGTTTCATCTAGATCATCTGTTCTTAAAGCCATTCTCAATGGAAAACCAAATCAGCAAATCAGACAGTCCAGGCGGCCTGCGCCCAATTTCCCAGGAGAAAGGAATCGATAATCAAGATATTCTAAACTACTGCAATGCTCCGGCTGGTTCTCAGCCAGCTTGCAGTGATCTTTGTTCTTTGATGGATTGAGGAAGTTATTATCCGAAAGTTGTAATCTTGCTTTATACGGCCTCAGTGGTAGGCTAATGTTTAATCGCTTCAGTAATGCTGTCCCTTGATAGCGTTCAGATGCAGATATCACTGCCATGTGTTCGCTGAGAAAGCGTAGCGGTGTGGAACATATTTGACGTCTCATTTTTGGACGCCCCCTCCCCTTCCACTCAGCCACTCAGCCATGACAGACACACCACCTGCGATGGAGTCACAAATCTACCCTGAGCTATTTAAGTCAAGACATCTGTTTCAACTGTCTGCTGCCTTTAATTGTCTCCATATTTTTGGACACCAGTCACTGTGAGCCATTACAGCGATTAGAATGGAGTGATCCCATCTTTTTTATTTCTCTTTTCACTAAGAGCTCATTTTGTTTCTCAGATGCTGATTTATCTACTGCAGTCTTTTTATAGCAGGCTCATATCTTCGTATTGGTTCCTTCATAATCAAGTATATTGAAATGCCGTTATAAGGCAAAGCCTAAGCGGTATGAATTGATAGGCGTAGCTGATGACATTTCATCCCAGCATGAATTTCTGACCCGGATCCGGCCTTTAAATCCAAACAGGAAGCGTGCGGCGCGTACTAAGCTCAAGGAGTGCGTATGGAGCATCAGAATGCAGCCCTGCATGTGGAATTCCATCGTTTTTTTAAATGTTCATCATTAGTCGTTGTTGAAAGGTCTGTCATTTAGAGGAGTGGGATTTTAAAGGGTGCGTAGTTAAGACATGAGAGGAACATGAGGTCTATAGAATTATTCATTTCATTTACTTTCCAAGCAACAAATGAACCTGCAAATTCTTCATGAGTTGTTCTTGCAGTTAAGGTTGATAGTAGTGGTAAATCTGACTGGAGCAGTGTTTTCTTTGGGAGCTGTTTTTCCCGTGTGTGTCCTGCTACCATGACTGCATTTAAAAACAACATGTTAGGCCAAACACTTGTGCGAAAACAATGTCTCAGGTCTCAGACAGGAAATTAATAGCCATTTCATATCGTCACTGTCCAATGAAAAGCAAGTATCTCCAAAATAGGCGCTTTACAGGAGTGGGCAAAAACAGTCATTACTTTTAATATAAGTCAATGGAACCAGAATTTTTTCCAAGCGATTTTGTAGCATTTTGTTGGTCCATTTATCATGGAAATTGGACACAATGTAAATGGTAGCTGTCGTGTTTAAATGATGTGGAAAAATGGAAATTGGAAAAAAAACAACAAATATGGTACATGTTTTTCATTGGACAGTGACGATATAATAACCCTTTGATTTAGCTTTAAAGGAATTAAAGAAATTAGGAAGAAGCATTTCAGACCAAACAACTCTGATTAACTTTTGCTGTCTTAACAATTTAATTGTTAAAAAAAAATAAACAGTGGATTCCCATTTTTCTTATTAATGTCAGTGTAGGATGTGCTGGTCTGATGCCTGGGAATATTCGAAGAATAGCTTGGTGATGTATTTTACATGTACACATGGATTTGCTGTTATGTATCATACATTGGCTGAAGCCACAAAGGTAAGTCTGTTTAGAGATGACTTAACACAGCGAGTCAGCAGTGTGATTCAGACTTGCTGTTGCTGTTGGCTACATTATCCTTGTCTTTCTTGAGTAGATCTAAAGCAACAAAAACTCCAGACATCAAATATGTCTCGGCTGATAGACTGCCATTGATTTTCTGACATGCAGTCACTAACAGTTTTCACTCAGTTGAATCACCTGGTGTTGTCTTCCACCAGGATGTCATTTCCAGCTCACTAAGTATGTTTAAATCAACACTCAGACGTGTTCATATTCTTTTGATGCTCTAATAGTGTTCATCAATATTAGTACGGCCTAACTGATATATCGGTTGGCCAATAAGATCAATTGTTATAGAAGATCCACAGTGTTATCAATTTAGCAGAACTATTGCTCAGAATACACTTTAGTTACAGCATTTTGAGAGTTTGAGCTTGACCTCTCCCAACAACAGGGCAGACCTTTGATGGTTACGCCACTCTTACAAATATGTTGAAGCAACACAAAGAGAACTGATCAATCTAGTTACAATAACATCACTATGTAAAATGTGTGCAGTGTTTGAGTGCAGGAATAGCGTTATAACTAGTGATGTCAAATGATTAAAGTAATGAATCTTGATTACTTGCATTCCTTTGTGTAGTTAATTGCAGTGAATCACATTAGTCTGCTCACGTTTAAACATAGAGAAACATTTTGTTCCATTTAGCAGGCAATGTGTTTTGGTATAGCCATTTGAGGTGCTTCATCAGAGTGCTTTTTCTTTTAGTTACAGTGATATAGTACTCATTTTCATGAAGACAACAGAAAGTTCTCGCTCTTTTGTATCTCTACATTATGTCTTGTTTAGTGTTTTTTGAAGCTCTACGTGAAATAGAGGGCTGCAGTCAAAGATGCATAGTAATATATAACCTCCAAACAGCTTTAGGGTGATGAATGGTTTAAAAAAACTACATCAATTGTATGTTATGTGTTAATGGCCTGAAAAATCTAATGTTATTAGCATATTGGAACCAGTGGTTGTTGTAACACTAATTTAAAAAAAAAGAAAAATAAATGGTAATTCAAAAATACAGAGAATTATAGCTCCGCCCCCAAAACTATGACTTCTGTTTAAGGCGGTGAGTTTCAGCCTTTTATTTAAGTGTAAGAAGTATGATGTCTCTGTGATGTCTGTCAGTAGATTTCGATTTAATAGATTGAATAGATTTATAGATTTAATTTATTAGATTTATTAACGTTACCCACTGAATGTTCATATCTGTCGAGCTCTCAATATTATATGTTCTTTTTAGAGATCTTCTTAGCAGTGTATTTTCATATAGTCAGGAATGCCCAGCCTGAAGCAGCGGCTAGCTTATTCAGCCATCTCAGTGACCCTTCAGCGAGTGAGTAGGACTTCAGAAGTCGAGGGGCACTGGAGCCTGGCTCAACTCGAGCACTTTTATCTGCCGCTCTGTAAACAGAGAACAGTAAACACAATGTTGTTTATGAAGAAGCAGATTTGTTTGGAAGCTGGTTATAGACTCTAGAGGAGCCGGGGGTGGGCGATGTCGCCGCGGGGGTCCGAGCCGCGCTCCATTGCGTTTCCACCAGCCTTCTTGTGCTTGCCTTTTGCCAGCTCCTCAGCAGTGTCTCTGTGGTCCGACTGGTGGTTGGCTTGGCAAAAATCTGCGCTTAATGGGGGTTCTTTGATTGGAGGATGTTCCTGGTGAATGCTCATACATAATGGAATTCACACTTGGACAGCAGTACAGCACTGCTGAGTTTCTATAAACAGTATAGCTTTCAGAATGAGAAGTCTCCTCCACTTCTTATTTCTTCCGTTGTGTGGGCATTCTGTTGTTTCTGCTGCTATTCTATTTTTTCTGTATACGGGTTATGCCGGTCCATCTTGGCACATGGAATATGCTGGATGCATGGTGGTTGTTTTAGAGGAAAGCAATGAACTCTAGGACTGGTCCACTCCTTTAGTACAGTGGCTTCCAGTCATAGCGTCCCGTAATGCTACTGGCAATTATTTCTTGGTGTTTTAGTTGTGAACTGTGAGACCTCCGTTGGTCAACCTTGAGTTGGGTTAATTGACTTGACAGGCTAAGCCTTTTTGTAGGGCAGGGGTGTTTAATTAGAATTCAGTAAGGTTCAAGTAGAGGAGATTTTCTCAGGACAAGGTCCGGACCTTCATCATTTCTAACTTGTGTGCCGTATCCTGTTTACTGAAGTACCCTAGCATCAGCATCTAATACCATCAGCTACTGAAACACCAACACATCACACATACTGTTCAGTATATTTCAGTATATTTACTGTTTAAATGCTGTACTGAATGAATTATTTATGACCTTCCAATAAATGTTTTAACCTCATTTCAAGTAAAAACAAGGGCTTTTTTTTTAAAAGACAGAATGCTTTTGAAAAAAAGAGCATCTTAATATGTTTATTTATAGAGAAAGTAAATAAAACGTCTGTCTTCTTGTTAACTCAGCTTCACAAATTGACATGTTGGTTTACAGAGCGGTATTCTCCAAAACTAGACGAGCGAGTCCATTCCATAACTGTTCCTGGTGCTTTTCTGATTGGCCGAGGAGCACCTTAAAGCTCGTATAACATAAAAGACAAGAAAAGCTCTGCTGTATGAAGTAAACATTCTCAATAGTTCAACATCTGGGTCCGGACCCGGGCCGTGGCCCGCCTATTAGTGACCCCTGTTGTCGTGCAACAGACATCATTATTAATGTGGATTAATAAGTAAGAATACATCATGTTCTATTTGCATAGTTTACATAGTTATTCTAGATACACAATTACATAATCAGCTGCATTATTAATTACATTTACACTGTGATTTACATTCTGATTACATTTGTTCCTTCACAATGAACCAGTTCACATCAAACCAGTCTGAATGACTTTGTTTACATACCAATGGTTGAATTATGCAGCAGTTGTGGAAGCTGGAATTTCCCTTCAATCAGTTGAAGTATGAAAACTTTGGGGGTGTTTGTGTAGATTACTTTGTGTGATTTTATTTATTTTTTTGTTTGAACCTAACAGCTGCATTCCTCCGGTCTCTCATAACCGAACACACCAATACTTTATCACTGCTGTCCTCCGCACATGCTGCCCAGTTTGAAATGCCCTTTGACCCTGGCCACTGGCCTCACTGCTTGAGCTTCTGTCTACACGCTGTCCTCGCTGTGACGATGCAGTCAGCTGGTGAGAGACGAAAAAAAATAATAACTTGGCTTCTTATATGCACACATTGTGCTGGAGAGGTGCCAGCGTGCGGAGGACATGATCTGGCAGTGATTCAGAGAAGCGGGCAAAAAGACTACTTTGTGAAGTCTAACTGTTCCCCAGCAACCCGGTATTGCACTATAGGCTGCATATTTGCGGTCATATAATTGTGTAATAGCTGCTAAGTCGTGGCTCACTGCCTGCCGGGGAGTGCTAGAAGAGCTCCTGGTATGAGCCAACCACGAAAATGAAATAACCTCTAAAAGAAGCGATGATGTATTTGATGTTCCGGTACGTAACAGATCACATTCTTATGAAATGTAATAAGCCTATAGCTGCGTTAACTGTTAGGCTAGCCAGTTATACTGCCCATACAAAACACAGACTGACCAATGGTTTCAAGTTCCTTTTTTTTAATTTAAACGTTCTGTCCTTTAGACCAGGATTGAGAAACAGTGGTCTAGAGGACAGAAAGTTTAAATAAAATAAGAAGCTGGACCAGGTATGGACATGGCCGGATTACTGACCGGGCCAGTGGGGCCAGCACCCTTGAGGTCAGAACATTTTGCAATGCCTATCAACATTTATGATACAATATATTTTTATTTCCGAGCGCCCTCCATTTTAAGGATCCTCTGACTTTTAGGGACTTTGACCTCAGGGCCTTTTGGGGGCCCTAGCCATGCTTTTGGGCCCCTTATGAATATGGACGAGGCACTGCTCTGACTTCTGGCTATTAGGGTTTCTAGGAAAGAGAGGGGCATAATTTTAGAGGGCCCTGGTTATGAGAGCCCCTACCAGGGGGCCCTAGAGAAGAGCGGGGCATACCATTAGATTACGAGGGGTGTGGGTTGGGGGTGTGATTACGAGGGGTGTGGGTTGGGGGTGTGTGTGGGGGGGGTTATCCCTGGGCAACTCTTTGCCCAGGGGCCCAAACTAGCCTTAATCCTTCCTTGGGTATGGACCAGGTATGGACCATTGGTCAGTCTGTATTTTGTATGGGATGTACAAGAGGCTCACTGTCCTGTGTTTAGTGCTTTCCCTGCTTTAACACACCCTCTGTAACTCAGAGATGGGCTGTTGATGAGCTGATTAGCTGGGTCAGGTGTGTTGGGAGCAGGGTAAAAACAGGACAGGGCACCTCCAGGACCCAAGGCTCCTTATTTGAAATTCTGTTGAACCTAACAGGTCTTTGATAGTGGTTTACTTTTGCGTAATGCAGCGTCTGCTGCCAATCACAAGACTAAACTGAAATTCTCTAGTAAAATAACTCAACTTAATCCCTGAGACTCAACTCACATGTGAACGTCTCTGGTCTCTGTCCTAGCAAACTTTGTAACTCTGTTTAGAACCACTAGCTGTTGTTTCCGTTGTGGAAGCCTTTCATGGTAAATGAAGTAGAAACTGTCTTGGAAAACTTGACTCACATTAAAGCTGAGGGCGTGTTTTCTTCTTCCTATAGTGCTGCTGCTTCAGAGATGGGAGGTCTTGTTATGACAACAATGATCTAAAGGACTGACTTAAATTCTGTTGTTATTGTTGTTTTTTTAATCACTTTAATTGCCTCGCACCTTTAACCGCCGGACTCTGAAAGTAGCGTATACATACAAATAAAAGAGGTTTTAAAGGCAGTTAGTTCCTGATGCCAATTAGCCAGCGGCTGCTAATGTCTGGATCCGATCTTACCACTTCCACTTCTCGCTCCGCGTGCAACCGGGCAACTGTCACCATGGCGACTCTGGGGTGTGAGTTCTGCTACAGCTGAGTCTGAACCGACCAGCTCGTTATCTCCGCTTCCCGTCTTTCTTTCCTTTTTTTTAATATTAAAGCATTTCGCTTAATGAGGAGGTGGTTAGCTAAAGCATGGACGGCTGGTGACATCCGGTTGTGTCCTTAGAGGTGACCTTTCTCCAGGCTAGCGGGTGAGTTTTTCATTAGCTTTTAATGGACAGAATATAAAAATAATACCGCGCTTCACTTTTTACCCGAGCACTGCAATGACCACGTTTAGAGGATTTCGAGGCGAGGCTCCTGGAGTTAAAATGGTAATGCTGGTGATTTGTTCTGTGACATGTTCTGCATAGGCAGGATAATTGGCCTCTTTCATTTCTAGCTGTCCTGTGATTCTTGCATAAAGACAAGCCCGACTGCTTTTTTGAAGAATAGCAAATTGTACTTCCGAGAAACCAGGCAGAGGTCATTTTGAAACTTTGACTGTAGATTACTTCTGAATTTAGGATTATATTTACCAATTATTCTGATGATGAATCGAGTCAGAGTTTCTAAAATAAAAGGCCAACAAGAACAAATCAAGCTTAGCCTTTCATAACACTGAAATATGACTCTGCGCAAAAGTCTGAGATCACCTTCGTTTATTTCATCCTCAGACAAAACAACCATTAAGTGCATATTCTTCATTCATCAGGGGATATAGTGCTGAGGAGATTGGATGTAAGATCATCTAGAGAGGTTTCCAGAACCCTAGTGTCTGAATTCAGCAACGTTGAATGTGTTTAGGAATAATTGGATTGTGAGAAGCAGGGAATGCAACTTTGAAAGTGTGGAAAAAATATCTCTACAGATTTCTTTAAGAAATGAAAGCAAGCCCCCTGAAGAGAATGGAAGCTGTAATAAAGGCAAAATGTGGACAATGAAAAACTGAAGAAAATATTGACCTTGAAAAATGTATATCTTATACTTAATGCCAGTTCTGATTAGAAATTAAATAAAGGTCACCGATTTTGCACACTACTCTCTTTTTTGTCTTCAAAAAGATAATAAAGATGTAAAAAAAAATGGGTCTTACTCTAATGGAGTCCAGTTGGAGAATTTAAGGGTTGGTCATAAGAAAGATTGCCAACAAATCATTAGGAAATTTACTGATAGACAGAATAGTAATTGACCTTTTTTCAATATTAAATTGAGTAATCGTGAGAGTTGTATTAGGGGCTAACATCTCTTTCTGGAAACACACAGTCTGTGCTGAAGTGGAGTTGCAAGACTGCAAATATAGATGATGATTTTCCTTTAGATGTAATTGTGTCAGTGCTTGATGAACAGACAAATGAATTCTGTTTGGACTAATTATATTAGCCATGACCAAACGAGGAATAATTGAGTGGATGAGCAAATGAATGTGCGTTCGGCATTAATTCTGCTCTGTATGCCATGAAGCTTTCTCTGCAGACTCACAAACATCCTCTTCTTTCTCTCTAATTGGTAAAGATGAGGCCTGGAGCCTTGATAAGATTACTGCATTCAGACCAAACTGGGCGCACTTTCAGAATTATGTCCAGTGAATGATTTTAAAACTTAGACCTGAGTCAGCATTTCACTGCAGTTTAGTGACCATTAATCAAATGTTCTCCTTTCATTTAGATTTATCATAACTATAAAAAATAAGTACTAATATTTTACCCCAGATGGAATAATGGCTCAGATGGACTTCTAGTTCCTCACTTCTAGAACTCAAGAATAACAGTGCACTGTTTTCTGTTTAGTAATTGAATAATAAGTAGTGGTGAGCAGTCATAATCAGCTGTTTGTTCAGTCTAGAGTGTTTCGTGTGTTCATTTTGCTTACACACTGTGAGTTTAAGGATTAAAAAATGATCAGCCATTGTCCAATTGACTGTAGACAATAGGTTCTATTAATGTGCATAAGCTTGTAGGAAGCCTTGTAATTTAAGAGAAAATTAAAGTTTAGACCAAAGTAAGTACCAATTTAAATATGATCTGTTATACTTAATACTTAAACAGGCCTGAAAGATGAATTGTTTTTAAATCAACATCACAATTAGAAAGAGAGCCAGGGATGCAGCTTTTACTGCAGCCTACATTATTGACAAGGTTGTCTCAGTAAATTTTAAAAGGGGAATTTAAACTCAATAACTCAAACTGCCTGTAGATTACTTAGGTCTGTAAAAGTTACTCAAACACCCACATGACACAATTAACCAGCAGTCTGTATTTAGAGTTCAGGTCTTAGGCCAAAAAAGTGGATATGGTGATCTTCATGGGACAAGCCTGGACCTCGAAAACCAATACCTACAATTTTAAGCCATGAAACCTAAAATTTCAAACTTTAATCCAACCAAGTTACCTTTCTATCGAAACAGTACTCTCTCTCTCTCTCTCTCTCTCTCTCTCTCTATATATATATATATATATATATATATATATATATATATATATATATACGCTACTGCTCAAAAGTTTAGGATCACTTTAGAATTTAATTTCATGCAATTTTCATGCAATTCACAAACAATACTGTCCATTTCACAATTAATTAAAGTGGATCAAATGATTTTTAAAGAATAAAAATGTTTGTATTAAAGCCTATTTTTGTATAAAGGCTTATTTGCATATAGTCCTATTATCAGCAATTCTCAGTCCTCTGTCTAAATCTCCTGGTACGGCCGCCAATCCAAGTTACTGGGCTAATTGGTTGTTAGGACACTCTTCCTCAATTGTGATGCACAGCTGAAAAACATTCTACTAATAAGTGAACATAAAATCGAGCACAACATTCTAGTTTAGTTTAGTATCTGAAGCATCAGCAGCTGATGGCTTGCTGACAGACTCAAAATGACCAGAAAGAAACAACTTTCTTTAGAGACCCGTCAGTCCATTGATGTGTTAAGGAAGGAAGGCTACTCCACTGAAAACAAGAACATTTCACTGTGAAATGTGTTTAGTTTCTGTTGTGAATAGACAATAAAAGTAATATTCAACTACTTTGAGTAATATCCTAATCTATCAGCCAACATGAAAGGACAGGTTCATTCACATTCTGCTTGGTGATAGTTCAACACATCTCTCAAGTAGTGAAGCACTGGCCAAGGGAGGTGAACTACGTGAAGCAACAGTCTGATCACTTGCATACAGAATAATTTCTAATTATATTTCTAAAGAGTTGTGCCCTGCTGTTTCTTATTAGGTTGAGTAATATTTTTGCCAAAGCCTAATCTCACAGCAGTAGATCCAGCAGAACACAGTGGTGGATGGAGCAATGGAGAGAAAAATCACTTTATATTCTCACATCGAACTCAGAAAGACTCCAGTTGAGCTGAACTGGCTGCTGTTCTGTTTTTCCAGCACATGTGCAGTAAGAGGTGAGACTCCAACACTCAGGTAATGGTAGGAGACTGTGTTCAACATAGGTGAGTAGTGAGTTCCAGACAGCGAAAGGTCAGAGGTGATTCTCCAGAGCACGCTGCCTGAGGCCCGGCTGCTGGCTTTCCTGTTGCTTCTAACACGCTCGCCACTAATTTGACAGATTTAAAAGGAGTTTAATTCACTCCAACGTGGCTCCTATTTGCTGCCTCTTTTAAGTTTTTAATGGAAACGTTTCAGCTGGCATATCCTGTTTGGCTGTTCCGGCTGCCTCAGAACACCGTGGCCAGACGGGCTGCTCATGTGTCCAACCTTGTGGAGAGCAGCTGTGTGTGCGCGATGTGTTCATGCTTGTCTTGTCTTCTAATGTAATCAGAGAATCTGCTCAGGTAAAACTATGAAGATCAACAAGTAAAAAATACTCAGAAACCTGTTTTACAGATTGATAACTGTGTAGATGAAAACTCAATCAAATAAAAAAGTCTTGTTCTCCGTTGAGGAGCTGTTACAGGTGGAGTATGTGATTCAAATGGCCTAGCTGTGCTTTTTTATGTGTGCTGGATAAAACTCTTTTCCACAGCAGGGCCGAACGGGTCTGAGGATGCAGGGTAAACAGTCCAGTTCCATTTCTACACAGACACACATGATTTTTCCAACATGACTAGCTAATCACAGTCAGGTCCACAGAAACTGCTTGGTCAGTTGACATACGGATGTAGGTATTCGCTGATTGGTTCTATGTTTATGCTGGTATTGTGCATCCTGCTGTCTTATTACACATCCAGATACAATCTAATAAGTTCAGTTCACTCGGTCACCGTGTTAATAACAGTTGTGCTTCAATCCACCACTTGGAAATGTCACAGCATAAGTCTGACACCAGTTTCTAAATGTTATCCAGGAGAGAGCAACTGGTTAGCGTCAGCTTAGCTACCATGCTGCCAGATCTGCTCACCACAGAACTGCTTCAATTCTAACTAAAACACAAAAGTGGAATAACAACGGCTCAAATTTAAAGAAACAATTGCAAGTAGCAGACATTGGAGCACCAGAAAACATATGTGGTGTTTGGAGCTGTAGCCTTTTTTGCTAAGCTAAAGCTAGCAGGCTCCTCTCTCCTAGTTAACTTGGCTAAGGAGCTCCAAACACCTCACCTTAAATGGGGCTGCAGTTGTATTCTGCTGCCTGAGGTCCTAGTCATATCTCTTTCACTAATAAACACATTTTCCTGAAGTATATTATTCCAGATCCGGCTCCTTCTCTGCTGTGAACTTGCTCTGTGATGTGTAGAGCTGTAATTAACTCTTTGAGAAGTCATTTCCGTTAACACATTGCTGTCCGTGTGCTAATCTTAACTTGGCTAACGCTAAAAATAAAGAACTACGAAAGTCGTATTTTAGCCTTTTTTACTGCATATACACTAAAGTTTTCAACCGTTTTAGAAGACTACCAGTTAAAGGTTTATGAACACTACCGGTTAAAGGTTTATGAACACTACCGGTCAACAGTTTTAGAACTGTTTTAAATCTTTTAACTGAGAGTGTATTAAAAGTTTTGTCTGGCAGTGTTCTAAAACTGTTGACCGGTAGTTTACATCTAGTTGTGAAGCAGGAAAACTGGAAGGTAACTGTTTGTTCATTTAAGTCGGACTGGTAAAGTTTGAACAAGAAGCTGGACATGTTGATTGAGGCACAAACATGGCAGTGCTGCACCGTTTAAGGTGGAACGAGAAAATTTGAACAAGAAGCTGAGGAAGCTGAATGTAACTGCTGCATCATTTAAAGTGGAACAGGAAAACTCAATAAAGAAGCCGGCTTCAGCTTCATGGAGAAGTAAAGGGCATGAAAAAGGAGGAGGCTTCGATCTCCAGATTTGTATACTCAGCCATCAGCTTATTTACACCTTAACAGAGCATGTTATTTAACCAGGGGCGCCGTTTGTGTACTTTATGAAATCAGCTGTGCGTTATATCAGTGCCCACGTTTTAGCTTTATCCTGCTGTAATTAGCATTGCATTCCCTCAAATGCATAAGCATGAGTAAGAGAAGCGCATGTCACATATTTTGCCGTCCCACAAAGGCGCATAACACAGGTAGTATATGTCTGAGTGTGAATGTGAGCCTGAAACTGGCACAAGTACATCGAGCCTGGCTGTTTAGACCATGATACCTGCATTTAATGCATTTTGTTTTGCAACCAACATTGTGACACTACACTTGGTGTCAGAATAGGAGTCAGAATTCTGGTGTTTTCTGGTGAATTCTGGTGAATTCTGGACAATCCGGGTGGGTACAGTAGCAGCAGTGGGCGATACAAGTGTGTCATTGTTTTAGCTCGCTGCCGTCTGCACTCGGTGGATCTGGTTTCATTAACACTTCATTTTCACTTCCTCATGGTTAGGGCACAGAGCCGTGTTTATTTCCTTTTAATCGAATGCCTTTAAGTCGATACAGATTTGTTCCCAAGGTTTTCAGCTGTCAGCCTGATTTAAACATCATCTGTCTGCCCTGCACACCACACACCCTTACAAACGCGTTCACTGCTAAGTCAATTAGGTCTGTGTCCGGAGTGTCAGTCTCATCCCTCAACAAGATACGTCTTTGTGTGTGCGTACTTGTGTGTTTGCCCGTTTGACAGGGTCCCTTGGGATGTTTTGTCTAGCCGCTCGTGATTGATTGACAGTTCCTGTGACCAGGAGGCCCCTTGGGAGCGAATGGCTATGAGGGTCATTTGTTTAATGCAGGGTCTGGCCACGTTTGGCCCATAAAGAGCCTCATATGTATTCATTAGGAGGGCGCCCTTGTCAGAGCGACATGCATTTGATGTTATTACATGACCAGTGACTGGCCTTTGGAGCCTGCTCTCGCATCTCTGACAGATGTCTTCATCCAAATGTGCCCCGCAATGCACTCCGTGAAGGGGAGCCCAAATATGAATTCATCAGCGTTTTGATACATACATGTGCTGGAATGACTGGGTTGGAATATATTGGTAATTGTGTTGAGGTTTTAGAATGTAGCAACAGCAGATGTGCCACATTTTCACATCATTTTTATGGATCCATTGCTTCTTATCAGTGCTTGAAACCGTTCATGCATGGAGCTAACCCCCCCTACTTACCCAATGTTAAGCTAACATGGCAGCTTGCCCCCTACCAATTAGCACTGTGCAGACTGCATGTGATAAATATAAACGTTGACAAAAGTGTAGATGATCCACAAGTCTTGACAGGTGCTGCTACTGTTTATAGCTATGCAGTGTTCTTTGTCATATATAGCATGTCATACAGTGTACAGAAACCACATAAGCAAGTCTGTTTAAGAAGACTCAACAACTTGATGCAGTTCATGCCAGTGTCCAGTGATTTGGCTATTTCTTTTAAATCTCCTATAATGTTTAAAAGATTACATTCATAATGCTAGGTGTCAAATTGACCCACACTGTTTAAATACTCTCAAAAACAAGCAAAGGGTCAAGTTCAAGGATTCAAGGATTCAAGGATTCAAGGAGACTTTATTGTCATTCGCATCACATGTGGTACATGTGGTGGAACGAAATTGTGGTACCCAAGGACCCAGTTTTACCCAGACAGCAGTACTTAAATAAATAAAATAAACATAAATATATAAAATATATGAAAATAAAATAAACAGGAATGGAGAAGGTAGCAGCATAGTGTATTAAAGTGACTGGTGTCGTAAAAGTGTCAGTGCAGTAAAAGTGTCAGTGCAGTGGTTCCACTAAGTGGCGTTTAAAAGTCTTACAGCTTCCGGAATGAAGCTGTTCCTCAGTCAAGCAATAAAAGATTTAGAAAGATGACATATGAGAACATATGGTATATTTACGATTGTAACAACTATTAAACTACTATTACAACTATTTTATAAACTTTTTTCTCAGAGAGAGTAGTCATAATACCCGTAAACATAATAGGAGGGTTTTAAACAGTGCTAACTGGTAGCTATAAGTTGTTGTTGCTTATTGGCCTTATGTTCTAAACTAATCAGGTCTAAACTGGCCTAAATTTTGGAGTGGTCTCTCATGCCAGAATCTTTAGTAGAGCATCTTGTGTGCTTCAGATGTACTATTTTTACAGAAAACAATCATTTGATTGACGATCCAAAATAAAGAAATCACAGCTAAATCACAGTCACTGAAATTGTAGGTGATGTATTGTTAGAAAATAAGTTGCCTCTTTAGGTGAACATAAAGAAGCAGCTCAAAAGCAGCTAATTTTTGTTTAAGACAATGTGTACGCTTATATAGCTTCACTGCTTCCTGGATCTCCTTGAAAAAATTCCAGCTTCCCCTTGATAATCCCCAAACCTGCTGCTTGCTGTGTTGATTTGTTTCTGTCTTTTGTTCTTTCCAGTTTTCAGGTCATTCCTGCATTTCTGTTTTTGGTAACTGGTTGATTGATTAGCCAGCATTTGATCAGTTAGTCTTTCTGCTGACTGTTGCCTCTCCAAATTCATCTACCTATCGGTTTCTGACATTTCTTAAACAACAATTTTGGGAACTAAACCAACACAGCTACTGAATAAAGAGTCATGTGGGTGCTGAAAAGGTCTGTTCTTATTTATGAGCTGAACTGACTGATGAGTGTCATTGAATCAAGCCAGAATGCCCGTCACCATGGGAAAAACCCATGGGAAACTAACTCTGACATTATAATATTTTCATGGCATTTGGCAAACGCTCTTATCCAGAGCGACTTGCAGTTTGCATTTACGCAGGTAGGCGAAGGCAGCATTAGTAGTCTTGCCTAAGGAGTTTTATTGTTGGGTGGTTGCCCAGATGAAGAATTTGAAACCCAGTCTACAGTATGGAGGGCTGAAATGTAACCCACTACACTACTTACTAATGCTACTTAATGCTTCAACGAAAAGTGTAGCTCTTCATATAATGAATGAGAAGTTACACAAAGTTGTTTAGCTTAGTTTACTGTCACTGTATGATTCCCAGTGCATTTGAGGGTGAAGCTACTGAGACCACATTTAGCGTAGGGGGAGAACTTTGGTTACATTTACGTTTACAGCATTTAGCAGACGCTCTTATCCAGAGCGACTTACAAAAGTGCTTAGTGTTGGTTTAGAGTATGAGTATCTCTATCTAGTACAAACAGATTTAAGTCCAAACTACTCTTATACTCAAACACTGCCATAAACACAGGGCCAGTGCTGATACCTAGAACAAAAAAGACAATGCAATACCTAGCAAGACTGGAACACCTACAGAGAAGAGAATAAATACAAGACTACATACAGTACTGGTGCAATACTTAGCCAGAGTTCCTAGAAGATCAAGTACAATTACAGTTTATACCAACAGTTTTGTAGATTAGTGTTTATAAGTGCTTTACAAAGAGATAGGTCTTCAGTCTGCGTTTGAAGACCGCGAGAGAGTTCGCTGTTCGGACAGCCAGTGGAAGTTTGTTCCACCATCTGGGTGCCAGGACAGAGAAGCGTCTTGTCGCGTGTCTTCCATGAATCTTGAGTCTTGAATCTTTGGTTGATGCTATTGTCTTGTCTGCAGCTATTTATGCCTAAGATGAAGCTGATCAATATGATTTCCTCAGCTGAAGTGTCTCTGTGCTGACAGTCAAACAATAAAATCATAATAGAATTACATCAAAAAGTTTGTTTTATATTATTGCGAGGGCTGACTGTTTTGGTTTCGGTTGGAAATGCTTTCTGCCTGTTAATTTGGCCACCTGATACCTGACCCTGGGTCATTCGCTGTCTAGCTTTGTCTGACAGTGACCTAATCAGCGCTGACACCCCAAAAGTGGACGAGCTAAGCAGAGGGGACAGGCGCTGACAGCAGGAGCTGGATAGCGCTCGGCTACCTGTCAGTCTTTTAGCTGAGGAGATTCTGACCAGATCTCTGCAATAGATGGAGAGGAAATGAACTGCCACTCAGGCAGAGACCCCCTCCCTTCTCCCAGTCGAGCAGTACTGATAGCCATCATCACAATAGTGTTCCTCTCAGAAACATCAGGTTTAGATTTACAATTGCTTATTCAGTCAAACCACCATTGTGTCAGTGTCAGTCAAGTCAGCCCCACTGTCTAAAGGCTTGAGCAAGATGAGTTCACATTTGTCCAGAGGTGGATTGTAATGAGATGTAACGAGAGGGTGGCAAAATAATAAAATGATTCATAGGCCGGGTACCTTTTCTGATCTTGTCCATTAGGAGCGCAGGTAGCTTATAAAACAGATTTTATTAGATCTATATTCTGGGTATCTTGCATATAACACAGGTGCTGTCAGGTTAATGGTCATGATGATATGACTGGTCACTGTTAAGGGTTGCTAACAGCTTTACAGTCTTGTAGTTTTTACTAGGACTTGTGCGGGAAGCAAAGTGAGCCTGTGACTGTGAGCAGTGTAGTTACTGTATCATGAGGAAATCATGACCAGAAACCATCACCAGAAGTTGAACTTGCAACGTTCCGGCAGTCGCTCACACCAGCTGTAGCTCCAGCATCTGACGTTTGACTAAATTTCTCCACTTGTTTCAGAGCACTACAGGAGACATATATCATTTATAGCTCCTGCTGTCGCCCAGGCAGGGGTAAGGAAAACCTTGTTTTAACACACCTATCATTGTATGAATGCTTGTACCTAATGTAGCACATACCAGACTTGCTGGCCACAACCAGTTTCAGTCTGGGCCCATTCTCTGTCTCCCCACCTCCCCCTTTGTGTAGCCCCTATCAACTCTTCTCTGAGGTAATGGCGGCATTGTGCTTCTGTACCGCTCCGAGGGGTTGTAGAACGAGGGGGAGAAGGAGGGGGTCGCGGGGCAGAAAGGAAATAGGTCAAGGCTAAGATAGTAACACATCGATTCTAGCGACTGTCCATTTAATGGCCCTTATAGAAAGCTCTGCTTTGTAGAGTACAGCCCGGAGAGTAAACCTGGTTCTCCTTAAGGTTGGTGTTTTTAGATCAAGCCGCTGCTGCAGGGCATGGCCACTTCAAAACTGACCGCAATCCCTCTTCTTTCTGCAAAGTGGGGTGGTCCTCCATGTGGACTAGCTGCCCTTAGGCATGTATGGTTCCCTTGTATGTTTTTTTTTTTTTTTCGTCAGTTCATTGTAGTGATGAGAAAATGGTCAGTGAAATTAATAAAGGACTGGAAATGGACATGCCATTGAATGAGAACTGATACAGCGTCTGGTTTTATAAAAGCATCAAAGCACAATGTCCACTATAAGATGTTCACTTTGACAAGCTTTGTGTTCTGGTTCTCCAGATAACAACAGAGAACAGTAGAAAAAATCTGTTCCATTTTTTATTCTTGTTTTTTTTATTTATTTATTTATTTATTTTTAGATCTGAACCAATTTCTTTGTTCCCCTATCTTTTATTCCTCTCTAGGTGTTTAAAGAGTGTGCAACTAATTGACATGATTGTTTTTAGTTGTTCATATATGACTGTCAGTTGTCAGTCGTTACATTTTCTTAACTCAAGTAGCAGAAATTCACAAAGACCTAAATTAAATACAGCTCCATGCAAAAGCCAGAAATCACCTAATGTATTACCATTACTGTCAAATCTCTCTCTCTCTCTCTCTCTCTCTCTCTCTCTCTCTCTCTCTCTCTATCTCTCTCTCTCTCTCTCTCTCTATATATATATATATATATATATATATTTTTTTTTTTTTTTTTTTTTTTTTTTTTTTTGTTTACTGTTAGCCCACATTCGGACTTCATTATATGCTTTTATAAACGCCAGGCCGAGGTTCAGTCTGAGCACTTGGTTACATTTACTGCTTTGCATGATCTGAATATTTTCAACTGCGAGTCCAAATTTCTCAATCCATAAAACCTCACCCCACTCATCAGGTGTCAGGAAGTTGTTGAAGTGTGCTCTTTTCTGCGAAGGGCTTCTTGACAGCTGCACATGCTTTCAGACTCGTTGAGCATTGACATCTTCTCATAATGGAAGGTTGGACAGGAATACTTGGAATTTTTTTTTTATCTAAAGCGACAATAGAGCATAGTTTTCTCCTCTCGCTCTCAAACATCAAAGCTCTAATTACTGATGGTGTCAGTTTTGGTGGTCCCTCAGGTCTTGCACGCTTTTTAGTAGTCACAGTTGTCACTTCCTAATAAAACTGGTTTTTAGGAATTGTTTAAAACAAGTGTTATTAAAGATATTAATAAGCAGTTTTGACCCTTAAGAAGGGTGAAAGTGAGCTGTTCTGTGTGAGCTATATATTATTAAACTAAGAGGTTGACTGATTGACTGATAGAGGAGTAAACATGTTGGTAAACATTAGAACCTGAGCTTGAACAGTATAAATGAATGTGGGTTCACTGTTCAGGAAACAGGTATTTAGCAAGAAACCCTGCTTGAGCGTTTATGGTTTTAACTGTTTTTAATCTCATAGCTGCAGGTTCAGGTTTAATAAATACATCTCTTGACAGTGCGCAACAGTCCCTGGTTCTGAGACAACAGCACAGTGATTCAGCACCATGTTTGAATGTTTGTGCAGTGGAGAAAGAGACTGGATCAGATAACAGGCTGCAGATAACATAGCCCTCTTTTGCCCCCTCATGGTGCTGAGTATGGTTTTAACTCCTTGTTATGATGATTATGTTGATGATTTCAAGTGTTTATGGCTTTGATTTGAAGTGTTTACGTTCTAGTCCATCACCATTAATACCCTTCTTTAAACCATTCATAAACCTTTTAATGTCTCTATAAGTTTCAGTGATCGCTTGAACTCTGCTTTAGAGAACAATCTGTAATATATATATATATGTGTGTGTGTGTGTGTGTGTGTGTGTGTGTGTGTAGACACAATTTTACATTTTCATATTGAGGTTCTTTGTGATATCAGCACACAAGGCTTGAATGGCTCATTGTTTATTTACTAAACTGTGACAAAATGCGGTTTAATTAAATACTTCAGTGTTCAAAGAAATGTGTGAATTTATTAGAATTAATATTCATAGTAAACAGTTTCTCCAGACACAAGGCAATGTTTTTTGCTTTATTTACACTCAGCCAATCAGATTTCAGAAGCAGAAGTTTTCTAACACAGTGTTTAGAATGGCGTGTGGGATTTTAGAGCAGCAGTGCAGCTGTCGTCAGTCCTGCTCATTGGAAGCACATTAGTATGTTTCCCGTGCTCTGGCACACCTGATTAGCTAAACTCATCAACTAATTATCAAACCCTTCATGAGCTGAGTCAGGTGTGCTAGAGCTGGGGCCAACATGCGGGCCAGGGGTCCCCAGGAAAAATACACCCACTGTGGTGTATTTGTTGTTGTAGCAACTAAATCTGTCACTCTTCTTGGACGAGGTTCTGCTGCTGTGTGGAGAAGAAATGAGGTTACATTCTCAAGGCTAATCTACACTGATCTAAAAGATGCACGGCTGACTTATCGGGGTCTGGAATTAAAGAAGGGCTTCATGGGTAAGTGTAGCTTTCAGTGGCCACAACTTGACTCTGAAGGCCGGAGCACACCTACAGCGAACTAACACAAGTGCCGGTTTGGTGTGCCATGGCTATTTTTGTTTGTTCAATTCATGTTTGTCCATGTTTGATGAAATTTGGTTGGTCGGCCTCGAGTTAGAACACATACAGAGTGGTGTATCCACAGAAACTCAGCTTACACAGCACGGTATGCATCTTGTTTTTGCTAAGCAAAGACGTGCTGGCTCTCTTTCTACCATTCCAAACCAAGCCATTGGATTAAGTTCATTAAGGTTTAGCGAGACTGAAGCAGGACTAAAGGCTGTTACACGCTGGACGTGGCTTGACTTTGTGGAATCGTTCGCACTGCGAAAACTAAACAGGTCAATCGGGCAGAACGTCCATGAGGAACTCAGTTAAAATTCAGTGATTGTAATAAACTCTTGTTGTCGTTTGGATGAACTGTCTTGTCGATGCTGTTCCTATTGCCTTGCTACTATTGCACCCCTGACACTGTTTATTTGTTAATGAATGGTCACATTGCACATTGCAGTTTCTATACAGTGGTGCTCATGGGAGCCAGAGGTTACCGCGTCTGCAACACAAATATAACCGTTTTATTTCCTTTCCTATAGCACCAGTGATCCTACACGTGTCTTAGGGGTTTAATATGGACTGTTGATGATTGTTAAATGCTGAAGACCTGTTTTTTATGGGTACAGGATAAATGGATATTAAAATTGCTTTGCTTTAAATTTGCTGCTGCATCACTGCACCCCTGACACCAGTTGTTGTTACTGAAAGGCAACATTGAAAACAGGTAAGCAGCCAACCTTTTGATGTCGATTGATGTGGGTATATTAGTGTTATGTGGGGTGTGGTACGCTGTTTGAGTGAATTAAATGCAGGATTTAAACACTTATACTACCTCTCAAAAGTTTGGGATCACAGTGAAATGTTCTTGTTTTCAATGGAGTATCTTCTTCCTTAACACATCAATGGACTGACGGGTCTCTAAAGAAAGTTGTTTATTTCTGGTCATTTTGAGTCGGTCAGCAAGACATCAACTGCTGATGCTTCAGATACTAAACTAACCTAGAATGTTGTTCTCCCTTTTATACTCACTTATTAGTAGAATGTTTTTCAGCTGTGCATCACAATTGAGCAAGAGTGTCCTAACAACCAATTAGACCAATAACATCCTTAACTTGGATTGGCGGCCGTACCAGGAGATTTAGTCAGAGGACTGAGAATTGCTGATAATAGGACTATATGCAAAATAAGGCGCTATACAAAAATAGGCTTTAATACAAACATTTTATTCTTTAAAAATAATCTGATACACTTACATTAATTGTGAAATGGACAATATTGTTTGTGAATTGCATGAAAATTGCATGCATTGCATGAAAATTACATGAAATGAAATTCTAAAGTGATCCTAAACTTTTGAGCGGTAGTGTAGTTAAAAAAGTTTTGAAAACATAAAGAAAATAATTATCCGGGAGTGCTGGAGACAACCCAAACCAGAACTAGCCGAACAACACCGTATTTCATAAAACAAAAAGGTAAACAATGATGTCATCTATAACATGTTTGAGGTGAAATCCCTCTAATCTTGGTGAAACTTTGATATTCATCATTATGTCCTGCATTACTGTGACCAAAACGTATTTACACATTGTTCACCACATAAACATCCCAATAAGCCGTAGCAGGAATGTCTGTGATTGGTCCGGATCCCCACAGCATAACATTTTTAATTTTCATATTGAGGTCCTTTGAGATATCAGCAGGCAAGCCTTGAATGGCTTATTGTTTTTTGTATTAAACTGTGACAAAATACAGTCTAATTAAAAACTTCAGTGTTTGAGAAATATGTTAATTTATTGTGATTACTAATCACAGTCAACATTTTCTCCAGACACCAGGCTGTTGTTTTTTGATAACTTGGTGCATTAAGCATTTTCAAAAGGCTACAAATGCTCAGCCAATCAGATTTTAGTAGCAGAACTGTTTCCTAACACAGGATTTTCCAGTGCAGCTGCTGTCAGTCCCGCTAATAAAAGTTATTAAATGTGAATGTGAGCGTTCTTACTGGTACTCAGATGAGGAATGGCCATGTGAATATTAGTGACATTATATTTGCATATATATTGGTTGATGGTAAGCCGGTGGTGCATTGTTACCACTGTAATCTGTGTTGGGTTGTTCCAGCCTCGGTTAGGGTGGGTCTTAAAATATAAAGAGTTTGACTCCTGGATGTTAGCTGAAGAGCTGCAAGGCTCAACCTAAGAAGCACAGTTGTTTTGAAACTTCATCAGTGCTGTAAATATGTGTATGGTTAGCGCTGAGTGACAGAGAGCTACTGAACTTACCTGGACATCTGTGCAAGTTTATTTAAAGGCCAACCCAAAGCTTCCGTCCCTCTCAGAGCCTCACACTACTGGTGACATTGTGTCCCATGATCCATGGTGACGTCGGTGCATTACAACAAAGACACTTACGTGAACATCAGTGCACGTGTTCATGTATTCAGATACAAAGATATTCATTATAGTACATGTTTACTGAATAATAATTAAATATGAAATTAAAAGAGCAGACATTTTCAGTTTTTTTGAGACTGTACAGACGTTGTGTGCTGATAATAATATAATATTTTTATACGGATTTATATTTTTGTACGGATTCAGCTCACCCATGACCCCGACTAGTGGGATAAAACAGAAGATAATGGATGGATGGATGGATGGATATCTGCACTGTACTGATGCTGATACATGAAAATTCATACTAGCTACAAATCCAGCATAGTAGCGTGCAGAAAGCTCCAGTCATACATGGTGAATTTAACAAAATAAAACAATAAAATCAAGGTAATACAACAACAAACATCAAACAAACAACAATAATATGAATACAATTATAAAATAAATTAATAAATTGATATATATATATAAATTATTAATTAATTAATTTATTTTTTGCTGCTGTCAATAGGGATGTACACATGGCATGACTCCTCTGGCAGAAGGTTTAAATGAGTGGTTTCTTATGGGTGGAGTCCATTATTAGGCTTATCGTATTCATGTTAACTGAGAAATGTAGTACTCTGTATGTGTTAGTGTTAGCAATAAAATTAATAAAAAATAAAATGCAGTGGCGCAGCATGTTCTACTCCTATGATGTACAGTGAACATGTCCTTGAATATCTGAATATTTGTCCAGTGCCAATTTTTTATTAACTCCAGTATCATCATACAGCCTTAGTTCTGTCATGAGATTCTGTAGACATTGTGTTTTGAAGCACAGATAGAAAACACGGGCCAGGTTGATGTTTTGGAACGCGTCCTCTCTCCTTCCCGGCTTTTGAACCTGTGTTTGGATGTGGACCAACAGCTACTTTGTCTTTCTGAATCGTGTTTTGACAGCTTGTCAGATTGTGTAGAGAATGTGGAAGACGGTCACCTCAGCTGCACTGTGCTTTGGTCTCTGAAAAGGTACAAATGCAGTGCAGTGTTTACACATTCACACACAGACAGGCCATATTTACTTTTTTAGTGTGATACCATGAAATCATTCACGCTGTCCTAATAAGAAACTTTCCTGAGGAAAACTTCAAGCTTTGAAAACTTCTGAAATGTTCTTGTTCTATGAAAATGAAGCCTTTTTTACTTGTGCCTAATGTACCATCTGCTGTAAAGTACGAGAAGAAGTCTGGATTTATTGTGTTTGAACTTAAGATGGCACTGATTGGTTGCCAGTGATCTGTACCAATATTAATAGAAAATGCTGGATTGAATATGGGGAAACAATGAATTCAGTCCAATCGTGTTACAAATCTAACTTGAAATAGCACATAGTTGCACTGTGTGATGTGATATCACGTGTGGGGTAGAGAGTTTATGTAGTTGTACCTGTTATACCTGTTTGTAGTAGTTCATCTTAAAGTTAACCTGAAATCGTAATTGACCATATGTTAGTTTGTGTTTCGGGTTTTAATGGTAATCTTTGATTGAAGTATAATGACATTTACTTGATCTCAGAAAATGTTCAGTTTTGATTACATCACCAATAAATGTCATGTTTCATCACCATCCCCACCTGTCATCAAACAAAATGCTCATCTATCTCAGGGACCTTCCCTGACACTATGTTTCACTCAGAAATATGTAACAGTACAGACAGAAAATGAAATTCACATTGACTTTAAGTGCTTTAATTAGAAAAGGCTTGTAAATATAGGGATATAAGAATATATTAATACACTTTAGTATCACAATGTTATGTTTTGTGCTACTGTATCGATTTTCCAAAACACAGTATAAATTTTTACCTCACATACCAAAATTGGTGACAGACATTGGTTAATTCTGTGCTGTGTTTAAACCCCCAATTGTTCTATCTTTAGCCATGATACTCCACGACTCCAATGTAAACAAGTAGTGTAAGGGCGCATTGCTAAAATTAGCATTAGCAAGCCTTGTGCTGTCACAGATCCTACAATGAAGTTTTCCAATGTATGTTCCTTTCATCATATACTACATTGAATCATGCATAACTTGTGCATCATATGTAGGATATCACCAGGTTCTTGGAGCCCAAGCTTAGTAGTTCTTGGATTGGTATTGGTAATGGAGTTGATTGTGTAAACATTCTGTATCGAGAGGTTTAAGTGTGCACTTCTGATATTTTCCCATTTGTTTTAAAGTCAGACAGTGAGACACATGGCAAAAATATCAAGGATGGTTTTCTTTATATAAAATATAACACAATAAATTGTGATTAAATGCAGTCATGGAAAATGTTTTAATTCTGCTCACAAACACAGATGTGGTTCAGTTTTTTAGTGACCCGTGAGCGAAAAGAACATTCACATTCATTTTATAAGAACATATAAAATTAAAACAAGGTTCTGTCATTGCTGACATCAACTTGGATCTGTCAGGTCATGTAGGTTGGTTCTTGGGTAATATATGTAGTAAGCTGGCTGCAGATATTATATGTAACACTTCCAATATAAGGCATCCAATGAAGACTTGGTCCAGTGCTTGCGCTCTCTGGCAATTCCTGGAAGTATGTGAAATTTTCAGTTATAATTGAAAACATAAGTGCCTCTTTAAATAGCAGTGGAGCTATTCAAGAGTAGCATGGCTTTAATTGAACCTGAACCTCGCAATCTTTCCGATGCCATGATACTGGTCTACCACTGGATTATTAATGAGAATTTGATCGAGGCATCTGTGGTTATTTTCTGCACATGCTCTTGAAACTGTACCCCAAAGACAGCCGATGAAGTGTGTGTGTGTGTGTGTGTGTGTGTGTGCACGTGTGTGTGTGTATCTGCTCAAGCCACTGAAACTGCTTACACTGCACAATACCTTATCTCTGCCTGCCCTTTTCAGTAAATTACGAGTCCGCGTCACCCTCTCCCTCGCTTAATCCCAAGGTTACCCATCCTTGTCTGTGACCCGCTGAGTATCCAGCAGGAAACCAGCTGAGGAATTACTCCTGTCCGATAGCATCAGGCCACACTTAGTTACAGGCCGATGACTGCGAATAATGGAAGTGTATGGGATTGAGCCCAATCATGCGACAACCCCATATTCAGAATTTCTTTATTGTTACTTTAAACCCACACGCAGTGTCGGTTTAGCATTACTTTAAAACTCAACCTCAGTATTCATTTAGTATTCCTAGTGCATTCCTTTAGTATTTTTAAAACCCACTTTCAGTTTAACCCTATTTATTTAATCACAACATTCAGTATTCATTTAGTATTCCTTCAGAATCCACATTCATTATTCCATTAACATTCTTTCAAAACTCAGTTTTCATGTATTATTCCACATTTATTCTTTTTAGTATTCCTTTAGTGCCCACAATCAGTTAGACCCATTCCCCTTAAACACCACACTCAGTATTCATTTAGTAAGCCAAATGTGTTCCTTCAGTATTCCCTTAAAGCCTACATTCAGTTAAACCTCATTCATTTAAAACCGAGTATTCAGTATTCCATTATTATTCCTTTAAAACTCAAATTCATCTATTATTCCAAGTGTGTTCATTTAGTATTCCATTAAAATTCTAATCAGTTTAAGCCCCATTCCTTTAAACTCCATGCTCAGTATTCCTTTTGTATTCCTCTAAATCCTGCATGCATTAATCATTTACTATTCCAAGTGTATTCCTTTGGTATTCCTTTAAAACCCACTTTCAGTTGAATCCTATCCACTTAAACTCCACGTTTAGTAATCCAGTAGTATTTCTTTAAAATTCAAAATATACTTTAGGTATTCCTTTAAAACCCACTTTCAGTTGAATCCTATCCACTTAAACTCCACGTTTAGTAATCCAGTAGTATTTCTTTAAAATTCAAAATATACTTTAGGTATTCCTTTAAAACTCACTGTCATTATTTGTTTAGTATCTCAAGTGTATTTCTTTAGTATTTCTTTGAACGACACAATTAGTATTTCCTTAGTATTCCTTTAAACAACACAATCAGTATTCCTTTAGTATTCCTTTAAATCCCACACACAGTATTCCTTTAGTATTCTTTTAAATCCCACACACAGTATTTCTTTAGTATTCCTTTCAATCCCACACACAGAATTCCTTTAGTATTCCTTTTAATCCCACACACAGTATTCCTTCAGTATTCTTTTAAATCCCACACACAGTATTCCTTTAGTATTCTTTTAAATCCCACACACAGTATTCCTTCAGTATTCCTTTCAATCCCACACACAGTATTCCTTCAGTATTCTTTTAAATCCCACACACAGTATTCCTTTAGTATTCTTTTAAATCCCACACACAGTATTCCTTCAGTATTCTTTTAAATCCCACACACAGTATTCCTTCAGTATTCTTTTAAATCCCACACACAGTATTCCTTCAGTATTCTTTTAAATCCCACACACAGTATTTCTTTAGTATTGTTTTAAATCCCACACACAGTATTTCTTTAGCACTCCTGTAAACCTCACACTACGTATTCTTTTAAATCCCACATCCAGAATTCTTTAAAACTCCAAAATCAGTATTCCTTTAGTATTCCTTTAAATCCCCCACACAGTATTCCTTTAGTATTCTTTTAAGTTCCACACACAGTATTCCTTTAGTATTCTTTTAAATCCCACACACAGTATTCCTTTAGTATTCTTTTAAATCCCACACACGGTATTCCTTTAGTATTGTTTTAAATCCCACACACAGTATTCCTTTAGTATTGTTTTAAATCCCACACACAGTATTCCTTTAGTATTCTTTTAAATCCCACACACAGTATTCCTTTACTATTCTTTTAAATCCCACACACAGTATTCCTTTAGCACTCCTGTAAACCTCACACTAAGTGTTCTTTTAAATCCCACATCCAGAATTCTTTAAAACTCCACAGTGTTCCTTTAGTATTCCTTTAAATCTCACACTCAGTATTCCTTTAGTATTGTTTTAAATCCCACACACAGTATTCCTTTAGTATTCTTTTAAGTCCCACACACAGTATTCCTTTAGTATTGTTTTAAATCCCACACACAGTATTCCTTTAGCACTCCTGTAAACCTCACACTAAGTGTTCTTTTAAATCCCACATCCAGAATTCTTTAAAACTCCACAGTGTTCCTTTAGTATTCCTTTAAATCTCACACACAGTATTCCTTTAGTATTGTTTTAAATCCCACACACAGTATTCCTTTAGCACTCCTGTAAACCTCACACTAAGTATTCTTTTAAATCCCACATCCAGAATTCTTTAAAACTCCAAAATCAGTATTCCTTTAGTATTCCTTTAAATCCCACACACAGTATTCCTTTAGTATTCTTTTAAATCCCACACACAGTATTCCTTTAGTATTCTTTTAAATCCCACACACAGTATTCCTTTAGTATTCTTTTAAATCCCACACACAGTATTCCTTTACTATTCTTTTAAATCCCACACACAGTATTCCTTTAGCACTCCTGTAAACCTCACACTAAGTGTTTCTTTAAATCCCACATCACATCCAGAATTCTTTAAAACTCCACAGTGTTCCTTTAGTATTCCTTTAAATCTCACACTCAGTATTCCTTTAGTATTGTTTTAAATCCCACACACAGTATTCCTTTAGTATTCTTTTAAGTCCCACACACAGTATTCCTTTAGTATTGTTTTAAATCCCACACACAGTATTCCTTTAGTATTGTTTTAAATCCCACACACCGTATTCCTTTAGCACTCCTGTAAACCTCACACTAAGTATTCTTTTAAATCCCACATCCAGAATTCTTTAAAACTCCAAAATCAGTATTCCTTTAGTATTCCTTTAAATCCCACTCACAGTATTCCTTTAGTATTCTTTTAAATCCCACACACAGTATTCCTTTAGTATTGTTTTAAATCCCACACACAGTATTCCTTTAGTATTGTTTTAAATCCCACACACAGTATTCCTTTAGTATTCTTTTAAATCCCACACACAGTATTCCATTAGCACTCCTGTAAACCTCACATTCAGTATTTTTTTTAATTCCACATCAAGAATTCTTTAAAACTCCACAATCAGTATTTCTTTAGTATTCCTTTGAACGACACAGTGTTACTTTAGTATTCCTTTAAATCCTACACCCAGTATTCCTTTAGCACTCTTGTAAACCCCACACTCAGTATTCTTTTAAATTCCACATGAAGAATTCTTTAAACGACACAATCAGTATTTCTTTAGTATTTCTTTAAATCCCCCACACAGTATTTCTTTAGCACTCTTGTAAACCCCACACTCAGTATTCTTTTAAATCCCCACCAAGAATTCTTTAAAACTCCAAAATCAGTATACCTTTAATATTCCTTTGAACGACACAATCAGTATTTCTTTAGTATTCCTTTAAATCCCACACCCAGTATTCCTTTAGCACTCCTATAAACCCCACAATCGGTATTCTTTTAAATTCCACATCCAGAATTCTTTAGAACTCCACAATCAGTATTCCTTTAATATTCCTTTGAACTACACAATCAGTATTTCTTTAGTATTCCTTTAAATCACGCACCCAGTATTCCTTTAGCACTCCTGTAAACCTCACACTCAGTATTCTTTTAAATCCCCACCAAGAATTCTTTAAAACTCCAAAATCAGTATTCCTTTAATATTCCTTTGAACGACACAATCAGTATTTCTTTAGTATTCCTTTAAATCCCACACACAATATTCCTTTAATATTCCTTTAAACGACACAATCAGTATTTCTTTAGTATTCCTTTAAAACTTCACAATCAGTATTCCTTTAATATTCCTTTGAACGACACAATCAGTATTTCTTTAGTATTCCTTTAAAACTTCACAATCAGTATTCCTTTAATATTCCTTTGAACGACACAATCAGTATTTCTTTAGTATTCCTTTAAAACTTCACAATCAGTATTCCTTTAATATTCCTTTGAACGACACAATCAGTATTTCTTTAGTATTTCTTTAAAACTCCATTATCAGTATTCCTTTATTCCTTTGAACGACACAATCAGTATTTCTTTAGTATTCCTTTAAATCCCGCACCCAGTATTCCTTTAGCACTCCTGTAAACCTCACACTCAGTATTCTTTTAAATCCCCATCAAGAATTCTTTAAAACTCCACAATCAGTATTCCTTTAATATTCCTTAGACCTAAAACCAGTATTTCTTTATACCTGACATTCAGCATGTGTTCAGTTAGTTTCTAGCAGTGAGGCTTTAAAGACCTGATGCCTGAGAGACTGAAAAGCGGAGCAGCTGTAATGGTGTCACGGATCACGCTGTTCCATATGAACGCATGCGAGGGCAAAGATAGCTCACGACTTAAAGCAGCTAATAGTCTGTCTGTTTTTGTTTCTTGTCTGTTTTATTCATCATTTGCAACTCATCGCACACACACAAGCTCTAAACTCCACCACTTCCTACAAGCTTCTTGCTTCCACTGTTGCTAGGCAACCCTGAGCCATCGCTAAGCGCTGCATTAATTAGCGTTTTGGATTTGAATACAATCGTTATCGCCTGCTGGAACTGTGGCGGCTGGCGTATTTGCATTCAGCTTAAAGATTTCGCGGCGGTCACTGCTCAGGATTTCTCCGTCATTCTTAACACCTTGAAGGTGTGGATTCAAATCAGCAAACAACACAGGAGCGCCGAACAAGTGCAGAAACCATGTACAATCTGCATTAATGGGCACCACGAGGGAGCAGCTGTGGCACGTCAGCCCACGCAAAGCCTTCAGTTAATGTGACTACACATCACCCCCCAACACTCCCGCCATAATACTGGGATCAGCCAGTGTTCAGATTTTTGCCTAATTGGTATTCTGATCGCACAGCCAGGATCTATGTTTTTCTTGACAGCCAGAGAGGCATCGAGCCCTTTTCCCTTTTACGGCAGCTGAGTGGCTCCTGGAATGCCGCCACCAGGAGGATGGGATTTCAGGAGCGTGAACCAAGCCCAAAAAGCTCAAGCAGAACAAACCAATCCAAAGCAATTAGGCTAAAGCCTCTTCCATTCCACACCCTGTCTCTATGGGGCTACGCTTTCTTTTATAGTCCCCTAATTTCTAGGTATGAAGCAGGTGAGTGTGAGGCATCAACTTCAAAGTACTAAGTAATTATTTTGGGTCACATGATGGTGAGTTCCAAGTTCATTTAGTGCCATTAACTGGGAAGTATGTGGTACCAAATTCACAGAACTGCATAGTTATTTTGGGTAAGCAGTACTGGGTAGGTACATTGTATGAAAAAAAAGAGTGTACTATATACCTCATACCTTACATACTACATCCCTGTCTATTACCTAGAAATGAACGAATGCTATGGAACCCTGCTGGTGACATCCTAACTAATGCATGGGATCAGGGAACCTAGTGCTTGGCAATAAAGGCACAGTAAGCATTCTGGAGAACAATATAGTTAACATTTAAACTCAACAATAAAACTATTACACCCCTTCCCTCAGTGCTTCTTCAGAAGTTCCACCCCCCAAAATCTATGGTTGTGCGATGCCAAGGTGAATGGCGATAGGCTGGCACACTTGTTTTTGTTATCTTTGTGGCTATAAAAATTTTCACAAGTACTTGATATAATGTTAGAGTGAACAACTACACAGCAAGTCGTTTAACTAATGTTAGCTAGGTCGTGGGTTAGCCAACTGTCACAGTTCCTGCTGTAAGGCTAACTAGTTACTATGACAGACATTAGCACACAGGACAAAACATTACTGACCTGTTGGTTCTGTGAAACAGCTAAATTAACGCCTTGGCTTAGACTGTTTCCCATTCCACCCTAAATGGGGCGCCTCAGGGACCAGAATGGAATTGCTACTCAATTTACACTGGGATAGTCGAAATGTCAGCTTGAAATGGCCTCGTCTGATCTGCCAATGTATTTCTTAATTTTTGTTCTTCAGATCTTCACCTCTTTGGCTGTTTCTTGACCATCTCTCCTTCTTGACAATGTGTGGAGTTCCCTTTGTTCATTTCCTGTTAACCGCTGAGCATGAACCCTGGATTTTATTTCCCATCACATGCACAGAACAGACACATTACGAACCATGAGGAGATATTTGCTGGCTTTGGCAGTGTATTGAATTGAAATCACTCATTGCATCCAGTGCATAGACACAGACAAGTGGGAACGGGATAGTTGAATCATGAATACACTTAGTAAGGGGTGGGAACAAGATAAACAAGTGGGCATAGTTGTGGGCATAACTTTGGTAAACATGAGAACAGGATCCTTATTTGTAACTGGTACTTGGAAAGGTTTCGGAAGGGAATCCTAATGCAGGACATGACTAACTAAGGCATTGGAACGCCTTTGACCACAGTTTAGACAGACATGAGAACAAGATAATTTAGTTTTGATAGTTAAGTCATGTCAACAAGTCAGTAAGGTATTGAAATGCGATAGTTAAATCATGGCCACAATTTATTACAGCTTGAAATTCGATAACTTAGTATTATTATGTATGTCGTTCCCGCGCCTTGCAATTCTATTTCCAGTTAGTGAGTATGCAGTACTAGTATGTTGAGTATAGTAGAGTATATTTGGCCATGTGTTATGTTTATTAAGAAGGCAAATTTAACTTCTAAAGTAGCAATTATTCTTTCTATGGCTTTTCTGGGACCTTTACATTTACTTCAGACAACAGTCTTTTATTTTGTGCCATCATTTTACACCATATCACTCACACAGTACTTGCAGATGTTTCCATTATGTTTTTGTACTTAATGTGCTATGAACCTTTTTGTCATTTTAGTGTAATTCCAGTGTAAGTTGGTTACACAGTCTTGGTACTTACCTTCATTTTACCCCAAATAATGACATAGTACATTGGAGTTTGCACCCCACACTTATTTGCTATACATGTACAATGATTTTAGCTAAAAGAATCATGTATTATCTAATACCTTGTGTTTTAATGTGGTCAGTACCTGCAGCTTTGGGACTGTAAAAGAAAACTTGACCCCCTCTAGCACTGCAGCCAGAAGCTGACTAACAAGTGTGTGATGGGTTGCTCATGCTGTGGCCAGAATAGTAAACTACAACTGCCAGGAAGGACTGTACTGTTATTGTGCTTTAGTTTTTATTCGTTTTGGAAACACTACATACCAGTAATTGAACCCAAGAAATGCTTCCTCCTCCTGCCAAGCTTTTTCAGTGTCCTTATTTTATCCTTGACCCAGTTAATATAAAGCTAGCCCTTAACCAATGACCATTCAAAAAATATATACCCTCGTCTCACACTGTAGCCTGTAGCACTGAAGCCAGGCAACTCCCGGTCGCTTCAGAAGTCCAGCACGTGCTGAAATTTCCCAGCATCACCTCCCAAACAAAACACAGGAAGCCGCACTGTGACGGGACGGTAAATTGTGCTTCCTCTTAGCGCCCGCAGTGCAACAGTTTATTGCTGCCGCCATTGTCAGGCTTGGGAAAATCCAAGACAAAGACTGATGTTGTTCTACAGCAGTGATCTGTACAGTGTTGTTATTACAGGCGCAACAGCAAAGACTTTTTTTTTCTTTAATTGATATTGTCATTAATATCTTTTAATCTATTCTATATTCTGTGTTATTCTGTGTTATTGTTTTTAAAGGCTCATTTAATGTCACACTTTTGTAGTGGCCTATCACAAGTACGTGTCAACTGTCATCGATAAAAATAGTGTTTTATGAGCCTAACATTTATATAAGCCTACACTACTTATCAAAAGTCTGGAATCAGTTGACATTTTACTGATTATTATTTATTACTTTTTTCAATATTACCTTATAAAGTGAATAGTATATACGGTATACAGTAACGTATACAATAGACTTGACATCCCACATCATGTTATGTGTTTGGGATTACTTGAATGACGAGAAGTGGCGAGAAAGTGGAAGTATATCCCTGTAGGTTTCTTTTGAGAAACTAAAAGCTAGTCAGAAAGAACACACTAAATACTGATGGACTGATTAATTTACTGTTAAATAAAAGAGGAGTCTCTGACTTTTGCATTGTACTGTATATAGAGTAAAGAATAGAATCCTAAGGTTCACTGAATTATCTCATATATTGCTAGAATATTGTAGAGCCTTAAATGTTCTGATGGTTTGTGCAATTTCTGGAATAGCGTGGAATTCTTAAAAGTCTATTCCAGACATGAAAAGTCAGGGGATGTGACCATGTTTTGAGCAAAGTCATGGAGCATCACCGTGTTTTTGTTGGTATTGTCTTCTAAATTTGAGTTGCCTTTTATCAAATAATTATACTTTCACGCGTTTCTCGCACTGTTATTTCTATGCCTGTTTATCCTCTTCCCACTTGTCAACGGCTGACAGTCAGAGGCAGCGTTCCGAGAGAATATAACAAGGCAAACTTTCCAAGAGAATGTAAGTAAGAATGTATGGCCGGGCTTTGTCTGTCTCCCAACTTGGGGAACGGGCGATATGGCTCTACAATAATATCATGATATTTCATGGTATTTTTGCGATAGCGATACTCTTGGCGATATGACAAAACATTGAATTAAAAAAATATATTTCAAGAATACACTACTGCACACCCCTAACTGAGATATTAAAAAAATACAAGAATCTTCATCAGATTGTAACAGAAGTCAATGATCCAGAATGTCACAGTACCAAATAACACACTACCAATCTCCATATATTCAGGACTGAAGTAAAAAGAATTATACTGAACAGATAAAATCTGTCTCTAGTAGATATATAATGGGAAATGAGAAAAGTGTAAATGTTTCTTTTGCTAAAAACAGTAAAAGTAGTACCCTGATGTGATAATTAGTGATGGGTGATATGGCACGATATTTCAGGGTATAATATCTTTACCATATTCAGAAATGTTGGCGATATTATTGTGTATGATACGATATGGCACACCCCTACTCCCAACAAGGACGCCTGTTTTTCTGTTTATTATAGGTCGTGGAAACTCGACTTGATAGTCAAGAAAAAGGAAAAAGTCAGGGAATTATTTTGTATTTGACTCAGAGTGGGGTGCCTATACTTTTGTAGAGTGGTTTGACTAGTTTAGTCTCAACATCTCTTTGGATTGACCAAATGGATTGTATATGCTTTTGATTTGGAAGTTGTTGGGGTAAGTTGTAGAGCACTCAGTGATGTGTGCATATATTCAGTAGCATCAAGAACTTCTGTTTCTGACGTATGCTGAAGGACAAAGCACATGACCTGAAGTCCAAACCCAGCATAGAAACTTAAATATCAAGCAGAAGATGAGAAAGAGAAAGCAAGAAAGAGAGAGAGAGGGGTTAGACACGGGCCAATTATTCAGAAGTCTGCACGAGTCAAAAGGAAAAGTGAATAGGAGCTCCTTTTTTTTAGCTTGCAGAACAAACGGGTGAGGTTCTTTTTGAAGATGTGTGGACGCTTTGATTTCACACTCTCCATTAAGTCTGCTCAGCCCCTCAGCTGTGGAGATAGGACGTACAGCCGTAGTGCTCCACACCCTTCAGCACCTCTCCTTTCAACCCTGCCCATGCTTCTTTGAAATGGGAATGCTGTATTATTTTTTTTTTCAGCCATATTTATTCATACCTTGACCATGGAGCAGCAACTAAGTCTTTCAGTGCTGTCATGTTCGCCACTTGGGTTTCACCACCTTGTGCATGGACATGTAGAAAGTAGAGTGGGGCTATTTAATTCCTTATTTAGGCTTATTAATTGTCAGGGGTGTCAATTATAGAAAGTATTTAATGTGTCATTATGCAAGAATTGATATTATTTCATAAATACAATTTCAATTTACACTTGCAGGATCCAAACTCCAGTTGGCATGCATGCGCGTCACGCAGGCATATGGCTGCTACAGTTTACACTCGCTGTTTGGCTGTTTAATGTGTAAATAGCTGAAATCACTAGTGATATCTCTAGCGTGCATATGCCTGCATGATACACATGTATACGAAGAGGAGTCGGAATTTATCACAACACCTTTAAGGAAGAAAAGGTACCATGTCGACTTCCAAATATTGGAATATTACAGCATTTTTCTGGGCTAGCTTCTTCTAGCTAGCTGAAGTAGTTGGTGGTATGTGATATGGTGCCGTACAGCACTCTCGCAAGGGGTCTCATGCCACTCCTCCAAAGTTATATAGCTCTATAGACAGAGATGTTATGTTGAAGCTGTTAAAATATAAAATTGTTTCATAATTATCCTCTATTATCTTCTATAATTGTTATATGATATATGTAACTATAGCAACAAATTGCAGTACAGCACAGGAAATGTAGAGGACTGCACTGTCTCGGTTGTTTCACAGTACCCTAAAGGAAGAAATTGCTGTTGCAGAGACAGAACCAGAGCTCCTGTATAAGCCCGATCAAAGGAGCTCATGACTACTCTAGTCCTAGACTCGGTGTGCTGCATTGCCTCATCCACTTCATCCCCTCCCCGTCTACCAAGGCATCAAGAGCAGCCTGGGCAGCAAGTCCTGGCAGCTAGTTAAACACACCCCAAATAGAGAGTCTTACAGCAGTGGCACTATAGAGTGAAGTTTTTTCACTTTATAAACCAGCAAACTCCTGTTTGATGATGTGTCTTGAAGGTGATGAGAGCTTTTGTAAAACTTCAAGGCGGCCCAGTAGTTGTTGACCAGCTGGTCTGAATTAGTTGTTTTCTCCGCTGGCTGGCGATTGCAGAAGGAAGCCAGATAGATAACAGTGCAGACACAAAAATGTATTATATGCATGTATTAATCAGCCTCCACACAAAGTTGCAGTGGTAGGAGTCCGTTGTTGTCCCAATTGTTGTTTCACATTTTGCATAATGCATGATGGGTATTGTAGTGAAAGAATTCTGTCAAACTGACGAGGCTGTTGGATCAGATCAAGCTTGTTCAGGTTCAGAATAGTCACAATGTCCTAGTAGTCTGAAAAATGTTGGCTGGAATTGCTGAAAGGTGGGCATTTAGTGAAATGGCCAGAATTTCTCGCTGGTGTGAAAAGTACTTGGCTTCTCTGTTGTCTGCATAAGGGGTGAATGAGTCTCACTCTTATAGAATCATGACATATTCCTGGAATCATTCCTACCTTAACACACTCTGATGAAGAGTAGATGTGTTTGAAATCTCTCTCTCTTTTACAGAAACACTGCACTATGTAGTGCGTCAACGATTTTGTGGAGTTTGAAGCCTGAACACTAAATTTCTGTCGTTTTATTGTTGTTCACTCAGCTACACAGCAATCACTATGTAGTAGTAAAAGAGTCAACAAGTAAACCATAGCAGACATATTGTTTGAATGGTGATGCCACGACAGGGTGAAATGCAAGATGGTTAAATAGTCACCCCTTGATCTGCAACGTTTTTATTCATCTTATCTTATTACCCAGTAATAGCTTTGAATTACTTGGAAATATGTGACTTGTATGTTGTTTTGTAGCCTCATGAATGCTGTACTTCAATAAAGTCTCGCCTATTAGGCTAACACATGTTATGTAGTTATGAGAGAGCAGTTTAAAGAGTTAATCAAATGATAGTCAATGGATTACCTTCATTAACATTGTTCACATTCATGGAATTTTGGCAAATGTTCTCATCCAGAGTGACTTACAGTTTACGTGTACTCTAGTAGTGAATGTATTGTTGAAAGTCTTGCCCAAGGACTTATTGGTAGAGTGTAGGGTGGTTACCCAGGTCTACAGCATGGAGGACTGCGGTGTAACCCACAACAATATACTAACCACTTCTTGCTAGCAGTAAATTAAAAGCACTGAGAAAAACAGTAATGGAGAGTAGAAAGCAAAAACTCTACTCTTTGTTGTGACCCACATTTATTACGGTGTGCATGGTGTTCTTTAGATATCGAGTAACTTGTGAACCGCATTTTCGCAGCTTGTTCTGTTTCTTAAATGACTTCAACCACAGCGCTCCTGAGCTTATACTTCTCATTAGTGCCTAATTGTTTTAGCATTCCCTGGAAAAGAATAAGCTCCTCTATAAAGAATACCTGATCAAACGCTCGTTTCCCTTACATAACAAGGAGAAAATTTAATATGTACAGTATCTGAGGCTTTTTCCTCTTACGTAAGCTCATTGTACGTCTGTAATTGAGGCACATAAGCGCTTGTGCTGTTTGTGAGCCATCGGAAAGCGAATTTCTTTCTATGGCTCTTTTGTGCTTTATTTTTTCTCCTTTGCTGTTTATCTCGCCGAGGACTTTCAGGAATCGGCTCTGGGCTGTTTACTTATCCCTACACGATCTCTAAGTAAACTGTGTTTTTTACTCTGAAGACGAGCTGCCTGGGAAAACCATAATAGCCTTGTTTTGGGCCCTTTAGCTTGAGCTTAGTCTGTAGAACATGTCCCGCTGGCCCAGAGTAGGCCCTTAGGTACTGCCTTCAGCTGGGAGGGGAATAAAGCAGTTAAGTACTTCATCTAAGCAAGGTAGTGGTGCTATCAGTATGTGCTCTTCAGCATAATGCTCATTGGTCAGCTTGTGTGCTGGTTTTGTGAGTATTTTTTGTTGGAAGTATTCTTAGTTAGACAGATGCAATAAGATATAGGGTTTCATACCTGGTGAGCTGTTTGCCTTTCTTATGTACTCTACATCTTATACACTCCCCCCACCCCCCATAAAAAACACTCCAGAGCATGTTTACAACAGATGTAGTCATGGTTTCATTTTTCATTTTGTTCAGAGTGTCAAGTATCAGATGGCGGATATCTGACTCATCAGCCAATGGACAGTAGAAATTGGGTGCATGTTTGAAAACAGCCCAGTAAGTGTGGTGGAGGTTTCTGCTTACAGGCCTTGCTTTGAGATCTGCCGAGTTGCTTTTAGGAGAGTGGAAGCAAGGTCAGTGTTTGTGTGTGTATAAATACCAGTGTGTTACTTTTACTGGCCTACTCACACTCACATCCTGAGAATGTGTTAGTCCTGTCCTGAGCATGTGCACTGTGTTCTAGGACCCAACCAATATGTTGGTAGCTGCCTGTTTACTTCTGTTATGTTAATATAAGTCCATTTAAAGTGCACTGTGTACGATTTTATCTTTAGCATGAAAAGCGAACTGAAAAAATAAAAAAAGACACGGGTGAACAAAAGTATCGCTACACCTCAATATTTCAATATTATGTTTTGTGATACCGCATTGATTCTCAGAGGCACAGAAGTTTTGATGTTTAATTGTTTATTTCGTGTTGTGTTCAGTCCTCCAACCGCTAGGTAGCAGTTTTATCATCAGCTATTAGATGTTTCCACTGCATCCTAAACAAGTATCACCCTGTTAAAGCTAGCATTAGTAAACCTGGGTGTACTGTGGTTTTGTGTGTTTTTTAAACTATGATAGTTTTACTAAAACAGATACTAAACAGATCACTGTACCACAGTATAATGAATCACAACTCCTGTACCATGATACATATGATATTGGTAGACCCCACTTAAATAGGGAGTCCTTATGCTGCTGGGAGCTACATGGTTAAACCTGAAAATGTTTTGAATAGTTAATAATAGTAATACTAAAACTAATTTACATCTTATTTACATCACACAAAGCTCAATGTTTAGATCTCAAGCATAAAATCAACATATAATGATAAAGATGTGATAACAGTAGGTAGTTTACCCGTATCCTTGGAAGCCACGCCCTTCACAAATTTCTGTTTGAAAACTTTTTCAGTGCACTCGCAATAGTCCAGGGATCAGCCTACTACTGCTGTTGCTAAGTGTAATTCCACCCAAATCTTGCATTGAGTAGCTTTATACAGAAGAAATTTAAAAACAAAAAAGTAGTATCTTTCAGTGACGGTTATGGGTTTTTTTGGTTGTTAAATTAGGTCCTGAGCAGTTTGCCTGTCTCCAGTGCTTCGCTCAGTAACGTGAAAACAGCCTAACTGCACCTGTGTTTGTGACTCAGTCTAACTGGTGTGTTTGTTGTGGGAAGTGAGTCTCTCCCAGTGCTTGAGAAAAGTACCAGCACATTAACGCAGCCACAGGAAACTGTACAACATTTGCGGCGTTAGTCACGTTTCTTCAGTCAGCCATGACGTGTGGAGAGAAGCTCATGTTGCAGTGCAGTAGTTACTGTAAGGCTGTTACTAATATGAGCTGAGCTGACCCAGCCTAGACCTATGAGGGCAGGGAGAGAGATGCATTGTCGCCCCCCCCATGTAACAAAACGCCTGCTTGGGTTACCTATCTCGTCTGTTTTCCTTGTCCTTGGAAAATTCCAAAGTAAGCTCATTTCATTAGCGCTTTATAAGAGCATCTGCTAAACGACAGTGTAATATGGCCTATTAGTGCCGTTTACCAACGTGCACAGGGGCTGGAATCAGGCTTCCCAGGCAAATCTCCAAGGGGTTGGATTAGACGATTGATCGGTTGGATTGATTTTTTTATTTTTTTTTTTTTTGGGGGGCCGTGGCGAGCCAAAGAGAAATGTTGCCAGCAGAAAGACTGCAGAAATATGTTTTTACTCAGCATATTTTATGATGAACTGGTTATAAAGCAGCACTTTTAGCATAGATTTGCTCTGTTGATGTTTTTTTTTTTGTTTGTACATAATTTTACACTGTTATATTGTGTGAAAGGCGTATGATTAATGGACCAGCAGAAGTGCCCAGAATTAATCAAGAATTAATTCTCTTTCCACTTGCTTTCATTCAAAGATTGTTGGTAACACTCAGTGTAGGGTACTCTTAACCAGGCTACATACAGGTTTATTACTGTTTGTTCCAGTAAGGGCCGTCTGGAATAACATTTATAATAAAAATCAAACATCTACATGTCGTGGCCTGAAGGTTAGGGATCCGGTCTTGTGACCGGAAGGTCGCTGGTTTGATCCCTGGGACCGGCAAGTCACGACTGTAGTGCCCTTGAGCAAGGCACCTGCCCCCAACTGCTCCCCTGGCGCCGTGGATAAGGGCTGCCCACCGCTCCGGGCACGTGTGCTCACCTCCCCCTAGTGTGGGTGTTTCACTGCACGGATGGGTTGTGTCAAATTCCGCTGTGTGCAAATCACATGTGGCTAATCGCAGTTCTAAATTCTAATTCGTCGGCCCTATTAACATCACCTTACAGTAAAGTGTTACCTCTAAATTTAACACGTTGGAGATAAAAGAAAGATCCCAACAGCAACCACACACAACACACAAACACACACACACACACACACACACTTTTTTCCCCTCTATAGTAGCATGACTAGTTTTTAAAGAAGCAGGAAATGTGCCGGTTTATAGTTACACTGCATCAAGCTGAGCATGTAGCAGTTTGAGACTAAGCTCTCATGTCACTGTCTGATTGAGCTCCTGTAGAAACTATCAGCTCTAAAGCAGCAGCTTTCAACGGAGAACCATGGTCCACGAGTGTGCTGTCCACTAGGACTGTGTACTGGCAAGAACCTGGCGATACAGTGCGTATCGTGATACAGCGGTCATGATTCGGTATACCGCAATATATTGCGATATTGCAAGCAGAGTGATATGTTGAGATTTTTCAGATCTTACTATTAAAACACCCCACTATATGAACAGGTTTGCCAGTGCGTCCTTGTGCTACTTGTTAATGTTGGAGTGGAGCTGACAATGGATTACAACACTGCCATCTAGTGCTCAGAAGATTAAACACAACACACAATGATTCGGTGTCTTCCAGGAATCTGTGTTTTTGAGAATTGATACTGTATCACGAAACATAATATCCCGATATTTAATATTTTGATATTTTCTAACACCCCTACTTGTCCACATGTTCCCCTGTTCAATGGGGCTGGAAAACCTGGGCTTGGATGAGTTTTACCAAGGAAGGTAATATAGTAGTTTAAAGGCAGATTACATGCAAAGTTACTGGAGTTTGGAGTTTGTTGTCTTTGTGATAGTGGTCATGGTTCCCTTACTGTAGTTTTTCCCCTAGTTAGTTCTTATTGTACTCCCTTAGAAGGAAATCCTCATACAGAGCACATTGTGTTTCAGTTAGTAACAGAAACTCAGTGAGCCTTTAAGTTAACGACTGAATCGCACTGCAGCTAAATGCCTCTCCCACAATACAAATCTTCCTCGTTTTTTTATTATCACGCCATCCAGAGATAATGAAAATGACAAAACTGTGCCAGCGGAGTTGACAATCAGATAAGCCAGTGAGATCACAACGTTATCCTTCGCGGAGGTGGATAATGTTGTAGTGGGTTGGGGTGGGGGGGGGCGGTCTTTAAAAATGTGTTGCGACTCGAGCAGATTGTTGTAGGCTGTAAAAAGAAAGCGGATATGCTGTTTCAGTTTTAACAAGCATTCCCCCTAATCACACAACAGCCCCCAGCAGCAGAGCGCGAGCTAATCAAGCTGTGAATGAAGACGTGGAACGAATTAGACCTGACCTTGGTTCTTCAGTGGGAGACACAGTGACCCCCCCCCCCCCAAAACCCTTAAGGCCCCTTTGTGCAATCTTTAAAAGAGTCCCCAGAGATGAGAGAAAACTGCACTTATCACTCGTGTGCACAGCAGCAGTTTCCCGCCATGGTGATGCCCCTCCCCCCTGCAGGGAATCCAGAAGATTGCGTCACTGTCGCTGAAGCTAATGGCCAGTGGTGCTGCGGGAGGAGGAAGATGGGCTTCCTATCAGCACACCCGAACTAACAGGAACTCGAGGCAGCTGCTTCATATGGGTGGTACTACCCGATAACACCAGAGTCCTCACTGATTTAAGAACAGCCCTGAGGTTCTTCAGAGTTACAGCACTTTTAAATCAAAAGTTAAAGCAGTGGTTGCCAACCAGTGGCTTCAACCTTTATCCACCACACCTGGTACATCTAGTCAAGGACTTCTAAATGCTGAAATTTGGGTTGGAGTTGGTTGCAGGAGGATGGTGGTTCTCTAGAAGTGGGCTTGCTGACCAAGGCTGGTGGGTTTTTGTACCAAGGAGTGGTTGATGTGGCCAAATATTTTAGGGTATACTTTGCTTTGATATAGGATGTAGATAACTATGCATTAGGGGTGGGCAATTTGGCCCTACAATAATATCACGATATTTCATGGTATTTTTTGCGATAGCGATACTCTTGGCGATATGACAAAACATTGAATAAAAAAAAAAAAAAAAATTTAAGAATACACTACTGCAAAAAAATTTCAATTACATTTTATTATTGCATATGATATGATATGGCACACCCCTAACTGAGATATTAAAAAATACAAGAATTCATCAGATTGTAACAGAAGTCAATGATCCAGAATGTCACGATACTAAATAATACACTCCAAATATCTCCATATATCCAGGACTGAAGTAAAGTGAATGATACTGGACAGAGAAAATCTGTCTCTAGTAGAAATGAGAAAAGTGTGAATTTTTCTTTTGCTAAAAACAGTAAAAGTAGTACCCTGATGTGATAATTAGTGATGGGTGATATGGCACAATATTTTAGGGTATAATATCGTTTACGATATTCAGAAATGTTGGCGATATTATTGTGTACGATACGATACGGCACACCCCTACTATGCAGGTTCTATTTTGATAGAACATAGAACAAGTGTGTTCACAGACACCTAGTCTGTCCGTGTGTGTGTTTTTTCTAATGTGTGTGTATGTGAGTGTTTCACTGCACAGATACGTTACTATCTCAAATGCATATTATCAGAATAGAAAACACAACTCGATTCTACCTGCGGGTGTGCATTCTCCTGTGTTATCTGATGGCATTGGCGCGTCCTTGGTGGAGATGCTTCGGGTGCATTGTGATGTCTACCTGAAGATCATTGAGTCCATGACCAGCTTGAGGAAGAATGTGATGTTTACTCTGAAGACTTTGTATTTGTGCATGCCAAGCGCAAAAAAGGGGTGACCCTTTCACAAACCCCATCTCTTTTCCTTCGTCTTCTCTCCGCCTCCAATGGCTCCGCTGCCGATCTTAAAGAATAACACCGCTCTTATCTGGCCTAGCCTGGCTGGATTTGCAGTCAAAGCACAGCCGGCGGAGCTTAACTGCATGACTGTGGGGCTGCAACACATGGAGAAACCGAGGCTACCGGGACGAACACCCAACCTTTGTTCTTTCGTGCATCTAGATTTCAAAAATAAAAGCCCATGTTCTATGTTTTTCTTGAGTTTTATTTATTTATCTTCTGAAGTAGGGCTGTGTGATATCTAAAAATAACTAGCACAATACTTACTTGTTATGACATTTGAAAAATCAATTGTATCTGGCCTCCCCTCAGCCTTACTCTTACACATACACAAGCAGGGTCTGCTGCTATATTTATTTAGCTTGCACAGCTTAGCATGGACTAATTTGAAATACTTCAGCTCCCATTTTCAAAGATGTTTCTGCACATGTGCATTGGTGAACTCCTGCTGGTGTTTTTTTTTGTTTAAGTGTATATACAAAAGGATATTGTGTTCTAATAGCTTTCCCTTGTGGTTGTGCGAAGGTTGTTTCCAATATATAAGCGGTGCACTGAAGTTCAGAATCAGCGACACTACTGCTCAAAGTTTAGGATCACTTTAGAATTTCATTTCATGCAATTTTCATGCAATTCACTAACAATATTGTCCATTTCACAATTAATGTAAGTGTATCAGATGATTTTTAAAGAATAAAAATGTTTGTATTAAAGCCTATTTTTGTATAAAGGCTTATTTTGCATATAGTCCTATTATCAGCAATTCTCAGTCCTCTGTCTAAATCTCCTGGTACGGCCGCCAATCCAAGTTAAGGATGTTATTGGACTAATTGGTTGTTAGGACACTCTTGCTCAATTGTGATGCACAGCTGAAAAACATTCTACTAATAAGTGAGTATAAAAGAGAGAACAACATTCTAGGTTAGTTTAGTATCTGAAGTATCAGCAGTTGGTGGCTTGCTGACCGACTCAAAATGACCAGAAAGAAACAACTTTCTTTAGAGACCCGTCAGTCCATTGTAGTGTTAAGGAAGGAAGGCTACTCAGCTTCAGTGTTAAAGGAGCTGGCACTGCAGCTTACATCAGATATTTAAGAAAAACACTGAAAACATGATTTCTCCTGATATAGGCCCTTCAAAAGACAGTGGACAGGTGTCCCAGGTTAAGTCTTGTGCGGGTTTGAGAAGAATTCAAAGTGGAGTTTGATTTGGAGCTGGACTTGTTTTGTGTCCTGCAGTAACTTCAAACAAGTGTAGACCACCAAAGGTGACAGACAGGCAGATAGACGGTCAGACAGTCAGAGGCCTCTTTCAGTGTGGCTTATTCCTCAGTGGCTTTGGCACAGCCACACACAATCCAGCACTGGCCGTCTAGAACTCGCATATCGAAACAAAAAGCTCCTTAACAGTATGTCGACTTCCGGCGGTGAGAAATAAAAAGAGGATTACATTTTCTTTTCTTTTCTAAGTACAAGCGCTCCAGAAGAACTTATCTGCTGATGCTTCCAGCACGGGCTTTTAGAAACTGGCTTTTACACAGAAGAGTGGTAGCATTACCCACTAGTAGGATATAAATGTTAAGCATGGGCACTGACACTGACAAAGTTGGTTCTGTATGATGAGAATCCCTCAACTGTTGTGTTTTTTCTCAGACAGTACATCCACACATCCACAGGCTTAGTGTTTCCAAAAGCAGCAGCTATGTTATGTATGTGTGTGTGTGTATATATATACACACACACACACATACACACACACACACACACACACACACACACACACATATATATATATATATATATATATATATATATATATATATATATATATATATATAATACACACACACACATATATATATATATATATATATATAGTATATATATATATATATATATATATATATATATATATACACTACCGCTCAAAAGTTTAGGATCACTTTAGAATTTTATTTCAATTATTGCAAGTGTATCAGATGATTTTTAAAGAATAAAACTGTTTGTATTAAAGCCTATTTTTGTATATTGGCTTATTGTACATATAGTCCTATTATCCTATTATCAGCAATTCTCAGTCCTCTGTCTAAATCTCCTGGTACGGCCGCCAATCCAAGTTAAGGATGTTATTGAGCTAATTGGTTGTTAGGACACTCTTGCTCAATTGTGATGCACTGCTGAAAAACATTCTACTAATAAGTGAGTATAAAAGGGAGCACAAGCTTCTAGATTAGTTTAGTATCTGAAGCATCAGCAGTTTTATATATATATAATCTCAGTATTACTCTTTGTTATTACTACATTAATCTAAGGTCAGCCATATATTGGTCACACAAAGCCACAGTACATGACATGTAGCTTGAAATCTGCTTAGAGAAAGGCAGCCAGTCTTTCAGGTAAACAGACAAATGCTGAAGTTAAGTTCCCCCAGCTAACCTTACTTTTTAGCTGGCACAGAGCCAGCTGGTGAAGAGGTAGTCTGATGCTGATGTGGAGTGTGATAAGTGAGCTTGATAAATGAGATAAATGAGGTGAGATAAATGAAGTGAGCTTCATTTCATTAAATTGATATGAGTAGAGTGTAATAATGAACTTAAACATTCATCACCTCTCCCTGACTACGTGATGCTCTATCATGCAGCGAGGTCCGTCTGGTATGTGATGGATTTCACGTAACTAAGAAGTAGCAAAAGCTTAAACCCTAGCCATTAGCACTGCGTATGTCATTACACTCGCCTCAAACTTGTTCTTAAGTGTGCTAAAGTTAATCATAAGACTTTCTTATGTGGCTTCTGCTACTGGAGTATTGAACATGACTGATCACCAGCAAAACCAGCATATGTTGTGTTTCGTGTATGCTGGTCAGCAGTAATGGAGGTTAATATGCTTTTCACCAGCAAAACTATCTTATGTAGGGTCACAGATCAGCTTACACCTGCATGGAGTTCATACCTATACTCTTTTTTTAACAAACACCCTCTCACATCTAAAGACTGTTACTTTTTAATCACAGATTATGATCTAAATCTTGGAGTGGCATTACTTCTAGATCCTTCCATGTCTTTTGTCTCGTCTTCTACCTGTTTGGTTCTGCAGAGTTCTCACCTATTGGTTGTGACAATGTCCACATTACTATTTGCATTAAAAAGTATGATAAATATTAAACATGGTTCATTTGACCAGAACGTCAAGACAACTTGAGACCAGCCATCCTAACCGTCATACACAAGCGATGGAGGTGACGGGAGCGACTCTCAAAACTCTCGTGTTTTTACTCAGATGTGAGAAATTTGTCTGCGACAGTGAAATCACTCGAACAGTGGTTCGGTGTGAGGCCAGCATTAGCCCTTCTCCTCTCAGAGGGTCTGCTCTGATCTTTTTGTGCGGCTGCGTGTTGGCCATTCACTGGCTGCCAGGGCATCCTTAGGAGCTGAGTTCAGACATGAGGCTGCTGTAGAGGCTAGAATTAGAATTGCTGCATTCATCAGGGCTGCTGCTGTCTCACCAAATGACTGAAAAGCGTGCTGTGCAGGGCTAGTACAGAATTCTTTGTTCTTCTGAAATAGCCAGGCAGGGTCTGACGACTAAGACACCACAGTCTCTTTTGCTTCTTTCTCTTTAATTCTCCTCTTCTATTTCATTCTTCTCTTCTCCTTCTTTGTCTTTTACATTTTTCTGTTCAACTCATCTGTTTTTCTGTATAATTTGTTTTCTCTGTTTTACTCTTTGCTTCTTTCTCTTTTCTTCATTTATCTTCTCAAAGTTTTAGATATTTTTCACCCTCCTTCTACACCCTTCTTTTCTTCTGTTCACTTCTGCCCATTTCTTTTCTTATCTGCTCTTTCGGACTTTATTGTGCATTCTTCTTCTCTTCTCTTCTCTTTTCATCTCCCCTCTCCTCCTCTCTTCTCTCATATTCTCTTCTCTCCTTTGATCCTCTCCTCTTCTTTTTTCCTCTTCTCCTCTCTCCTCTCCCCTTTTTTCCTCTTCTCTTTTCTTCTCTTCTCTTCTCCTCTCTTCTTTTCTCTTCTCTTCTCTTCTCCTCTCTTTTCTCCTCTCCTCTCCTCTTCTCCTCTCTTCTCTCCTCTCCTCTCCTGTTCTCCTCTCTTCTCTTCCTTCAATGAATAGAGGCACAATAGCAGGAAACAGAGCGGTCAGGACACTGAAGACAGAAAGCGAGTAGTTGCCCGACTTCACAAACACCCTGATATAAACAACAAATTCATGTGTTTCTCACAAGCTGTCCTGGTTGTGTCCTGCTTTCCCCATGTGTGCTGGTGTACTCATGCTTGGCCACATCACAGATGGAACAAGCTTTTGATTAATGACTGTGAGAAGAGCTATAGTATTCTGTGTGGACATAGACGCTCCTCCTCTCCCCCCACATGTTTCTCGTTTCCATGGCCTTCACCGAAAATCAGCGTTTTTAGTGTGCTTCGAGTCAGTGACTCACCGCCCAGTGCACAGCTGTTACCTGGACTCAGCTTCAGCGCTAGACTCCCTGGAGGCGGGTTTGTTGTGTAGTGATCTGTCCTATATCACTACTAAAACTTCATGCAGATGATCCCGGCCTTATAGACACTGTCAGTGCATTTACACCGTACACGCTCAAAGCTAACAGCCGCCGCTTAGCACAACTGATGCTGATTCATTAACTTCTCATAGTATTTTCATCTTAATACTGATATTTTAGTAGCTACTGCAGATTCTTTAGAAGCTGCAATGAGTTATTGAGTATTTACTGGAAGTTATTTTGTGAAACCTATAAATGATCAATATCTAATGTGATATTTTCAGTAGTAACTATGAATTTGATGTACTGTGGATTACTCAGTAAATTTAACTACAACTACTAGGGATGTAAGAAAATATTGAAAATATTGAATATCAGGATATTGTGTTTTGTGATACTGTATCGATTCTCTAAAACACAGTATCGATACATAGACAGTGAATCACTGTGTGTTGTGTTTAAACCTCTGACCACTAGATGGCAGTGTTGTAATCCATTTTAAGCTCGACTCCAACATTAACAAGCAGCACAAGGGCGCAATGCTGTGGTAAGCAGTGGCAAACCTGTATATAGTGGTGTGTTTTAATAGTAGGATCAGAAAAATCATAATATATCACTTGGCTTGCATTATGGTGATATATTGAATTGTGAGCGCTGTATCACAATACGGATTGTATCGCCAGGTTCTTGCCAATACACAGCCCTACAATCTACTATGATTTGCCTTTTCTTTAACTGCTATAAGTGATTCAGTATATACTTTTTTATGTATTTTGCAGTAACTACGTTAATTTTTTTATGAACTACTATGAATTAAATCCTGTTTACTCTGAAATTCAGTGAGTACTACTCATTTTTCGGCAACGACCATGCATTTTTCATTTGCAACTGCTGCAAATGAATATCTGGCTGTTAGGAGTTATTAAGTAACTACTGTACTGTGTGTTGTATATGTGTGTTATATAATCCTGAAGTGTGGTCCTTGGATTTTAAGGGGTTAAAGATAAAGCTCAGTTCCTATAGCTCATACAGGTTAGAAGGACAGCATGTAAAGGTCGAGCCTCATGTGTGCCTGTAGCCTGGAGGTATTGTTTTTAAGTGTGTGTGTGTATGTGCACGTGTGTGTGTGTACGTTTAATCGTGCAGAGTGAGAGAAAGGCAGTGGGTCAGTTTGGTCTGAATGCTGTAGAGTAGATGAAAGTCGTGTGATGCAGCTGCTGCAGTTAATGAGGCTGTGAGCTGTTCACTCAGGCCGCTGCCACACACCGCTTCAGCCACGGGGGGGCTGGGAGGGGAGCGGCTTCCTGGAAACAACCAGCAGCGGTCAAACAATGGCCATGCAGTGTGTGTTTGTGTGTGTGTACGAGAGAGAGAGAGAGAGCGATGGACAAATAGAGGAGAAGCCAAGCAGAGGTTGAGAATGCCTGTAAGAAGAGCTACAGTTGGTTTGAATTAGAAAGAAAGAGAAGATGTAGGAAAACAAAAAGACTGGGGGCTTCCACTTTTTCAGTTCATAGCTTCATTAGTATGACCATATGGGCTACGCTGTTGTCAGATTTAACTGATTCCAGTCCACCAGTTAAAGACACTGTTGGTGATAATAAGCCAATAAGATGCTTCTTCATGAGAGGCTCTAGTGAGGATGTACATGTCGCTGTTACTCTAAACCCTGTATCTCTGACATGCTCACAGGAGAAGGCAGAAACTTTCTATTAATTAGGGTTTGCTATTGAGAAGTTCCACAGGAAACAAGGCGGGAGGGAGCGAGAGAGAGGAAGAGAGTGATGGGGGGCCTCAAGTGGGGGTCATATGGAGCTGATCGTGCTCCACAGGCTGCTGCTGTTGTTTGGAAGAAGCCGCAGGTTTGCTGAGTCACTCGCACTTAACATGCAACATATGGAGCTTCACCAGCAGCTCGAACCCAACATCCAGCACTCTACTACTCTCTCCTCCCTCCTTCTTTCTCTTCTCTTGCCTTTCCTCTTTATTTCTCACCACCTCCATCTCTCTGTTTGTCTGGCCTGCCTCTCTCACTCTCTCTCACTTTTCCTCTTCCCCCTACTACCCCTCTCTCCATTCCTCTTTCTCTCTCTCTCTCTCGTACTTTCTCCCCCTCCCTCTCTGTATCTCCTATCCTATTTCTCCTTTTTATTTCTGTCTCTCTTTCTCTCTTTTTTTCACTTTTTTCTTCTCTCTCGCTTCTGTTACTAGTTTTCTCACCTTTTATTTGTCACTCTCACTTTTCCCCCTCTTTATTTCTTATTTACTCTCTTGGCTTCCTCCTTTACCCCCAGTATTCCTCTTCACTCTCTTGTCTTCCTCCCTTCATTTTTTAGTTTCTCCCTCTTGCACTCTCTCCCTATTTCTCTTTCTTTCTTTCTTTCTTTCTTTTTCTTTCTTTCTTTCTTTCTCTGGTTCTCATTAATTTTCCCCACTCGCACTTCTTTCCTGTTATCTCTCACTTCCTTCCTCTCTTTTTTCATCTTCTCTTGTCTTCCTCCCTTCATTTTTAGTTTCCCCCCTCTTGCACTCTCCCCCTATTTCTCTTTCTTTCTTTCTTTCTTTCTTTCTTTCTTTCTTTCTTTCTTTGGTTCTAATTAATTTTTCCCCACTCGCACTTCTTTCCTGTTATCTCTCACTTCCTCCCTCTCTTTTTTCATCTTCTCTTGTCTTCCTCCCTTCATTTTTAGTTTCCCCCTCTTGCACTCTCCCCCTATTTCTCTTTCTTTCTTTCTTTCTTTCTTTCTTTCTTTCTTTCTTTCTTTCTCATTCATTTTTCCCCACTCACACTTTTTTCCTGTTATCTCTCACTTCCTCCCTCTATTTTTTCATCTTCTCTTGTCTTCCTCCCTTCATCTTTTAATTTCCTCCTCTTGCACTCACCCCTATTTCTCTTTCTTTCTTTCTTTCTTTCTTTCTTTCTTTCTTTCTTTCTTTCTTTCTTTCTCTGGTTCTCATTCATTTTCCCCACTCGCACTTCTTTCCTGCTTTCTCTCACTTCCTCCCTCTCTCTTTTCATCTTCCCTTGTCCCCCTCCCTCTGCCTTTTTCCCCTCCTCCCTTTGTTTCTCTGTCTCTCTGAGCTCTCTCTCATCCTGAGCAGCAGTAATAGCAGTGATAGAGTTAATAACACTCTCCAACACTGATATGTTGTCTTTCATACGTCCTGCTCTTTGTTCAGAGATGTTAATATCCCGGACTCTAACTGTCTAGCTCTCTCTGTAAAGCTCCTTCAGACGTCAGTAAACAGCAGTGGCCGGCCTGTAGCTGAGGATCAGCACTCATACTCAGAGACATAATGCTGCTACAGAGCGTGTTGTTTGTTTAGATAAAAGCCAGGGCCTCCAGGGCGTCTTCATGTCTCTCCAGTCAAGGACGGCAGTTGAGTTTCGCAAGGGTGCTACACGTGTGCTGAAACATTTGGAGTGTTTCTGGTACCTATGGCTGTTGCACCAACATGAGTGAGATGAAGGGCTTGTGAGGTAAGCATTTCATCTGTCATCGACCAGTCAGAGAATCATGGGAGTTCCTGGTGGTCTCGTTTTAGCATCTTATTGTCATTTCTTTATCCATCTTAAATATTTTAGCTGTTCCGTTTCGACACCTGTATGGATGCTAGTGTGTAACTGCTGCACTATTTAAGGTGGAACAGAAATTCAAATGGCATCCGGACCACCATGAGCCACTGGCATATCAAATCAAACATGATGGTGTGGGTCTGGTACTGACTATGTGTGATCATATTCAGCATAAGGAGACGGACAGTAATGGCAAGAACTGCAAAAAACTAAAAGAGACTGAGAGACAAAACTCAAAAAGCTGCTTACGTAGGATGAGGACTCAGAACCTAGTGAGTGTCTAAGTAGGCTGTCTATGTAGGCAGCTGTTTAAGTAGCAGCGTTCAGTCTGACGTCTCTCCTCATAAAACAGATTACTGAGACGCTCTAGTCAGAGAGCAGCTGCATCACCGCTTGTTCCCTCCCACTGCACACAACTGGTGATTTAGCTGGTTGCTAAGCTACCGGCCAGCTATTCAAAACAATAGCCCGAAGCTTAAAAATCCGCTAGCATCAATCAATCAATCAATCAATCAACCTACCTTTATTTTCACTCGGAAATACATTGAGGGAGACCCTCATTTACAATGTTGCAGAGCATTACAATTATTAAACAAAAAGGGATTGAAAAAAAATTAAAATTAATTTTAATGAGTATTTAAAATGTAAAAGAAACAATAAAAACAAAGACAAAATTAGGTAAGATAAATCATAAAAGAAAAACAAAAAAACTGAATAAGTCATAAAGTAAATAGAATATAGTAGTTATAAAATAGTAAAAGAAATAATAATACAAAATAATAAAATAATAAATAAAAATAAATAAAAGAATAGTCAAAGGAAAAAACTAAATAAATAAACTGATTATCAAAATAAAAAAAACTGTTAACTAAAATTAAATAAAACACTGGTTAGAAATTAAGAGTTTGAAATGACAAGCTGAGTTTTAGTGTTTCCTGCAGTGAGTTCCAGCTCTCTGGTGCACTGTAGCTAAAAGCAGATTGATAAATGCTGATGGCTCAAGCATAAAACTGTAAAACGATCACGTTTTCTGTGATTATATGACAAGAAACACATTAAAACACCAGAGAGAATCAAAATAACTTCACTGCTCGTAGATTTGCCTGCGTTGCATCATAGGATTAACGTAGCGGCTGAGGAAGTGGTCGATGCTTCCTTAAAATCAGGCCAAAATAAGGTGCCTTGGTAGACAGCATGTTTAAGGTACTGTATCTAAGAATTAGGACAGCCTACATGTCCGAAGCGCATACTGTGATGTAAAATGCTGTCTGTGTAGGCAGCTCACTAGATTTTGAGACACACCCATTGACTGTCATGATTGTAATATTTAAGATAAGAGCATTTACACCACAGTAGTAGCTGAAAAGAGCTGCAATGAAACCCTGCTAGATCAGGAGATAGAGCGTCATGAATGCAGTAAACCATGCTGGGAAGCTCAGTGACATGATCAGAACTGCCTTCACACTCTCAGCTTCAATAATCTGGGCGAGTTCTTATCCAAAGACGTCTCAACCCCCAGCTTGTACACACACAGGGGCGTACACAGAAACTGTGACCCACCCATGTGGCATTCAGCAGCTGCAAAACAAAGACTCTCACATATACACCCCCACACACGCACACATGTGAAACAGTAATTAGCATGTTCAGAGCGTGAGGCCTCCCTGGCGTAGGTGCTGAAAGATTCCAGAAATAATGGAGTGGATAAAGCTCGTTATCAAGCCCAAAGAGGAGCAACAGGGAGCTCGGAAACTGGAACATGTGGAATAATTGCCTGCGCTTTAAGACACTTCATGGTAGACTTGGATTCTGTACGTTTGTAATGTGTGTGATTCATGAGCAGTGTATACTCTGAGGTCTTTTTAGCAGTCCAGAAACAGAAGCTAATGTTCCTAACAGAACCTTCTACCCAGTTCCAGAGTAGAGTCGATGTGGGTGCATTAGAAATAATGGTTGCACACGCCCATTTTACTTATATGCATTATGGTAAGCCTTTATGATATTCAGTATGCTGGGCATTAGGAATATGAATGGCTACTGGAGTGCTCGGTTAACTTTTCTAGGTGCCAGTGTACAGTATGTGTGTGGTGTATAGGTCTGACCAAGATGCGAAGGTCCTTGGACCACCTAAGTGTCTTAAAAAAATTACCTAAAATAAGTTGGGTTATAATTAAAATAGTAAGTAGTAAAACTGAAAACACACACTAGTGAACACCCACACACACTAGGGGGCAGTGAGCGCACTTGCCCAGAGCAGCAGGTAACCCTATCTACAGCATCCATGGAGTATTGCTTTAAGGCTCTTGAGTCGTGCCCTGTGGGCTCAGGGAATCAAAGCCTGACCTTCCATTCACAAGGCTGGTTCTCTAACCTCCAGCCCTTTTTCCTAAGACGTTGGTGGAAAGACTGAACCGTAACTCATTTCTCACCCAAAGACAAAAGAGGACACAAGTAAGATCTCAGTTTATGTGTGGAAGAGCACTGTACCAAACTAGAAAAGAACATTTCCAGCAGAAGAATGATCAAACCAAACATTTTGCTGCATTTGAAGCTAATATTAGTGCTGCTGTAATGAGGGAGTTAACAGTCAACCAGTCCTCTGGGACCCTCTGAGTACCAGGGGGAATTTTGGGCCTTGTTGGCATTTAGGACACACTATTGCACTGTTTCACAGAAGTTAGGCAAGACCCGACCACATGTTCACCAAAGTTCAACTTAGAGTGCAGTTCCTGCGCTGAGCTTGCCTGTATCACCAGTAAGCATGCCAAACTGCGTGTCTACATCATAACACCTGTCACACACTGTGCTCTGTAGGTAACCTTAAATAGACTTACTTCTATGGCTTCCTGCGTGCTGTGATCTCTGTACATCTTTAACTCTTTGTGCATTTGTATTGTACCTGAAACTAAATTGACCAAATAAATGATCCTGTATAGCAGGGTGTTTAATTAGAGTCCAGTAAGGTCCAGTTACAGGAGATTTCCTCAGGCCAAGGTCTGGACCGTCATCATTTTCAAACTTTATTATTCAGTGCCGTATACTGATGTAGCCTAGTATCATCATTTTCTACCATCAGCAACTGAAGGACAAACAAATTACAAATACCGTTCAGTATATTTCAACAATATTTACTGTTTTAAATGCTGAACTGAATGAATGATTTATAAAACTTCAATAAATGTTTTTTTTCCTCACTTTGAGTAAAAACAGGGCAAGTTTTATATAAAGCAACTTTATGTGAAAGTAAATAAAGCGTGCATCTTCTTGTTGTTTCACATCTTGTCCTGGTGTGGAGCTGCATGTGAGAAGAATAAACATGTCTCTCCATTCCTGCTTAAAAAGTCGGTGTACATACTTGACTCTTCTTTTTTAAGATCACGTTGCTCTTTCTTCTGGCTTTATTCTCTGACTCGCTTTATTCTCTGACTCGCTTTATTCTCTGACTCGCTTTATTCTCTGACTCGCTTTATTCTCTGACTGGCTTTATTCTCCGACTCACTTTATTCTCCAACTCGCTTTATTCTCTGACTCGCTTTATTCTCTGACTCGCTTTATTCTCTGACTGGCTTTATTCTCTGACTCGCTTTATTCTCTGACTCACTTTATTCTCCGACTCGCTTTATTCTCTGACTCACTTTATTCTCTGACTGGCTTTATTCTCTGACTCACTTTATTCTCCAACTCGCTTTATTCTCTGACTCGCTTTATTCCCTGACTCGCTTTATTCTCCAACTCGCTTTATTCTCTGACTGGCTTTATTCTCTGGCTCGCTTTATTCTCTGACTCACTTTATTCTCTGACTCGCTTTATTCTCCAACTCACTTTATTCTCCAACTCGCTTTATTCTCTGACTCGCTTTATTCTCTGACTGGCTTTATTCTCTGACTGGCTTTATTCTCTGACTGGCTTTATTCTCTGACTCGCTTTATTCTCCGACTCGCTTTATTCTCTGACTCACTTTATTCTCTGACTGGCTTTATTCTCTGACTCATTTTATTCTCCAACTCGCTTTATTCTCTGACTCGCTTTATTCCCTGACTCGCTTTATTCTCCAACTCGCTTTATTCTCTGACTGGCTTTATTCTCTGGCTCGCTTTATTCTCTGACTCACTTTATTCTCTGACTCGCTTTATTCTCCAACTCACTTTATTCTCCAACTCGCTTTATTCTCTGACTCGCTTTATTCTCTGACTGGCTTTATTCTCTGACTGGCTTTATTCTCTGACTCACTTTATTCTCTGACTCGCTTTATTCTCTGACTCGCTTTATTCTCCGACTCGCTTTATTCTCTGACTCGCTTTATTCTCTGACTGGCTTTATTCTCTGACTCACTTTATTCTCTGACTCGCTTTATTCTCTGACTCACTTTATTCTCCGACTCGCTTTATTCTCTGACTCACTTTATTCTCTGACTGGCTTTATTCTCTGACTGGCTTTATTCTCTGACTGGCTTTATTCTCTGACTCGCTTTATTCTCTGACTCGCTTTATTCTCTGACTCGCTTTATTCTCTGACTGGCTTTATTCTCTGACTCGCTTTATTCTCTGCCTCGCTTTATTCTCGGACTCGCTTTATTCTCCGACTGGCTTTATTCTCTGACTGGCTTTATTCTCTGACTCGCTTTATTCTCTGACTGGCTTTATTCTCCGACTCGCTTTATTCTCCGACTCGCTTTATTCTCCGACTCGCTTTATTCTCTGACTCGCTTTATTCTCTGACTCACTTTATTCTCCGACTCGCTTTATTCTCTGACTCGCTTTATTCTCTGACTCGCTTTATTCTCCGACTGGCTTTATTCTCTGACTCGCTTTATTCTCTGACTCGCTTTATTCTCCGACTGGCTTTATTCTCTGACTCGCTTTATTCTCTGACTCGCTTTATTCTCTGACTCGCTTTACTCTCTGGCTCGCTTTATTCTCTGACTCGCTTTATTCTCTGACTCGCTTTATTCTCTGACTCACTTTATTCTCTGACTCGCTTTACTCTCTGGCTCGCTTTATTCTCTGACTCGCTTTATTCTCTGACTTGCTTTATTTTCCGACTCACTTTATTCTCCGACTCACTTTATTCTCTGACTGATCACCTTTAGTGATCTTACAACTCACGTGATTGGTCTAAGAGTTTATTGTGCCGCAAAGCCCATATACCTTAAAGACTAGAAAAGTTCCTCCGCTTAAATTAAACCCTGTCAAATTTAAATCATTCTCAGTAGTTTATCAGTTTGGGTCTACATTGGACAACGTCTGGGTCCGGACCCGGACCGCGGTCAGGCTTTTAGTGACCTCTGCTATATAGGGTTTGAAGGGTGGCTTCATATAGAACAGAAAACCTTGCACCAGTGTTACAAACCTGTTAGCAGTTTGTTAAAAACATAAACTGCTACTTATTTACTAAATTTAAACATGATGAATGAAGGAATTAAAAACAGAATCGACATCATCAACATCTGTCTGTCTGTCTGTCTTATCTATCTATCTATCTATCTATCTATCTATCTATCTATCTATCTATCTATCTATCTATCTATCTATCTATCTATCTAGTGGCTAATTCCTCTTTGTGAAGGAGGGGTGCTGTGTGGTCTGTTTTTGTAGTGAATGTATTGGACCTGTTGTACTGTTTGTAGTCTAATGTGAGTAGCTGTCCCAGGACGACCTGAGCTCCCATATTTCTCTGGAAGTGTTTCCCCAAGGAGTGTAAGCAAGTGACAGCCGAGGATAGATTCTTGTATAGCGGGGTTTAATTTCATGTATAAGTACAAACATCAGCACCAAGACAATGTTTCTTTCCTCTAGTGCACCTAAAGAATTTTTCTAACATTATGTTAACCTTGTATTACTTCAACACAACCACTCTGTACCTGTGTGTCAATGTACCTCCCAGTCATGTTAATCCCCACTGCACTGGCACATCATCTCTAAACGGGACAGTTTGTGAGTTATTTGATGGCAGGGAAACACTGCCCTGTGCTCTGTTCACATGAGAGCTGTACCTACCATTTAAATTCCGTAATCGATTGACCTTTCTCAAACCGGACCACAGGGACCCCTAGACAGTCCAGCTTGCATAGGGATAGATCGGATTTCTAGGACCGCTTTGAGAACAATTGGATTAATGGACTAATCTAACTCGTCTGCCGTCTTCACTTTTTCTCCACTTGTCATTATGATTCAGAGCTTCAAGTTTGTAACAAGTGACTTCATCTTTTGTGGTGCAGTATAAGAGCAGAAGCCACGTCGCCCTCTACGCTTCTTGTAGTATATTGCAGTCTGCTGGAATAGTCATGTGTCATGTAAACATTATAAAGCATTATAGAGCATTTGATTTGCAGTTTGTTGAATTAATGCAGGCTTGCTGTTATCCTGGTTGCTCATGGCTGATGCAGCTTGTTTGTGTTTCTCTCTCTCTCTCTCTCTCTCTCTCTCTCTTTTTCTCTACAGATTTCTCTATAGTGTGCAGAAGGAGCAGCCATGTTCAGGAACAGTTTGAAGGCGCTGCTGAGCGGTGGCAAATCCAACCGCAAGAACCGCAACAGTGGTGAGTCTAATTTATTCAGAGAGAGGCGAGCTGGGCTAAGCTGTGTGTTTGTTTGTGGGTATCGAGGTCATGGGTTGTTGAAGTCATGCAGCATTATGGCCATATTAGGAACTAAGCACTTATTCTCTACACACAAATATGTTTCACACCCTATACATTATTATCTTGTGTACATTATCCCCCCAGTTAGTGTTAGATCTGCTGAATTGCAAGGTCATTAAGGAACAGATATATGACCAATTCGATGTGCATCCGCCCATAAAACTACTATTAACCTTATTATATAATGATATAGTGTTATAGCATCGTTATGTAACAGCACCAGCTATAGAAACAATGCTACCCCTGTCAAAGTAGCCAAGAGGTGCAGTAAGCAGTGTTAATCAATATACTTTTCTTCAAATTCAGGTAATATCACCTCATGGTCCACTAGCTGTTTGTGTGCGAGCTGGAATACATATAAACATAAACACAGTATACATGAACATAACTGACTCTGTAAATGGGAAACAAACAAAGTGGTTTGCACCAAACTACACAACCCTAATCCAGCCGGTCAGCAGCAGGGGAACGGAGAGGGGGAATGTATATCTGGCATGTGCTACATGCTAAACTCTGTGTATTGTCAAGAAAGAGAGCCAAAAAGGAGATCTATAGAGATTTCTACCTTTAACCTAGTTAGGGTTATTATATACCTTGCTGTGTAGTTGTTGGCTCCAATGTCATGCCATGGTATGTGTCGTTTGCAAAAGGTTTTATGTTCATGAGGACCTAAAATAAATAAATAAATAAATAAATAAATTTGCCAGCGCGGTGGGATTATTTGGATTTCTGCATAATTCACAAATCGCCTTGGCATCTGTAAATGCAGGGTGTCCGAGTTTCTGAAGGAGCGTCGAGGGCGGATTCTGACTCCTTTATGACCTTGTAATTCAAAGGAAAAATTTAAAATAAAAAATGTACGCATGCCGCATTTGTATGAAAGAGCATAGTCTGAGTTAAATGTTTGCAATAGAAGTGTAAAGGGCATAAATCTCTCCCATCAAGAAAACTGCTCAGACCCAGAATCCCTTGTGTGAACATGACACTGACTACAAAATGATGACACAACTTCAGAGGTCTGTGGCTTCAAAGGTCTAAAGCTGTGATTTTGTGTGTATTTAAATATTCTGTCTGAAAGAGAGGCGGTCGATCAGTGTGGTCTAAATGGTTTGGAGTAGATGAGAGCAGTGTGATGCAGCTGCTGCAGTTAATGAGGCCGTGAGTTTCTGTCTGCTGCCACACACTGCTTCAGCCACGGTCAGCCGACTGTTTTAATTAGCCGAAGCCAAATTGAACATAATTTGGTGATTTGTGTTTGTGTATGTTTGAGTAAATATTGTGCGGCGCCAGCTCTATGTTGTTTGTGAACTCCGCTCAGTGAAACACACACACACACACACAAATGCTCAGTACTCAAACAGTAGCTGTCTTTTTAGCAGCGCAGGAGAACAGCTCGAGCTCCTGTATCTATCACACAGGCCCCTGTGTGTGTGCGTGTGTGTTGACTCAGCAGCCTTTTCCTTCCTCCAGTATGCCAAGCTGGGTCCATTCACAGAGCTCTGAAATGCTCATACTGGGCCAATAGCACGACTCAGTAGTGCAGTCATAGCTGTGTGTGGTGGCTGTGGCTATAGCGGAGTGTGTGTTTGTTTTTGTGCTTTTTGAGGACACAAATGATGTGTAGTGGAATTGGGTTGCATCCATACTGACACTGGTATCGGGTTTCCACCCCATACCATGCTTGTTTACTGATGCACCGGAAACAACTGGTACCACCTGATACCATATTGACATAAAACTAATACACCTGAACAAAGGTGTGCTTGCACAAAATAGTGAAACCTTGACAGTCACAAAAGATGCTCCAGAATATTCCACTGAACACACATCCACTTCCCCAGTGCAGGTGAACAAATGTAAGCTAACAGAATGGAGCCTAAATAATGAAAGCTAAAAAGAATTGAATAGTATAAACAGTATTATTTTTTATTGTCTTGGCAAAATAAGCTGCTGTAGAATAATACAATATATATTTTTTTACTGTGCATCTGTATTAATCCTCTGTCTGAAATGCTCGGTTAGAGCTCCTGTGTCTTTAAACCCCACCTCCTGATGTGTTGATACTATGTAATGGGGTGTGTGTGTATATTGTGTGTGTGTGTCTGTGTGTCTGTGTGTGTGTTTGTGGGTGTGTGTGTGTGATTTCTTCTGCTGTGTTTGTTTTCTTCTGGTGTCTGGCTGGGTATCTGCAGGGGCGTGTCTGCATCTAACTCTCTCTCGCTGTGTCTCTCTGTTAAGTTCAGTTGAAGCTTTTCTAACACTTAGGGTTCACTCTGTTACAGCCAGACGAAAGTCGAACCTGGCCCACAGTTCACATCCACCCTGTAGTTTATCCCTGCATGAGCTTTATAATGAATCTGGCTCCTACTCACTGCAGTACCTTCTGTCTCTGCCTAGTTCCATCATGCTATGCTTCTATTTGCCATGTCATTACTGTTACAGAGAGTGCGCTACAGAGAGTGCGTTACTGACTGTGTGTGCTACAGACAGTGTGATACAGACAGTGTGATACAGACAGTGTGTGCTACAGGCAGTGTGATACAGACAGTGTGTGCTACAGGCAGTGTGATACAGACAGTGTGATACAGACAGTGTGATACAGACAGTGTGATACAGACAGTGTGATACAGACAGTGTGTGCTACAGGCAGTGTGATACAGACAGTGTGATACAGACAGTGTGATACAGACAGTGTGTGCTACAGGCAGTGTGATACAGACAGTGTGTGCTACAGGCAGTGTGATACAGACAGTGTGTGCTACAGGCAGTGTGCTACAGGCAGTGTGTGCTACAGGCAGTGTGATACAGACAGTGTGATACAGACAGTGTGTGCTACAGGCAGTGTGATACAGACAGTGTGATACAGACAGTGTGTGATACAGACAGTGTGATACAGACAGTGTGATACAGACAGTGTGTGCTACAGGCAGTGTGATACAGACAGTGTGATACAGACAGTGTGTGCTACAGGCAGTGTGATACAGACAGTGTGTGCTACAGGCAGTGTGATACAGACAGTGTGTGCTACAGGCAGTGTGATACAGACAGTGTGCTACAGGCAGTGTGCTACAGGCAGTGTGATACAGACAGTGTGATACAGACAGTGTGCTACAGGCAGTGTGATACAGACAGTGTGCTACAGGCAGTGTGATACAGACAGTGTGTGATACAGACAGTGTGTGCTACAGGCAGTGAGATACAGGCAGTGTGTGCTACAGGCAGTGTGTGCTACAGGCAGTGTGATACAGACAGTGTGTGCTACAGGCAGTGTGATACAGGCAGTGTGTGCTACAGGCAGTGTGATACAGACAGTGTGTGCTACAGGCAGTGTGTGCTACAGGCAGTGTGATACAGGCAGTGTGTGCTACAGGCAGTGTGATACAGACAGTGTGTGCTACAGGCAGTGTGTGCTACAGGCAGTGTGTGATACGGGCAGTGTGATACAGACAGTGTGTGATACAGGCAGTGTGATACAGGCAGTGTGTGATACAGGCAGTGTGATACAGACAGTGTGTGATACAGGCAGTGAGATACAGGCAGTGTGTGATACAGGCAGTGTGTGATACAGGCAGTGTGTGATACAGGCAGTGTGTGATACAGACAGTGTGTGATACAGACAGTGTGTGATACAGACAGTGTGCTACAGGCAGTGATACAGGCAGTGTGATACAGACAGTGTGCTACAGGCAGTGTGAAACAGAGAGTGTGTGCTACAGGCAGTGTGATACAGACAGTGTGTGATACAGACAGTGTGTGATACAGGCAGTGTGTGATACAGGCAGTGTGTGATACAGGCAGTGTGATACAGACAGTGTGTGCTACAGACAGTGTGTGATACAGACAGTGTGATACAGGCAGTGTGTGATACAGACAGTGTGCTACAGGCAGTGTGAAACAGAGAGTGTGTGCTACAGGCAGTGTGATACAGACAGTGTGTGATACAGACAGTGTGTGATACAGGCAGTGTGTGATACAGGCAGTGTGTGATACAGGCAGTGTGTGATACAGACAGTGTGTGCTACAGACAGTGTGTGATACAGACAGTGTGTGATACAGGCAGTGTGATACAGACAGTGTGTGATACAGGCAGTGTGTGCTACAGGCAGTGTGATACAGGCAGTGTGATACAGGCAGTGTGTGATACAGGCAGTGTGATACAGGCAGTGTGTGATACAGGCAGTGTGATACAGACAGTGTGTGATACAGGCAGTGTGATACAGGCAGTGTGTGATACAGGCAGTGTGTGATACAGGCAGTGTGTGATACAGGCAGTGTGATACAGACAGTGTGTGATACAGGCAGTGTGTGCTACAGGCAGTGTGCTACAGGCAGTGTGTGCTACAGGCAGTGTGCTACAGGCAGTGTGATACAGACAGTGTGATACAGGCAGTGTGTGATACAGGCAGTGTGTGATACAGGCAGTGTGTGATACAGGCAGTGTGATACAGACAGTGTGTGATACAGGCAGTGTGATACAGGCAGTGTGTGATACAGGCAGTGTGATACAGGCAGTGTGATACAGGCAGTGTGTGATACAGGCAGTGTGATACAGGCAGTGTGTGATACAGGCAGTGTGATACAGGCAGTGTGTGATACAGGCAGTGTGTGATACAGACAGTGTGTGATACAGGCAGTGTGATACAGACAGTGTGTGATACAGGCAGTGTGTGCTACAGGCAGTGTGATACAGACAGTGTGTGATACAGGCAGTGTGATACAGACAGTGTGTGATACAGGCAGTGTGTGATACAGACAGTGTGTGATACAGGCAGTGTGATACAGACAGTGTGTGATACAGGCAGTGTGTGCTACAGGCAGTGTGATACAGACAGTGTGTACAAGCCTGGTTGTAATTTTGAGAGAGAGAATATAGAATACTGAACTGTGTTTTAATTAATGCAGAGTTATTAATAAATCTCAATCTCAAATACTACCAACATTAAAACTACGAGTCTGAAGTCCGCTTCTTGCTCGTATTGTCCCATTCCACCTCAAATGGAAGTCGTTAAACTCTGGAAGTTCAGGGTGGTCTTGATACTGCACTAAGTGACTTAAATCTGTCGTTAATGTGATTCAAGCATCTTCCTAAAACATCCCACGTACAAAACCGTTACGTGAATGAACCACGTGCATCATGAGCAGCTTAAAAACTAACCAGCAGAGAGAGTCTCAGCTGTGAAACTGCTCTGAACAGCCCTTAGGTGCTCATTATTGGTGGGAGACGAAGAAGAAAAGGGGATTGCTTTACCACCGTTTACTGCCACTAGGTTCATACATGAAAGTGGATCGGACTTGAAAAGATCAGATTTGTGTGGTCGCACAGCTTTAAGAACATCAGAGGGTCAAAAATCGGATTTGTGCTGCTTCCGCCTGGTAATGTGGACATCCTACGACTTTACATCAGTAGTTCTCAGTCCCGTTCCCGAAGACCCCATAGTGTGCTTATGTATACTTTAATGTAACCATACTGTGTTCCCAGCTTTAATACACCTCGCTCAAGCCATAAATGTGTGATAATTATACAGTTTATCAAGTACATCAAACTGACTTAAAGGCCACGTTACTTGTTCACATTTGAGCTTTTCTATAGCTTTTGCTAAAGCACTTCTAACTACTCTAACAACTCATTGTGGGTTGACAGATTCTAAATTGAGAAGCCTGGATGTGGAGCCCGCATGCTGTGTTGTGAACCAAGAGACTGACTGCACTCGTTTTACAAAAGCTACACGGCAGCAGAGTAGCACTAGATCAAATCATCACCCTCTGGGCTTTTGTGGCTGCGAGCTTTAGTCCTGTGCGCAGTAATGGTGTCAGACAAGGGGGGCCGTGTGCCAGTGGTGCTGGGACAAATGCCCAGAGCTGTTTCAGAGACTCCGCCGTGGCCTCCTTACCTCGTTTTGCTCTCTTACTCGCTCCCGACCACGCACGGCTTCAGACAGCGTCGGGAATCGTCTCCCGGCTTCTCAAGCGGGTGTTCTTTCTTTGCTCTTCAGCTGCTTTCATAAGTGTCCCTTTTTTAAACAATGCAGCTCTATGTTATTGCGGTCGGAGCCGGTGGGTCTTTTCGTCTGTTTTGCATCGCAGCTGTATTGTGGTTTCCTGCTTTGATCATGCCATGAGAATGGAAGATTCCTGCTAGCTTTGATACAGTACAGCGTCTAACAACCGTGTCTTCCAGTCCAGGGGGTGCTGCACATGCACGGCTCCCTCTTCACCGCTCCTCTGAAATACAGCTTTCTCGGCCTTAATGTGTTTGCCATAAATTAAATCTGCGCGGCGAGCCACTCGCCGAGCGCACAAGAGGGATCGCGCTTCATGCCGGAAAATGCACATGTTGCCGGGGCGATTGATGGTTAGCCTCCAGACCCCTGCAGCGCTGTGAGAAGAATCATAAAGCTCTCTGATAGCAGTCAGCTGCAGTGGCCAATGTTCACTACGCCGACCGGTTTGGAAGCAGACCTGCACCACCGACTGGCTACAGCGTGTTGGAATAAAAGAGAGTTTCCTCCAAACCTACTAAAATTTTAATTAGGCAACGCATTAGTGTGACGATTCACAAAGCTTGGCAGCACCGGCTCCTGAAATATTAGCTATTGCTGGCGGAGGGCTTCATGCTGCTCTTCCAATTAAAGCCAATTCTCTCAGGATCATTGGTACAGGCTGCAAGTCATGTTCTCATTTTGGGGAAGTGTTTTAACTGGAAGGATCTCTGATTACTTGTAGGTCGTGAAGTCACAAAGCTCTTTAACTTGTTTACATCAAAATTAGGCCTGGTTTTGCGCCCGGAACTATACTTCACGTATAGTTTATAGTGTAGGTTATCAACCAAGACATGTACAGTGAAGTTTTCTAATGTAGCTAATAAGCTTTTATATCACAAATGAACATGCATTAAATAAAGCCTGGGTACATATAAACTGTATTAAAGTGTGAAGTAATCTCAGTTTAACTTGCTTACGAGAGTTCTGTTATGCTGCTGTTCTCTATATGAAGTAGGTGAACAGCCAAAACCAGCAGCAGTGGTCATCTTGAAAACAGAATTTTGTCTGTCCTTATGCCTCTATACATCTGATACTCACTAGAGCTATGTATTGGCAAGAACTTGGCGATGCAATACATGTTGTGATACAGCGCTCACCATGATATATTGTGATACTGCCAGCAACGTGATGTATTGTGATTTTTCAAATTCTACTATTAAAACACACCACTGTATGAACAGGTTTGCCAATGCTTACAAAAGCACTGCGCTCTTGTGCTGCTTGTTAATGTTGGAGTGGAGCTGAAAATGGATTACAACACTGTCATCTAGTGGTCTGATGTTTAAACACAACACACAATGATTCACTGTCTGTGTATAGATACTGTGTTTTTGAAAATCAATACAGTATCACGAAACAAAATATGCTGGTATTCGATGTTTTCGATATTTTTGTACACACACATAAATATATATATATATTTATATATATATATATATAATTGTAAAACCATCTAATACACACATTCTGCACTACACTAACAGTATGGTTTATGACCAAACTATTCAGCCCTTTTTAGAAGTGCTGAGACATACAGGAAGACGAAAAGCTAGGTGGCAGGTAAACATTTTCTAAAAATAGTTACCCGCTAATACATATTTCAGTATCAGTCCAATACTGGCCAAAATCTTTGGATATCAAAAGAGAACACATATGTAATCCAGTGTAATCCATTGGCCTAAACTATCACATAAATGCATGACCAAAAGTTTACACCGTATTGCACTGATAATTTCATGTTGAACATGTGAATGCTGATGACCAATCAGATAATTAGTTTAACAGTTTGAGTGTGATGTGATTTAGATGGCTGGGTTAAGCAAGGGGGATCCAAACGAATGTGTTATTTACAGCTTAGTTGTTTAAGAGAGGGGAAAAGACAGTATCAGGGTGGAAGAGCATCAGATAACTAATGTTACGGTACTGAAAAGTTGTATCGAGTCTTCTCTGCTCTCTGCTCACGTTATAAGATAAAAATATGTATTCTGAAGGCATATTTAAATCAGCCAGCTTAAAACTAAAGTGACAAAGTCTAAAGCCTCAATAATAGCGCAGTTAATTCAGCCCCTCTGTGTTTAGTGCTGTTCGTGCAGGGCGGCCGGTTGGGTGGGGACCAGCTCGGCCTGCTAATTGCAGGCTTTTCTTTAAACAGAGCTTCCGGAGTTCCGTCATGTTTAACAGTGAGAGGCCAATCAGGCGTACTGCCACTGCTTGCATTAGCAAACGAAGTACGCGAAAAGATGTAACTGGGAAAAATGGCTGACATCACATTGAGGCCTGTCTTTTAAGGTCCCACAAGGAAATTTTGTCCACCTGTGGAAATCTATACACCTCTGCTGTAAGGCATAGTGTTGTATGAGAACAATGCCTATCATAAGTGCAGCGAAGATATCAGCGTTTGCGTTATGCTTTGCCATGCTGCAAATCCATCAAAAGGCAACCGAGTGAAATACGATCCCATGAGTTGTATGTTTTTTGAAGCAGTCATCCAAGTGATCTGGTTTATGCATTTGCTTTCAGTACCTGTTCCGCTTTCCACAAAGCATGAAATCAGTTCTAGCTCACTGCAACGTCTTTTCAACCCTGGTGAGATTTTTATCCCAAGAACTTTAGCTGCCTTTGTCATGAAACTGATTGCATCTCTTGAGAACATGGCATGAGGGTGTACGATGCACGACTCTATGGTTAGCAATGCTCATTTTCAGACAGACTGCAAAGCTCATGTCTGTGCTAGTTTAGGTTACGTCACAAACCCCAGAATCTAGCCTGACTCTTCATTGTCTAGTTTCTTCAACATTTGTTTAAATCTAGTTTGATCCTCTATTCGTCCACCTTGATGCATTCTTATTTTCCCACCTTCCCGCTTGTTTTGCACCTCATGGCTGTCTTTGCCCTTGCCTGCTGGGATGCTCTGGCCGTGTGCCTGACTCCATCTGGACAAGTATTCACCAGAGAAATATGGCTTCCAAACTTGCTAATGTGGCTCCTGGAGAATGGATGGAAACATGATCATGTCTTTGATCGTTAATAACGTTACTAGTGTTTTGGGCTACTTGTCAGAGGTGATCACTGGTTTATGAGCTGTTTGTTGAATATGTATAGAAAACTTGATGATCTTTGAATCATGGAAAAGCTGTTGTTCTTGTTTGGTGGTGAAATATTCCACTACATTTGAAGAAGAGCAAGCCAACTCTCATTTTTCCTCCATCCACTGGAGGACCTGCAGGCTTCACAGAGCGCACCCATGGAGTGAGGCCAAGGACTCTGGATTAATCAGATACGGCATTCGCCGTGGAGGAGGAAACTCACTGCGAGCTCTCATTCCCTTGAAGGCAGTACCAGTCTTCTGCTTTTGTAATTGCAGAAGATATTCATCTTGCTGTCCCACCTCAAACGCTTGATTGGTATGCAGAGCCATTGTGCCGAGTTTCACATGGCTTGTAAAGTAAGATTAGAATGTTACGAAGGGATAAAGTGAAGCATGTGCTGGTTAAGCGAGTAGAGGCCTCCTGGTTATGCTGATGCCATTGTAATTATAGCTAAATGACTGCCTCCAGTGAAGCATGGTGATGTAGAGATTTGATGACATTTCCCTTCCTCTAGAGACGAGAGTTGATATGCTCCTTTATCTCAGAAAGTGAAACCCGGCATGTGGCTGGTCGGTGACACTAGATCCAAAGCAGGGAGGTTAACAAAGCACACTTTGGAGTTCCTCATTAGAACCCTTCCATTGAAATGCTTTTCTTGGGCCCGCTTTGTAGCTCCAGGGTGAGGTTCTTAATCTTCTTTGTCTCTTGGTAATCCTGTCTCGGCACAGTGGTCCAGAAGAACCAGAAAGCTGTTGACTTTGCAGGAGTAGTCCAAATTACACATACTAGCCCAGTGCTCATGTTCAACTAAACATGCACAAACAGTCCTCAGTACTGGCTACAGGGTACATAAGGGTACAATATGTGGGATTCTGTATTTTGATTGGTTGCAGCGAGGCTTGACTTTGAATAGAATAGAACTGTGTAGAACATTTCTGTTCTTGTGTTGTATTGCAATCAGTCTTGGACAGTGAAATAGAAATGGTGTTGCAAAAGGCATCCAAGCATGTTTCATGTATTAACAATGGCCATTCTTTATTTGTTACTCAGTTTCTATACTAATATATGTAGTTGAAGATTGGTTTATGTGCTTTTTTTTTTTTTTTGCGTTTGTCTTTCTATCAAGGCAGCGCCTATCTCCAGAAGCATGCTATTGTGTTTGAATAAGGTGTGCGAAGCGTCTGGCAGGTAATTACAGCACTGTTGACATTTGCTGTTGATGCCTTAGAGGCTGGCGCGTTCACAGTCTTGGCTTCTGGTTTAAGTTTTAGTGTGTATGTGTAAGCTGTTAGGGTGGGAAGAAGCAGACTAAGAAGGGGGGGGGGGTTGCTACTCACTGATACAGATAGGGTTGCAAATCTCCGGGAATTTTCAAAGTTGGGAAATTTACCATGGGAATGAATGGGTAAATATGGGAATTAATGGGAATTAATGGGAATAAAATGAGAATATTAGAAGCGAAAGGTGAGGAAGTTACATATAGTTGGTAAAAAAAAATATACTGAAGCATAATCTTGGCTAAAATAATTAGATATGATACCTAAACAGCTGCTCCTCAATCCAGACACATGGAGTTGGATTCTTTTGATTGTTTTTTGATTGTTCAATAAAAGAATTAAGAATTGATATAGCTGCTCACTAAGTGTCATAGTTATTATTTGTATTATTATTATGCCTTCTTGTCTGCTGTTGACAAAAAAAAAAATGATATATGATAGAGTAGTTCCTTTAAATTATCCAGTATTTCCTATTAATTCCAATAAATTCCCAAAGTTCCTAAAATTTCCACAGAAAGATTACATTTTGGAATACTCCAAAGTTCCCATGGAAAGTTACCGAAATTTATCGGAATTTTTCCATATCTTTGCAACCCTAGATACAGAGTGCCGTAACATAAATAAACTTGAATGATGTAGTTGTTGGTAAACTGTTCCATAACAGTGAAATCAGGACGACCTAGACGATTTAAATCTAACTGACATGCATCAGCTAGCTACACTAACTACCGTAGTTGCTTTGGCTCGAGTGGTGTTGCGTTGGAGAAGAGCAGGTTTTGTTCCAGCTGTAAGTAAAATAGGGGTGTAAGAAAATATCGAATATCGGGATATTATGTTTCGTGATACTGTGTCGATTCTCAAAAACACAGTATCGATACACACATTCCTGGCAGACAGTGAATCATTGTGTGTTGTGTTTAAAGCTCTGACCACTAGATGGCAGTGTTGTAATCCGTTTTCAGCTCCACTCCAACATTAACAAGCAGCACAAGGGTGCAGTGCTATTGTAAGCATTGGCAAACCGGTTCATACAGTGGCGTGTTTTAATAGTAGGATTTGAAAAATCACAATATATCACTTTACTTGCAGTATCGCAGTATATCGTAATATATTGAATCGTGACCACTGTATCACGATACGTATTGTATCACCAGGTTCTTGCCAATACACAACCCTAAAGTAAAGTAGGTTTCATAGTTTTGATCTGCATCTGTCTCAGCACAGTGACAGCAGGAATGAGACTAGCAAGGCTAACACGTCTAAGAATCTCACATTCCTTGTTGTGAAAGTGTTTTTGGCTAGTTGTTTGACCTCTACAGCCATACACTAAAATCACTCGCTCCATGCTACATCAAACACTGTGTCTACGGAAAGCTTCCAGTGAAGCTGTTTTATTTAAAATAACAATGCTGGGCAGCTTAGCTGACCATGCTATTCACAGTACAGTCTGTCTACTGCCTATTTTACAAATCACTGTGTTAATGTACTGTATATACATCACTATTATATTCATTCAAACCGTCTGTGTATACTAATTTTCCTTTTACTTGGGAAGTGGCTGTAATTGTGACTGTGTGTTCAATGAGAAGAATATACCAAGTATATACCAAGAGAGTTTAAAAAGACTTTAGTGTCCGACTGCTACGTCTCCAGCAGCTCTCTGTGCGAGCAGACCCTCCTTCTCTGCCAGCTTGAGTCATCTGTTCCTCTTATAACTGAAATTATTTTTCTGAAAGATGAGCGTGTCATCATTGTCTGGGGAGACCTCCTTGCAGTCGCTCCTGTGGAGAACACCCACCTGCTCGCTAGGAACTGAAGTGTCAGGCACAGCAAGGTAGCATCTTGCCATCATGGCAACGTGCGGAAGAACATTTTGTAACATCAGTTTCGTTTCGGACCCCCACGAGCGCATGATTGATGCGATGACTGAGCGTGTTAAAAAAGTATTTAATGGGAACTTGTGCATGTGTCTACTGAGGATGGGAGTGAATTATCTACTGTTGTCGTTACATCTTCACCAGATACATGTTGATTTTGCATTTGGGTTCTGAACATTGAGCCAGACCTTCTTTTGTGTGATGTGATGTTAATACGTAAGGGGGTATAATGTGGTTTGAAACCCCCCTGCTAAATCTGTCAGCTTGTAACAGCGCAGGCGCACCATAGTTTAGTGTGTTTTTGCCTCCTGACTCAATAATTCTACTTTATTTTATTTGAACATCATTTACATAGTGCTGCTTTCACAGCTTCGAACATGTTCACACACAACTCTGCCTGTATCAACTCTGCATTGAGATGTATTGTTATTATTATCTTCAGTAGGGGCGGCACAGTGGTGTAGTGGTTGGCTCTGTTGCCTCACAGCTAGACGACCCAGGCCGTTCTGTGTGGAGTGTGTATGTTCTCCCCGTGCTTGAGTGGGTTTCCTCCGGGTACTCCGGTTTCCTCCCACACGTTTAAAGACATGCATGTTAGGTTGCTCAGTCACTCTAAATTGCCCGTAGGTGTGAGTGTTTGCGTAAGTGTGTGTTGGCCATGCGATGGACTGTTGAACTGTCCATGGTGTACCCTGCCTTCGCCTGATAAAAGCTGAAGGTAATGGATGGATGGATTTTCTGCAGTGAAACTGTATTCCACACTAGAGCTCTGCATTCCAATGTGACTCCAGCAGGTCCCACAACAATATTTTGCAACAGGGGGCTAATATCAGCAACATGTTTAGGAACTGGTGGTTAACCATGTAGTTGAATCCCACAAAGGAATGGTCTTAATAATATAATACGAAACATGCAACATTGAGAAACAACTAAATAATCAATAAGAATGTAATAAACCTGTTCTACATTATAACAAACAACCCATGAAGCATTATTGTGCTACAGAAATGGCCGAGCCTTTAGACCAGGGGTTTTAATTTAGAATTCAGTAAGGTCCACCTAGGGGAGATTTCCTCACTCCTGTGAGGAGTGTGTATGTTCTCCCTGTGCTTGAGTGTGTTTCTTCTGGGTACTGCCGTTTTCCTCCCACAGTCCAAACACATGCATGTTAGCTTGATCAGTCCCTCTAAATTGCCCATAAGTGTGTGTTGGCCATGCGATGGACTGGCGACCTGTCCATGGTGTACCTCGTCTTTGCCTGATGATGCACGTCATCCATCTGGCAGGGTTTACCGTATGTGATGCAGACTCATCCAGGACGTTTTTGAAATGTGTAAAATCAGCGTGTCTTGTTGAGGAACCATGACAAAGACATTTAACACTACTAATCAGAGCTAGCACGCGCAGCTAGCACTGAACAGATATCCCAGAAAACCATGCAGACCAGATCTGATCGGTACAAACAGAACAGTAGCAACAATTCAAGATCTACATTTAATGATTGCAGTTTTTTTTGTTAAAAATAATCAGAGTCTGCATTTAATTACTGCAGTTTTTACTGCATTTATTTATTTGAATTTGTTTGAATTAAGGGTCTAAATTGAATGATTGCAGTATTGGGGATATTTGTTTGATTGTTAATTTAGTTAAAAATATTATGCTGTTTCATATGAGCTGGTTAAAAATGGTAATAAACCAGTTCAGACCATGTTTAATGACTTGCTTGCACTAATAACTACATGTAGCCCTGCCGTGGCATATAGCCCCGCCCTCGACCGGTGTCAGCTATTGTCCGATCGCACTGAAAGGTAATTGGCGATCGGAATCGGCCTGAAAAACGCTGATCGGTCCATCTCTATGTTTCATAATGGATGTAATTTACTCTTGTTGTACTGTTATGGTTAAACGTTGGCAACCAATCTGCAGTTCACGTGCACGCTGACCGTCGGGGGGGTCCACAAAGATCACGAATCAACTTCAGTCTGTTGCACCACTGCTAAGGAGCTGTCGTAGATTATGAGCAGTGATCTGCCATTGACAGCTGTATGATGTGGGATGTAGCTGAATTACATGGGAAGCAACCAACATTTACATAAACTGGCATAAACACAGTACATTCACAACGAGAAGCATGAAAGCTGACTATTATATGGCAACATCTCTGTCTTTCTTTCTTTCTTTCTTTCTTTCTTTCTTTCATCCAGACGCTTGCTCATGCCCACTCTTTAGTACCGGTGGTGCTGTCCCTGCAGTTCTCTGGTCCACTCAGTAAGCGCACTCGGGATGAAAAAGCGATGGTGGTTTGAATAAGAAGCGAACCCGCTTCTCTCACTGCCAGTAATCGTGTTTTATAATGCAGCACTCCGCTTTAGCCACAACAGTGTAGGCCTCTCTTTTCATTGCCTTTTTGTATGTGTCATCGTTCGGCAGGAAGAAGCCGAGTCACTCCTCTTTGGAAACGAGATGCTGCGCTGCTGAAAGTGAGCTGAGACTTTGCTGTGTTTCTGTGTGCCGTTGCGTATTTGTTGCCGTGCTTGGCGTCCTGCGTGTCAGTTTCTCTGACTTCCAGCAGCCTGAGCAGTATGTTCTCTCGCTCTGTCGAGCTCTTTCGGCGTGAAAGTGAAGGCACAGTTGAGAGTTTGTGTGGCTGAATCAGTGGGTAGAGAAGGGGGTGGAACTGAATGCATACAGGAGAGGTTAAGAGAATCTGTGTAGGGAGAGAGGGAGGGAGAGAGGAAGAGAGAGGCAGCTGAATAGCTGTTATCGAGTGGGAGAGAAAGAGATGAGAAAGAGGGTGCGTCTGTCCGCCTCGCTGGTGTGCGCGAGAGAGTGTATGCGTATGTGTGTGAGTGTGTACGTGTTTGGCGCATGCGCTGCTACCTGGCAGTCCTCCTCAACACTGCGGAGAGGTCACTCTCTGTCATTTCAGCATCACTACATCAATCTCTGCTTCTGCTCGTCTGAATCCGACTGCTCTCTGCCTTTTTCCCTCCGGTCCTGTGTTTCCTTTACGCTTCGCCTCTGGTTCCTCTTCTTCCGCTTCTAGACGTATACCATGGTGCAATATGTGTGTCAGCACAGAGAGGTGAGTGCTTAAGGTTTTTTTTATAGGAGGGTGCAGTGGATAGGGGGTGCCCAGAAACTTTAGGGGCTTGTTTAGGATGTTTTGATAGAGATAAGAGGCAGAAAGATGGAGGAGAAAGATCCTGTAGGAAGATTTACAGGTTACTTGGTATAAGCGTTTTTCCTCCGTGTGGTTTGATGCGCTGCCTTTCGGGGTCCTTCAGTCACCAGCTTAAACACAGCCGACACCAGTCGTCTCTCTTATACATTTGATGTCAGATCAGGGGAACGACGAGGGTCTGATCTAAGCGAGATCCGCGCTGGGAAACTTTTGAGGGCTCTTCTGGGATCACTGATAGTGAAGGCAGGAGGATCAGAGCGAGGAGGAATTCTTTAGGAAGATTACAGTTTGATTGATAAGAGGGGATTCAGGCCGTGTGGTTGAAAATGTATGTTTCGGTTTGATGCCGCTCCTTCAAAGTCAGCTTAAACGCATCAGGCACCTGTTATTTTATTTTATTTTTTTATGTAGTAGATCAGTAGAATGACAAGATCTGATCTGATCTCATCTCGCACAGGCGATAGATCTCACCGAGGTCTGTTTTGAGAAACACTGGGGGGCTTCATCCAGGTTGACTAGTAGTGATAACTGAAGGTAGGACCAGATCAGGTATGAATCTGATTGGAAGATTACAGATTGCTTGACAAGAAATTGTGTTTAGTTTGAAGAAGTTTGAATGCAGCCTGAAGCTTCAGCGCTCTAGCCACCACAAGTTGACCTTCCTATACGTTCACATAAGAGATGAGAAGAGATGAGAACACCTGATCTCACTGGGATCCATGCTTGTTTCACCTGTCTCTGTGTGGCAGAGCGATATCCCTCAATTATGGTGGGTATAACGCCCTGACACTAATTCATGGGCTGTTTCGGATGGTGCTGTCACTGCGCTGGCCCTTGTGTCTGCTGTCCACTGCCCTTGTGTGAGTATTGCCACGTTACCGCTGGTGATTAACTATCCACTGGCTCACTAATGAGAATTGCGAAACTCTGTGGCTTTACAAGCATTCGGAGCCTGATAAGAAACAGAAGGACATTATTCAGTGCTGGGCATTCTGACACACATATATATCCACATACGTATGCTAACACCCAATATGCTCTCACTCACACTCAGCTGCATGCTCACTTACACCACTGTGAGCAAACACACAAACCCACTCAGTCGTTTTCACAGTCAGTTTTACACTCACACACTCTTAAATCCTCTCACATCGCTTCCTATCTCTCGCATCTCTCCCGATCAGCATTCCTCGCCCACTCTTTGGTCTCAGCGGAGCGATAGAAATGGAGAGATAGCGGGGTGGGCTCAGGTTTGGGTGTATATGTGTGTGTGTGTGTGTGTGTGTGTGCTGCCTCAGCTCTGATGCTGTATCTGTGGGATGAGTGCTTCCCCTTTTGGTGTGAAAAACAGTGCAGTGCTGTACTTACAGGAAGAGAGGCTGCTGTTCAGGCACTAGTCAACTCGCCACGCAATTTTCATTTCAGATCAAGAGAAAAATGAGTGTATTTGCAGCCTTGGCTCCAGTAGGGGCTTCTTTAGGAAGGTAGGTAAGTTTTTGGGGGCTTTTCCATTGTGGTTGCAACGGTAGAATGAAGGAGGAATAGGTTTCTATTGATATTTTGTTCTTCAGAGGGATTAGGAATGGGAAGTGGTTGGGATAGGGACCGATTGGACAAGAAATGGGGCTTGGGTTACAAACAGGAACTGGAACTAGATGGGACATAGACTGTCACGTGATGGAATGGGGACAGGGACAGGGACAGTTTGGAATGGTGATGGAGTGAAATTAGGAATGGGAAGTGGTTGGGATAGGGACTGAATGGACAAGAAATGGGGCTTGGGTTTCGAACAGGAACTGGATCTAGAGGGGACATAGACTGTGACTTGATGGAATGGGGACCGGGACAGTTTGGAATGGGAATGTAGTGAAGTGAGCATTCCGGACCAGGATGTGAACAGTCTTGAATGGGGACTGGCACTGGTTGGGATGTTGACAGGGTCTAGGTGAAGTGGCGATAGGAACTACATGACAGTAGGTTGGGGAAGAAGTCTTGGTGGGAACTGATTGGAATAAAGTTGATTTGTAATGGAGATGAGGAATGGTTGGCATAGGGAGACGTACTGGAACTGATTGAGATAGGGACCAGCTGGACTAGGGATGGTACCCGTTTATGATTTTGAAGATGGCTGGGTGAAATGAGGAGAGAGACTGAATGAGATTGGGGTGTGGACTGATTGGTATAGTAATTGGAATTAGGTAGGGTAGAGATGGGAACTGGGTGGGGTAAGGGGTAGAGACAGGAGTTAATCAGAATGAAAACAGGGATTGTTAGGGTCAGGGACTAGGTGAGATGTATGGTTGGAATAGAAATAAAGACTAGTTAGACCGTGGGCAGGCAATGGCATAGAAGTGATAACAATCAAAAGCTAACAGATTGGTTTTATTAGGTCACACTTTTGAAGGAAATTGAAATTCAGTTCACTGCCATAGATCATAAATCAGTTTTACTATATTAGTCTAATTTCCACACCTTTCCACTCTACAGTGAGAGGACTTGAAGAACCGCTCCGTTCCAACTAAACTGTGGTAAAGAGCAGGTTGTAAAGTATGTGATGATGGATATACTCTTCTTAATCTGTTAGGGATAAGTGAAGCGGTGTATGAGCTTGTGGCATGTTAACACCTTTTCTGTTTCTGCTTCTCTCTCCTCTCTCTCTCTCTCCCACCCCCCCTCCGTCTCTTTATGTTCTGTCTGCCAGACACTGACCATGCTGTGTTCTGCTGACACAGCTTTAAATAGGGGATTTATCATGCCAAGGCTGTTGCTAGTCAGATCAGACACAGAGGGGGTGAGACTCACAGCCTGTCCCAACCTTACGCCAAGCAATGTGACCCCTAACCCCTTCAGTGCATACAGTACCCTATGCACCCCAGTTTAGCATCAGAGTATCCTGTACACCTCTAATATGATTAAGCAATGCCCTATACATTATCATTAATACAGGTGTGCAATACTACAATACTTATTTGCCTCTGTGCAGTTCTTCTAAATTCTGTTGATTTGTTATACTATGTACTTAGAGCCCTGTGTAGCATTATGCAAACAAAATATGCAGCTCTACATGTAAATAGAGATACAGTATAGACTGTACAGCTTTATGTGGTGCTATAGGTGTAGGGATTACTTGAATACTCAACAGTAATCAACAGTAAAAAATCAAATCTTTGCACCCGGGGTGTTGAGAAGGTTATTCATAAAGTTTTTGTTCCTCTTGAAAGCAGGTACGCGGCTTCATGGGGTCTAAAACCAAATTTCCTGGCTTGCTGTTTTCCTTATAGAGCGCTACAAATTAAAAGCTGAATAGCTACTCAACGAATAGTCAAACAGTTGGTTCTACTATAGTACTGAAGTGAGATTCATTTTTTTTTATTGTTCAACACTAGTTAATCTTTAATTGCATTTCAGATATGTAAAGGGAATTCCACCTGTTCTGTTTTCTTTGCACTTAAAAGTAAAGTTCATCCACATACCTCGTCCTTGCCTAACACTATTTGGACAATGCATGAATAGACTTTCAGTTTAGACTCCATAGAGCCTCAGTTTAGACTCACTATAGAGTATTCTTTAGTGAAATGATGTCCTGTACAAACATACGCAGAGCTATGTGACTCCTAAACACTTTTGTTTTCATTAGGATTGACTAGGGGGGGACTTGCAGTATCCGTCTGACAACTTCTAACTCCAGACAAGCAGGTTGAAGCTTTTTACCGTTTTGGGACGACCAGAGACCCACACCCAGCGAAGGGAGGAGGAAGAAAGCAAAGGGAGCAAAAGAGATCTGTAGCATCTGCAGTCCTCCCCTCCCATTAACTCGTGCCGTGACCAGCAGAAATGCTCAATTATTCATTACTAACAGGCTACGCCCAAGGATCACGTTTCTAGACAGAGCAGACAGACTCTTGGGCTAGATCCCTCTCCCCCTGTCTGTCTTTGACTCCCTCTCTGCCTCTCCCTGTCTGTCTTACTCTCTTCTGTACCATTATACTCCTCCAAGTTCGCAAATACACACTCTTGTACACATGCATACTTAAACGCTGCATGAGCTTCAGGCTGTCTGGCTGGCTGCATCTGCTTGCCTGTTATTAAACTAGGAGAATTTCTCACTCTTGGGTCGTACACCTGTATTTCTGTATGATTGTATGTTCTAAAGCACCCCCTGGGGGGCTTACTAGAAATCAACCCGTCTGTTTGCTGTTGTAATCCAAACTAACCTGCGTTCTTAAGAAGACCCTATATGTCAGATGTTTCAAGAGACAGCAGGTGTGGTGCAGCACATATTCAATTTAATAGCTGCTGTGTTCTTTTATAATAACAGCTTTGTTACTGATCAGTTTGACTAAGCAAATCAGACCACTGGCATCATTAAAAACACTGTTGATGTAGATGACTGAGAAGGCATATAGATATGTATTAGGGAGTGTGCGAAGTGTGATCATATACTTTGGAGGCCAGGCCTAAAGTGTATGCTCTGTGAGATTTTGGCCCCAGGTCATATCTATTTGTTGCCCCTTAACCTACAGTGTGGAAAACATCTGAAATCATTTGATGAATTTAATTAAGCAAGGGTTACTAGATGTTAGAGGGATAATGGCAGTCATAATCCTGCAAGAAACCACAACCATATCTAATGGAATATTGTCCATCATGTCTGACTGACACTTTAATTCAAAACTGAGTGATGGTTATCCTTCCCCATCGATTTGGGTGATGGAGCATGTACTGCTTGTTTGTTCAGACTGGCATGTTCTATTGGGCCCAGTCAAGATGATTGACAGACAGTCCTTTCATGGGTGACCTCAGGGTTTTAAGTCATGGCTGCCCATACCACTGAGGCACTGAATCGATGGAACTATTGGATCGGGAGCAACCACGTCGCTCAAAGCTATAGGTGAACGAGTGAGATGAGGCAGAAATGAACATATGAACGAATGCCCTATGTGTGAAGCTCATTTTGTGGTAGGTGGGTCAACAACCATGAAAATCCTCATCATATACATTGAATCACGTGCAAGGGACTGCAGAACTGACCGACATATGGAACACCGACACAAAGCCGACATTGACAGTGCATACGGAAGTCCCTCAAAGCCCCGACGTGGGTGGACCACGGCAGCAGCTGGACCATCCTGGGAACAAATGCTCTGTAGAAGAATCATTTAGCATGCTTATTTGGAAGTGAATGTGGGAACTATTACATCAGTCTAAGACTAACCTTTCATTGATTATTTGGCAATTAGTGGATATGCTAAAAGGAGCTGATCCCATGTGGGACTTCATGGGACGCTCGAACTTGGAGCTAATTGTAATCATACTGGACTTCCACGAACACAGTGCTTTACAGTCTGATACAGAAATAATAACTTCATACTGATTTGCATTAGCATCAACGCTTATGCTCAATCCCCCAACTTAGCCAAGCAGAGATCATGGCATCTTCCCATGACCTGATTGGTCCAATGCCATGTACAGTAGGATGTGGGGAGATTGTGGAGAGCCTGGAGGTAGGACATATGCCAGCAATGCTGCTAGCTTTGCGATAACATGGAAACCAAGTGTTCATTACACTGCAATTAACATGGACCCAGATTTCGCAAAGATCTCTGGACCAGTGCTGCGTCTCTAGCTAGTAAAGAATACCGAGGTAGAAGCTTGATAATTGGTGGGTGAAGCAGCTAAACAATGCTGTTTTGCTGAATATGTATTTGAGCGTCTCAGACGGCATAACATTATCAAAATTCAGGGGGTTTGAGGTCAATTAGGGGACTGAGTAGGGCAGTTATTCTAAAGTCTTTTAAGATGAACAGACACTAGTTAATAGTGTTTTGTTCTCCTGTCCTGTCTGAGCTTGTTAGATATTAATCAATGTGAAATTCATAAATGATGCTTGTTTTTATTGCGTTAAATGTATGAGTTGAGTGTTAAAAATGTACTCTGGCTTGAGGACAGAGAGTGCTTTACAGTGAGAGCACTCTCTGTAGTAGAGTTGTGCTGTGTACAGTATTCAGTGTGCACTTTTAGAATTATGTTGAAACTAAACTACACAAGCAATGTTGGGTAATTGTCGATGCTACTAAGTTCAGGCTGAATATTTATAATTATATGTTGTGTATTTATAATGTATATTTTCCTAGTTTTGGCTGAGCTTCTACTTCTAGCTATGTGACAACATGATTGTTACTGTTATGGCTGTGGGAATGATTTTTATAGCTTTTAAAAAATACTAAGGTCCAAAAACTGAGCACCCTACCCCATGCCACCAGGCAGCAGTATAAATTTTCTATCAAACAGTATGAGAATGAGAATCAGATCAAATGTTATAATGAACGATCCACATTATAATCCACAGAAAATCCAAAATAGTCACAAACAACTGAAAATACAAACAGAATGGTGAGTAGAAGTACAAAACGGAGAACAAGCTGTCTGATGGGCATTTTATCTAAAATTAATTATGTTTTGTAGCTTACATCTTATGGCTGTTAGATCACGGTCATATGAAGGGTCAGCAAGACTAACATTTATTCATCTTCTAAACTAAAGATAAGCTGGAGCCTATTCCAGTGCTTATTGGGCAGAAGGCACAGAAGGGGCCCTGAAAGAACCCTGGTCGTCCTTCTTGCAGTCAGGTGGCTGTGCTACCCACTGCCCCACCAGCCAACGTAGCCCTAGCTTTGTATCATGGACTGGACAGCATTGAACCAGTTATGATTCTAGTTACCTGTGTCTCTCTTGGGCGGATTTATCTGTATGTTTGATTTGTGCCATAATGAAAGAACCACCATGTTAACGAAAGATTTTGTAGTAATAACACAATCATTTTCCGCATCCACAGTAAAGCGAGGACACTGGAGATCAGAAGAGAAAGTCAGTTATCCTTGGCTTGTGCAGTATCTTTAAAGCACCAAAGCAGAGATCTATTGGCCAGTTGTTTCATCATATGCTCCTCAGAAAAAAGACACTTACCCTTAAATAAGTAACTTCTATTAACTACCAAGCATGACACTACTAGATAACTGAGCATAGTTAAAAAAAAAGCTGTTTTTTATTTATATCAAGATTGTTGCTCAGTGACTACAACCACTGATCTCCATTACAGCTTCTACTGAAGATCCAGTAAACATCTGATCTGATTGGTCTGCACAGAAGAGATGCTCATGACAGACTGTTGTGACACAAAAGATCATCGATATCACTCTGGTGGCTTAGAGTGGCTTATGGATTATAGATGGCAAAAAAATACACAAATATTCAATAAATGATTCAAGTTATTATAAATAATGATCACGATACTCAGTCCTTCACCGGGCAGTGCAGTTTGTTAACCGTAAGTTGGCTGTGGTTGCCAAGCAACATAACAGTCGGAGATAATTCCATGAACAGCACAATGGTTTTAATGACTCAGTGCATTAGTACAGCGTTCAGCTGATGTGTGCGGTCATATGTGTGTATCTTATGGCTTCAGATTTCAGAGCTGGAACTGTTTTGTATGTGCAGATTTATTTCGGGGTGTTTTAATAAAGTGAGCAGCTTCTACGCTCCAGAAATTCAGAGCCAGCATGTTTATCGGAAGCTTTCTGAGAGTACGCGGTCATAGGGGAGGACTTTTATATAAATTATATATAAAAAGGCAAGTTGAGCCAGCATTTTCAAACAGAGGACAAGACAGATTCATTTGAAATAATTAGCTCCAGCGGCGCGTTTAAATTGCTGCCAGCACTTAGTAAGACAGTTTACCGTCAGTATGGCTCATACTTTCATTGATTGTTTGAGAGGATAACGTTAAACCTATATTAGCGTGCATTTACTGCATTGTGTACATATACACGCCCTTCCCCTCTGATTCTATAGGCGTGTGTCTTCAGATGGAAAGAGTAGTAGGGTTCAGCGAGCTCACTCTCATAATATACATTCTAACATCAGAGCAGCAGCAGTCACAGTGTCTCAGTTCTTCTCCACCTCTCTCAAGCTCTTATGTCTGGTGCTGTGTGCACACTACAGGATTTTAGCCCCGGTTTTCCTGTGACAGACACATTTTTGGGACTACAGCTCTGCGACAAACCCGTGCATGGTTGTATGCAAAGCTTCAAGCACATTTTTTGATGGTTGTTTTCTAAGTAAAAATGAGGTAACACATTCTTTACACAAGCTTGCATTTTTTTATAAAAATTATATGTATATAATAGCTAGAGATGGAAAGATCAATCGGCCATGTATCGGTATCGGCTGATTTTTAATCAAAAAGTTTTTATTTTTTTTTATATTTAGCTGATCTCGAGAGCCGATCGATGGCGTTAAACCAATGAGCCTAATTTCTGTATTTTCAGTTAGAGTTTTATCCAAGAAGAGGAGCCCTCCGGCCAGCTCCCTGCAATTCCTATCTGAACCGCTAGGTGGAAACACATACCGTTTCATTTTCGTCAGACTGACTAAAGCAGCGGCCTCACGAGAACAGTTTACAGCGTTTACCGCATGTCCGGAAAAAAAACAATGTTTATCTGGCAGTTTGTTACCGTATGTGACTCAGACTCATCCAGGACAGTTTGTAACATCTGTAAAATTAGTAAAATCAGCATCTCTCGCAGGGGAACCAAGACAAAGACATTTAACACTACTAATCTGATACGGTGGTACACCACGCAGCTGAATACAGTAAGTATCAGCAAACAGCGGAGCTAGCACGCACAGCTAGCACAAAACAAATAACCCAGAACACCGTGCAGACCAGATCTGACCAGTACGAACAGTACAGCAGCAGAAACAGCCAGAGAGCTAAAAGAACCAGAGTGATCAAGTTTATAGTTTTAGATAAGCAGCTCTTCTCGGCTGTAGAAGACGTTCTGTGGCATTCTTGCGCTTAATATTCCACCTGGATCTACGCTCTGCCGGTTCTAGTAGAAATACTTTTCAGATGTGGCTCTTCCGGAGCTGTATCAAGCGGTTTAGGCCCACATAGACCAACTTCTAATTTAGTTAAAACTATTATGCTGTTTCACATGAGCTCGTTAAAAATGGTAATAAACTAGTTTCCACCATGTTTCATGACTTGCTTGCGCTAATAATATGTAGCCCTGCCACGTCTAATAGCCCCGCCCTCGATCGGTATCAGCTATTGGCCGATTGTTCTCAGAAATAGCAATTGCATAGATTGCATTGTGCACTGAAGTCTCTGTACAAAGTGTTAATTTATCATCTCTTAAAAATTCTGTATGTTTTCATTGTGACTGCTCAATTGGTGTATATGTGTTTGCGCAGTCTGAGGTCAGATGCTCTGATATTGTGAAGCGTATGTGCAAGTCTGATACAGTCAGTTTGCAGTATGAGAAAAAGTCTGACAAAGTATTGGGTTCTGGGCTGGGTCCAGTCTTAAGTCAGGTTTGGTTTGTGAAAAGAATTTTTTATGTGGTAGATTTTTATTTGAAGGAATGTGCCTGCATACATTTCGTTATCTCTCTCTCTCTCTTTCTCTCTCTCTCTCTTCTTCTCTCTAGTAACATTAACAGTATAGCCTACAGTGATGTTGGGGATAGCTCTGGAGTTTGGGCAGTAGGTGAATGTGGCCCTAAATGAAACTGGGGATGAAGTTCAGCAGTACATCAGTTACAGTTACATTGTGGATAATGAGAGGCTGCTAAAAGGTCACAGCAAATCTTTCCACTTGCTAAGCTCCCCAGGAGCAGCAGCGCTGAGTGGAACTTCAGTACAGTTGACGGGAGGTGGGTGTGAGTGGGCACTGGCAAGCTGGTTGGTGCCCCTCCAGGTAAAAAAAAAAGAAATGTGTAGTGTGTGAGCTTTGTCTGCAGTTGTTGCTATTGTGTGCATACTGCTGTGTCAAAAGAAAGAGGTTGCAAGTGGTGATGTCATGTGTTGTGAGCAGTGCAGATTTTGAAAGTCATGTCAGCCAGGCATCAGCAGTAATCTCCTGGAGTTGGCATATTGAAGCTGTTCTGCTGAATGCTCATCTTTCTGGGCACAGGGCCTGTTTATTTTAGGTCGTATCTTACTTAGAGGTCTACGCGGACATTAAACTGAGGCCCACAAAGGACCTGTGTGTTCAGAAGACCTGATTTTGAAACCTAAAGCCAAGCTCGGTTCACCCCTGTGCTCTAGTAGAGATGATCATTGAGACGTGGATTAGCCTTGCTTTACTTCATTACTAAACACATGGATCAACAGAAAATGACATGCTGAGGTAAATCAGCATTTAACACATCTGTACTAAACAAACTGTGTTCATTATCAGTTTATGCAGCAGCTTCAGCCACGCAGTCTAAGGCTATCGTTGTTTTTTGTTTGTAATAACTGATGTTGCACTGATCCTGATAAGGTAGTATTGGTGCCGATACTGGCACTTATACACAGTATCGGTATCGGCAATAGAGAGCGCTGATACCATGAAGCTTATTCACTAAATGGCTGCATGTGTTTCTGCATTGTGGCAATTTTTATTTTTTCATAGCTCTGAAACTTTTTAATGTGCAGTTACTCAACCAGTAAATGTTCTTTCAAGGTTATTATATCTTATTCAGGATAAGACATAAAAATACAACATATAAAAGTGGAACACTATAAATATCAGGATTTATAGTCATATATTGAGCATTTACGTATCGGTATCGGGACTGAGTATCGGCAGATACCTGAAAAGCTGGTATCGGTATTGGTATCGGTAAGGAAAAAGTGGTATCGGTGCATACCTAGTAATAACTCCTGAAATCCTAATTAGCATCAGCTGCTAATAAACAACTTACTTTGTGCTACAACTGTTTCTACTTTAGCGTATACGTGAGATAATGTCTCTATGGTGATTTTGATTTTACATACACTCTGAGGAAGAGTCTAAAGAAGAGCGTATGTAATTTAAACAGAATTAAAGTTGTATTTATTAGAGGATTGTGTTTAATACCATGTTACATATGTTTTTTGTTTTCTTCCCGGTGCTGAAAATAAAGAACTTGCACTTTGTGATCATTTTGAGTGAAAGTGAAGTGAATAAAAGCTGGTCTCTGGCTTGTGCTGTGCCCTGCACTGCATGTAAAGGTGCTATGTTTCCTCATTTGTGTCTCGTTTAAAAAGCAATATTTTATAGGAAAGGAAAAAAGCGAGAGACTTTTAAAATGGTTGATATTTGTGAAAGTAGAGAAGTATGCGTAGGTTTGCCATTCATTAGTTTCTGTATTTACTCTCCTCCTGCTGGTGCCATCTGTCGCCGGCGGCCCGGCTGGACTCGTGGGCACAACACGACCACTTCCTGGCTGACGCCATCGCATGACGCAGTCGAGCTGCAGTGGCCATCAGAGCAAAAAGTGCCCATTCACCCCTTCCTGCTGATCCTGCTGAGTGTGAATGTGTGTGAGTTAGAAGAGAGAGGGTTCGCGGCGGAAGAAAGAAAGGAGAGGCAGTGCATTGGAGGACAGAGAGAGAAAGAGATAGGTTGCATAAATGAAGAGAAAGAGATTATTTCTTTTTATTCTGTTTACTTCTACATCCTTTGGCTATGATGTCACTGTTAAAGAAGCACTCCAGCTAAAATGATCCAGCTGTTGTTAACAAGCCTGCTTGCCTCCTGCAGTCTTGCCCCGAAAGTCTCGAGAGAGAGAGATTTCAGGTTTGGGTAACTGAAAGTCTCCTCGGTGGAGGTTTTTTAATGTAGCTGCTGTTATTACATTTGTGGGTTGCTGTATTGCAGCAGGATTATGTCCCTGTTTGACCTTTAAGCAACAAAACGCAACGATTTTTCCTCATATTGCATGTTTTGGTGTTGCTAATGATAGACTGCGCTAAATCATATACTGATACTGACATGGTAGTGGCATGGCAGTGTGTGTGTTGTGCTGGTGTGAGTGGAACAGCCACAGCAGTGCTGCTGGGGTTTTTAGACACCTCAGTATCACTGCTGGACTGAGAATAGTCCACTAACCAAAACACTGATGAAGGACTAGAGGATGAGCAACACATACTGTGCAGCAACACACAAGCTGTTGTCTCTCATTGTTGTCTATTAGAGTGGACATTGAGTGGACTACTAACACACCACCACCATGCCAGTGTCACTGCGTTGCTGAGAATAACCCACCACCCAAATAATACCTGCTCTCCGGTGGTCCTGTGGTGGCCCTGACAAACTGAGAACAGGGAAGTTAACAAAATAAAAGAAACAGATGGACTTCAGTCATCAGTGTAATTGTAGAACTATGAAGTGCACCACATGGATAAGCAAGAACATTATGATTGCCTGCATAATATGTGGTTGGTTCTGATATAAGTGGACTCTACAAGTGCCCTGTGGTATCTGGCACCAAGATGTTAGCAGCAGATCCTTGGATGCCTGTCAGTTACAAGGTGGAGCTGTTATGGGTCGAGCCTGTTCCAGCACATCCCACAAATATTTGATCGGATTCAGAGTTTGATGGCCAGGGCAACGCCTTAAACTATTCATCATGCGCCTCGAACAATTCCTATGCAGTGTGTGCAAGTGTGGCAGGGTGCTGAGAGAGGCCACTGCGTTCAGGGAATACCATCGCTTTAAAGGAGCCTACCGGGTTCGCCACCTTGTTTATACAGGTGGCACATGTGCGTGCACCCAAAGTCTTCTATCAGAACATCTCCCAGAGCTCCAGGCTACCTCCACCGACTTACCTACCTCCACTAGGTAAGAGAAAAGGGGACCAGGTGACCTTTTCCATTGCTCCAAGGTCCTCTTCCAGTGGTCAAGCCATTTACAACAGTGGACAGGTTTGCAGGTATGCTGGGTGTTCTGCACTCTGTGCTGTGACACATTCCTCCTGTAACCATAATGAAAAGGTCTCATGACTTGTGCCACAGTAGCTCTTCTGTTAGTTTGGGCTTGACGTTACCCTCTTGTTACCCTTCTTACCCTCAGGGGTCGATGCACCATGGTACTAGTAGATCAAACAGTGTCCACTCACTGTCCACTCTGTTAGACAACAGTGAGAGATAACAGCTTGTGTGTTGCTGCACAGCATGTGTTGCTCATCCTCTAGTCCTTCACCAGCGGTCACAGGACACTGTCGGCTGGGTTTTTGTGGTTAGGGGACAATTCTCTGTCCAGCAGTGACACTGAGGTGTTTAAAAACCCCAGCAGCTCTGCTGTTCCTGATCCACTCACACCAGCACAACACACACTGCCATGCCACCACAATGTCAGTGTCAGTATATACTTTACTGCAGTCTATCATGAGCAACTCCAAAACATGTAATATGAGGAAACCCTCAGGGGTCGATGCACCATGGGCGCCCAGTAACCGGTCACTGGTTTGTCTTTTGTCAATCTTTGAACCACTGTCTGTATGCGTATCACCACTCCTGACCAGGAGCCCCTCACAAGACCTGCCATTCACCTGACGCGCTGACCCAGTTGTCTGGCCATGATGATTTGTCTGTGGTCAAACTTGCTCAAGTCTTCACGTCCATTTCTCCTGCATCCAGCACGTCTGCTTATCTATGATATGATAAATCTCAGACCTTCACATGCACTGTTAGAAGATATCCTTGTCATGGCTGTGATGTCACAACACGTGACCATTTAGAGCGCACCTACTAAATGGGGCTTGTCTCACGAAGCAGGTTTCTTTCTTTTTTACTTAGCCAGCTAACTTTCAGTATAGTTTGATCCAGCCTTAGATTTTCCTGGGCAGATGTCTGGCGGAGATGAACCCCTCTTCCTTTCTTTGCACTGTTTGTGGCATCAGTTCCATAAAACATATTGTTTTTCAGCAGAGCAAACAAATTATGCAACGGAACCTTGGTCTGCGTTGGCTGTGCTTTTGCTTTGTGAGGCCTCCGGTCATTAACTGATGACAATGAGGTGTGTGTGGAGTCTCACTCCATCATTTTCTCTCTCTCTCCCTCTGTCGGTCTGTCTACAGCGTGATTGCTTTATATAAAAGTGCTGTGATTGAAATCCTCACAAGTTCTCTACTGTTCTCTCGAGATGTGTTATGCAAGCGTTTCTCTCTCTCTCTCTCTCTCTCTCTCTCTCTCTGTTTTTCTTTGTTTCTCTGACCTATCTGTCTCTAACTTTTTTCTTTTTCTCCCTATGAACCATTCTCTCTATCTTTATCTCTCTTTCTATTTCTATCTCAATCATTCCCCCTCTCCTCTCCATTTCTCTGCTTTCTCTCCCTCCCTCCCTTCCTCTCTCTCTCCCTCCCTCCCTCCCTGCTGTTAAATCAGAAGGTGCTGTGTTGGCAAGGAACCGTCACCACGGAGTGTTAATGAAATGCACTGACTTGAAGAGTGTGGGAGGGTGTGTGTGGGTGTGTGTGTGTATACAAGGGTATGTGTGTGTAAGAAGGTGTTTGTGCTTCTGTTCCACTCCTGAGTTTTGTCTTTGTGGGTTTGGTTGGATGATGTGTATTAAGGACATAGAGTACTGAGTAAAAGTCAGAGACCATCATTCATTTATTTCATTTTCAGTTCAAACTGCTGTTAAGGACGAGTTAGTTCAGTGTCGGGGGAGAAAGAGGAGAAAATATATTTGACTACACACAGCACTCAACAAATGAAAAAAAAAAATAAATAAATAAAAAATAAAATAAAATAAAATTTTTGTTAGTTACTGTGTCTACCTTTTACCTGTATTGCAGTCTTTTGCAGTCTTGCTTTCAGTTTTCCGAAGTAGACTTGAGGGATATTTTTTCATGTGTCCAAAGTTCTTTGAAGTTGGTTTTCATTTCCTGTTTCTCACTCTTCGAGTGATGCCATGCACATTTAATAAAGTTGAGTTCTGAGCTCTAGGATGACCTGTACATTGTACCAGGTAAGAGAGGAGTTTGAATTAGAGTGGATGATCACAACAATGAAATTCTGGCAGCACTGAGAAATACAGGATGTGTCTGTAGATTATAGTACAGATGTCCAGGGAGGCATTTTCTGGACTGTTGTCTTGAGATCACATCCTAATTGTTTGTGACCAAAGAGAAGTTGTGATCTCAGGAAAACTTCCCATGGAAATGTAGTGTTGATTATGACTATGTGATGTTGGAAAAGCATTGGCATTATTATTTTTTTCTGCTTTGTATACTGCAATATAAAAGGCTTAAAAGACTTAATCATTATAGAATGATTGCCTTGATTTTGTAGGGGGGAAAAGCATCTGCACAACAAATAGAAATAGTAATAATAAACAAAGCTAAAAAAGAAAGACCTTTTTTTGACCTCTGAAGCTATACAACTGGTTTTAATGCACCAAACACAAAAAACAGGTAAACACTGTGACTTCTGCTGACTGTGTATCCAAGATCTCTTAATATGAAGTAAATGATGTTCTATCCGACAGACTTCGTACTTGTAGCATGACGTTGCTTTTTCAATTAGACCTACGGCGTGACTATTGCGCATGCAGCCTTAGTCAATCTGATGTCTAGATAACAGTCCAGAAAATTATAACTATATAACTTATGACTTTAGAAGGTTTACTTATGAAGGTTTTCCTCTTAATTGTGTGCAATCGATTAGCTAAGACGTGTTTAGTGTCTGAAGTTTGCTCTGGAGCTACAGGGCTAATGTAGCTAAGTGGTATTGAAAGCTCTATGGTACCTCTCCGACTGATATCATGAAAATTGCATTTCTAAATGCATGTATTGTTTCGCTAATCTATTCCATTAAATTGGCTATTGTAGTTCTGTTACTATCTATTGATCATTCTTTATATGAATATTAATGTTGATGGTGGGTGTCCTTTGCCGTAACCGGAGATCACCTTGAAAAATAATCTGAATGAAAGACAGAAAGTGTGTATATGTATTTTCTAACTTTTGTGTGTGTGTGCGCAGGCGGTGGCTCAACGGATGGCGAGTGTGTGTTTGAAGGAGATTACGCTGTGCCTCCTCTGCCGGTGACCGAGGGCATGCAGCACATTCGCATCATGGAGGGAGTGTCCCGCTCTCTGCCTTCATCACCACTGCTCTCTCACCAGGCCCTCAACATGAGGCTACAGCCTCTCAAGAGACTTCCAGGTGAGTAACATGCACATAGCAGTAGTGCTAACTTGACATAGGGATAGTACTGTGGTACTACGGTTACGCTGCACTAGTTTAACAATTGAACAGATGAAACCCCCTCAAGACCCCCTTACATGCCAGGTAGCTAGTTCAACTTAGTAATAGGCAAACATGTAGCATATAACATATAGCTAATAGCTAATAGCTAATGTAATCTTTAGTGTCAGGAGGTATACTTTGGTTTTCTGAAATCACTAGCAGTAACGAACAACAATGACGTCATCGTACCTGACTGACTCCTAGTGTTGGGATAACGTAAGTCCTCAGCAATGGCATAAGCACCTGTGGCCAGGAGTTGAAACAGCCTTGTCTCATCTGAATGGGCCCAGTGCATCCAGGTGCCCTCATATCCCCCCGCGATACTAACCAGTTTAGAGAATTAACAGTTCATGATCTTCTTCAAGTGTGTTGACCGGTTCAATGATGTTACATTAGCTACAGTTCTGAAAGATGATGCTTCACATGTCTCACAGAATCGTACGTACCTCCACCTTCCCAGCTAAATAGCATCGTGTGATGGAGGAGACTTGACTAGTGGTTGCATATCAATTTCAAGGTTACCATCAGTAAGAAAAAACAAACCATGTGCCTAAAGTTGGTTGATGAGGGTTCCTCTTCTCTATGGTGTCGTGATGAAAATGCGTCCTATAATGTGTCACTCACTGAACACCTACACAGCCCGTAGAGGACTTCTCGTCTTCCATTCTCTGTTTTCCACGCACACAGCTCAGTTTCTACTCGTTCTCTCAAACCTCAATCTCTTGCCTCAGCTCAGAAGAGAGGAAGCTAGTTTTATTTTCATTCTTCTGACCGTTGGGAAAAGCAGTCGTTGGGAAAATGTTCTCCTTCAGCGTGTGGTATGAAGAACACACAGAGGTTACGTCGTTTGAAGTGTGTCATTTTGCTGCAGTAAATAGCTGCTTTTCAGTGGACTGGAGTGGAGCATCCTGCTCTCACTCTCCTGCTGCACCGTCTGACCACTAGAGGCTCACTAGAGATTCACATACAAGCAGAAATGCTGCACTTCTCAGAGTGGCCAACTTAGAGCTTCTTTCACTCACGCTGTCCCTCTCTTTCCTCATTTCTCTTCTTTTACTCCTTATTTCTGTCTCACCTACACCCTCCCCCCATCTCTCTCTCTCTCTCTCTCTCTCTTGTCTCTCTCTCTCTCTCTCTCTCTCTCTCTCTTGTCTCTCTCTCTTGTCTCTGGAGGCCTGTGAAACAGCTGGATTTCTGTTAGAAGCTTTAGATGTCCTAATTGAGTTCTCTGTGGAGCTCTCGTCCTTCTCCCACGTTTCTTTCTCTCTCTCTTGTTCTCTCATGTACTCGTGCCTGTAGGCGGCTGGGTGCTAAAGCCTGTTGTTTGGGGTGGGGTGTGGGGAGGGGTGTAAAGTGTGGGCCTGACAGATTTGGAATCAGATGTACAGATTCTTTTATAATAGCTGTGGTTTGATAAGGTAAGAGGAAACTGGTCCTAGATCAGTTTAAAAATTGTACTTAGACAATAGAAAGGCATTGCAGAACTCTTGGAAGGCTTGGAAATGCTCATAGAGACTCAGTCCAGAAACGGAACACATCATGTTATTATCCCAACACGACCGACTGTAACGAACTCAGAAAACAGCGACATGTCCTGTCAGTGGTAATTATGGTCAGACAAACACAGGTTTTCTCAGAAAGGTCATCACTTAAACTCCATGACCTTCCAGTCATCTCCATATGTCTCTGAACATTGAAGGAACTAGAATTTTAGTGATTACCCGCTGACCTGTGATTTTTATACAGTATGAATTAATGATGTGTAGTGTTTACAGTCTGACAGTAATAACTGTGGAGTAATTTTAATCCAGTATGAATCTGCAGTGTGTGTAGTGTTTATAGTCTGACAGTAATAACTGTGGAGTGATTTTAATCCAGTATTAATCTGCAGTGTGTGTAGTTTTTACAGTCTGACAGTAATAACTGTGGAGTAATTTTAATCCAGTATGAATCTGCAGTGTGTGTAGTTTTTACAGTCTGACAGTAATAACTGTGGAGTAATTTTAATCCAGTATGAATCTGCAGTGTGTGTAGTTTTTATAGTCTGACAGTAATAACTGTGGAGTAATTTTAATCCAGTATGAATCTGCAGTGTGTGTAGTGTTTATAGTCTGGCAGTAATAACTGTGGAGTAATTTTAATCCAGTATGAATCTGCAGTGTGTGTAGTTTTTATAGTCTGGCAGTAATAACTGTGGAGTAATTTTAATCCAGTATGAATCTGCAGTGTGTGTAGTGTTTATAGTCTGGCAGTAATAACTGTGGAGTAATTTTAATCCTGTATTAATCTGCAGTGTGTGTAGTTTTTATAGTCTGGCAGTAATAACTGTGGAGTGATTTTAATCCTGTATTAATCTGCAGTGTGTGTAGTTTTTATAGTCTGGCAGTAATAACTGTGGAGTAATTTTAATCCAGTATGAATCTGCAGTGTGTGTAGTTTTTACAGTCTGACAGTAATAACTGTGGAGTAATTTTAATCCTGTATTAATCTGCAGTGTGTGTAGTTTTTATAGTCTGGCAGTAATAACTGTGGAGTAATTTTAATCCAGTATGAATCTGCAGTGTGTGTAGTTTTTATAGTCTGGCAGTAATAACTGTGGAGTAATTTTAATCCAGTATGAATCTGCAGTGTGTGTAGTTTTTACAGTCTGACAGTAATAACTGTGGAGTAATTTTAATCCAGTATGAATCTGCAGTGTGTGTAGCTTTTATAGTCTGGCAGTAATAACTGTGGAGTAATTTTAATCCAGTATGAATCTGCAGTGTGTGTAGCTTTTATAGTCTGACAGTAATAACTGTGGAGTAATTTTAATCCAGTATGAATCTGCAGTGTGTGTAGTTTTTATAGTCTGACAGTAATAACTGTGGAGTAATTTTAATCCAGTATGAATCTGCAGTGTGAGTGTAGCTCTTACAGTGTGACAGTAATAATTGTGTAGTGATTTTAATTCAGTATGTAGTTGCTCTGAGTAGCTCTTAGAGTAATAATTGTGTAGTGATTTTAATTCAGTATGTAGTTGCTCTGAGTAGCTCTTAGAGTAATAATTGTGTAGTGATTTTAATTCAGTATGTAGTTGCTCTGAGTAGCTCTAAGAGTAATAATTGTGTAGTGATTTTAATTCAGTATGTAGTTGCTCTGAGTAGCTCTTAGAGTAATAATTGTGGAGTGATTTTAATTCAGTATGTAGTTGCTCTGAGTAGCTCTTAGAGTAATAATTGTGTAGTGATTTTAATTCAGTATGTAGTTGCTCTGAGTAGCTCTTAGAGTAGTAATTGTGGAGTGATTTTAATTCAGTATGTAGTTGCTCTGAGTAGCTCTTAGAGTAATAATTGTGTAGTGATTTTAATTCAGTATGTAGTTGCTCTGAGTAGCTCTTAGAGTAATAATTGTGTAGTGATTTTAATTCAGTATGTAGTTGCTCTGAGTAGCTCTTAGAGTAGTAATTGTGGAGTGATTTTAATTCAGTATGTAGTTGCTCTGAGTAGCTCTTAGAGTAATAATTGTGTAGTGATTTTAATTCAGTATGTAGTTGCTCTGAGTAGCTCTTAGAGTAATAATTGTGTAGTGATTTTAATTCAGTATGTAGTTGCTCTGAGTAGCTCTTAGAGTAGTAATTGTGGAGTGATTTTAATTCAGTATGTAGTTGCTCTGAGTAGCTCTTAGAGTAGTAATTGTGGAGTGATTTTAATTCAGTATTTAGTTGCTCTGAGTAGCTCTTAGAGTAATAATTGTGTAGTGATTTTAATTCAGTATGTAGTTGCTCTGAGTAGCTCTTAGAGTAGTAATTGTGGAGTGATTTTAGTCTGCAGTGTGTAGCTCTTATCTTTAACAGTAACTAACAGTACTCTCGTTCCAATCCACTTCATGATAATAGAATAAGAAAACCTACTAATAGACGTTATTGTTGTTATTAATATTGAGTGTAAGCTGTGGCAGGAAGCTGACATGAAAGTCTGGGTGATGACGTTTCCGCTCGTGCTGTCTGGCTTTGGTAGAATTTCACTTTATCCTGAAGGAAAAGATTAAATCAAATCTACATAACCAACTTCCAGCAGTACAACTAATGCAGAGTTTAACCTGAGGAGTCAGTTTCCCCAGTGAATTCCTGATGATTACTCAAGGTTGCTTTGCTGTTTCGTCGCTGGAGAGCTAAGCAGGATGAAGACATACAAGGAAAAGAAAACATATTTGTAAACTGGAAAGATGCTATCTATAAATAAAATTGGATTTGCTTGCATTGCTGGGGGGCTATAATTAGTGTTTGTGTTGATACGTAACGCATGTGATAAGCATTGAATTAATGAAACTTTAATAAATCTGTTAGCTGGTAAATAAGTACAGTAAATATTTCAGAATTCAAATTTAGAACTTTTTGGCACTTTAAATTTGATCTCCGCATTTAACCCATCCATGCAGTGACACACACACATATGCACACACTAGTGAACACTAGGGGGCAGTGAGCAGTGGGCAGCCGGGGAACAGTTGAGGGTTAGGTGCCTTGTTCAAGGGGGCTTTAGTCGTGCCCTGTTGGTTTTAGGGAATCGAACCGACGACCTTCCAGTCACAAGACTGAACCCCTAACCTTCAGCCCACGCCTGCCACTTAGTTTTTGTTTTTCTGTCTTTAGTTTTTGGTCTTTTTGCTGCACAGCTGTTTTTTTTTTTTCGTTTTTTTTTTCCTGGTGAGAAATATAGCAGTGACGTCACATGAGATGGACGAATAGGGTTCAAGACTCACAACAGACCAGTGGAGGTAGAGGCGTGGCCCATCTGGGAGTTTGCTTAAACCGCATTGCTGTAAAGAAGGTTTTCTCTACATTGTCCTTGTTTTCAGGCTCTCCACTGCTGATCCACTAGCCTTGAACGAACTTCAGCTTGGCTGCAGGCCAGCGCCTCCTTGTTCCTTTCCATGCTCTGTTTTTTTTTCTCTTTCTCTGCATTGCTGAGCAGCAGTGCTCTCTGTAGCAGGCCTGCTAGCCCCCGACACTGCCTTATTCCATACCATCCCTCTCAGTCTTATAAATAGCCTGCTTTAAGCATGTCAGATTTTATGCTCTTTAATCTCAGAACAAATCAGCCTGAAAACATCAGCTTAAAGCCGTAGTGAAAAACAAAATCACACACTTTTACTCCCTTACCCCAAGTGTACTCTGTCATTCAAAATAGATTTGCTTATGTGGTTTCTAACACCAAATGACAAGCTTCTAGCTATAAAAACAAATGTTGGGCTTCTGCTATTGTTTAGCTTTACAACATACTTTTGACTGACTGTAAAGGTCTATATCTTTTTTAGATAGATTAGATTAGTCAAAAACACCAATGCATTTGTGTAGTACCTTAGTCCCATCCTTTCACCAGGAAAGTAGTAGGTAGTTCATAGAAAGTCTGGTTGTATAACGATGGCTTTTACTGCTTAAACCTACTCTTACATTAGAAGTGGAGAAAATCAGGGAGAAAATAAAAAAGCAGGATAAATGTAAGATATCAGCCCTCAGATAATGACTTTAGAGAGGTCAGAATCAGACTAGTCCAGTCAGATGGACCAGTGTGAATTGGAGAATGTTGAAAATAAAATAAATAAACAAATGTATGACACCAAGACAGTGGATAAAGTGGCCAAAAGAAAAAAAGAGAGAGGATAGGAAATAAATACTTTGTGTTATCTTTGCATTTGTGTGTTATATATATATATATATATATGTGTGTGTGTGTGTGTGTGTGTGTGTGTGTGTGTGTGTGTGTGTGTATGTGTGTGTGTGTGTGTGTGTGTTTGTTAGTTCATCTCCAGAAGTGTCCAGACAACACTTTTGTGATTCAAGCTACTTTAAGGACTCACAGTGTCAGTTGCACACACACAGCTTATAATCTCTATAGAAAGGTTTTATATGTTACAACATTGGAGTGTTATGTAAAATGTGTATGTAAAACTGCATCATATACATGCAGTTGCAAGAAAAAGTATTATGATCTCTTTGAAATGACCTGTTTTTCTGCGTTAATTGATTATAAAATGTGATCCCAAGTATAGACAAACGCAAGGTGCTTAGCCTAATACCACACAAACAATTATAATTTTTCTTTATTGCGACACATCCATTAAACATTCACAGCGCTGGTGGAAAAAGTAAGTGGACCCTTGGATTTAATAACTGGTCGAACCTCCTTTGGCAGCAATAACCTCCAACAAGCCTTTCCAGTAGCTGCTCAGACCTGCAAACATTCAGGAGGAATTCTGGACCATTCTTCCTTACAGAACTGCTTCAGCTCAGCCATATTCTTAAGATGTCCGGTGTGAACAGCTCTCTTGAAGTCATTCCACAGCATCTCTATTGGATTCAGGTCTGGACTCTGACTGGGCCACTGCAAAGGCAGGTTTTCTTTTTTGAAGCTGTTCTGTAGTAGATTTACTTTTATGTTTTGGGTGGTGGACAGACACTCTGACATCATTCTGTAGGATACCTTGATAAACATGAGAATTCACTTTCGCCTTGATAATGGCAAGCAGGCCCAATCCCCGAATAGGGGAAAACAGCCCCAAATCATGATGCTCCCACCACCATACTTCACCGTTAGGTTGATGTTTTAATGTTGGTATGCAGTGCCCTTTTTATGCCATACATAGTGCTGCATGTTTTTCTGTTAAGCACATTGAGATGGTCTGAACTTGGGACTTAGATGTAGATCAGATCATGTTTTATGACCAATTAATGCAGAAAAACAAGGGGTTCACATACTTCTTCTTGCAGCTGTATATACCGATCAGCCATAACGTTAAAGCGTCTGCTCTGTTTCTGCCAGAGCAGATGTGGCATGTGGAGTGAGCAGAACATTGGAGCATCAGTGTTCTCTCCGTGTTGCTCTGAAACTGCTCTGCTTCTGCCAGACAGTTCTTTCCCCCCCACACTGACTACCTCTGCGTGACATGAGTGACAAGCGGCGCTGCGGAGCTATGTAGCAGGCCTACATACTGGAAATTCTCACAGATCTCAGCAAAGTTTCAGTCTGTCTTGTGTCTTGCACGTTACTGTGCGAATGATAAAGAAGAGCAAATAAAAGTATGTGGGCTTGTTCACCATCTGCAGTGTTCTAGCCTGCGGTTGGGCCGTCTCTTCGATCCCAAACCACCTGGAAAAGGCCTGTGTAGCGCAGAATGTCTAGCTAGTTCTTCGTTTAATAACAGCCATAAATTATATAATTAGGAGCGGACACAGAGCGGTGTGGGAGCGGTGTCTCTGAAGTGTGTGTGAAGAGCGAGTGCAGGGTGGGAAATGGAAATCCCGGAGCTGGAGCGGAGTGATCACAGGATCGTTCTGAGAGAGAAGCGGAAACGTCTGCTGAACCACTCCACTCACATTCTCTACATTCTCTACATTTACAGTGGAGGTGCATTTTGTAGTTACAGACTGTAGTCCACCTGTTTCTCTGCATACTTTGATATACATGTTCATGCTGCTCTTCAGTGGTTAGGATCCTTTCAGGACCACCACAGAGCAGATATTTTGTGGCTTATTCCACATAACAGTGGATCGTTCTCTGCAGTGAAACAGACTCGGTGGTTGTGTGGCAGTGTATGTTGTGCTGGTGTGTGTGGATCAGACGCAGCAGTACTGCTGAGTTTTAAAACACTGTGTCCGCTCAGTGTTCACCTGACTTGTGGATGTAAGGTCAGAGACAGTAGCTCATCAGTTGCTGCAAAGTTTGTGTTGGCCATCTTTCAGCACAGGACGCTGCCCACAAGATGCTGTTGGCTGGATAGGTTTGGTTGGTGGACCATTCTCAGTCCAGCTGTGACACTGAGGTGTTTAAAAAAAGACCCCACATCTTGACTGTTTGACTGTTTGGGTGAGTTAGTGGGTGTGTGGGTGGGTGTGTCCGTGGGTGAGTGGATTGGGTTGGTGGGTGGGTGGGTGTTTGGATTGGGTGGGTGGATTGGTGGGAGGGTGGGTGGATTATGGGGGCAGTCGTGGCCTGAAGGTTAGGGATCCGGCCTTGTGACCGGAAGGTCACCGGTTCGATCCCCGGGACCGGCAAGTCATGACTGTAGTGCCCTTGAGCAAGGCACCTAACCCCAACTGCTCCCGGGCGCCGTGGATAAGGGCTGCCCACCGCTCCGGGCACGTGTGCTCACCGCCCCCTAGTGTGTATGTTCACTAGTGTGTGTATATGTGGGTGTTTCACTGCACGGATGGGTTAAATGCGGAGGTCAAATTCCGCTGTGTGTAAACACATGTGGCTAATCGTAGTTCTACGTTCTACGTTCTAATCGTAGTCCTACGTTCTACACTTTATTGGGTGGGAGGGTGGGTGGATTGGGTGGGTGGGTGGGTGGATTGGGTGGGTGGGTGGGTGGATTGGGTGGGTTGGTGGGTGGATTGGTTGGGTTGGTGGGTGGGTTATTGGGTTGGTGGGTGGGTTGGTTGATTTATTGGGTGGGTGGGTGATTGGGTGGGTTGGTGGGTGATTGGGTGGATTGGGTGGGTGAGATGGTGGGTGGATTGGGTGGGTTGGTGGGTGGGTTATTGGGTGAGTGGGTGGGTGGGTTATCTGGTGGGTTGGTGGGTTATCTGGTGGGTTGGTGGGTTATCTGGTGGGTTGGTGGGTTATCGGGTGGGCTGGCGGGTTATTGGGTGGATTGGTGGGTTATTGGGTGGGTGGGTGGGTGGGTTATTGGGTGGGTGGGTGGGTTATTGGGTGGGTGGGTGGGTGGGTTATTGGGTGGGTGGGTTGGTGGGTTATCTGGTGGGTTGGTGGGTTATTGGGTGGGTTGGTGGGTTATTGGGTGGGTGGGTTGGTGGGTGGATTGGGTGGGTGGGTTGTTGGGTGGATTGGGTGGGTGGGAGATTGGGTGGGTGGGTGATTGGGTGGTTGGATTGGGTGGCTGGGTGGATGGATGGGTGAATGGGTGGGTGGATGGATGGGTGAATGGGTGAATGGGTGGATGGGTGAATGGGTGGATGGGTGAATGGGTGGGTGGGTGAATGGGAGGGTGTGTGTGTGTGTGTGCATTCGTTTAGTCTTTCTAATCTCAGTCGTACTGACTGTAACTCTACACTTGTTCAGTATTCTCTGATGACTGTAAAGACTGTGTCACGTGGACTGTCTTCTCGCTGGGTCCTGCTTGTCGAGAGTGAATTAAAGTGAAACTACTGATGAGTTTTTAAGTGAGGGGCTGATGATGGGATCCAGTGGCAGTCCTGATGGATGGGTCCGCTAACCACATCGGATTTCCACTCTCGCTGCTCCCTTTCAAATGCCTTTTTTATTTATATATTTTTCTCTTCTCCATACGAATTCCAGGAAGCGAGCGGCACACTTTCCGCTTTAATGACCGCAATCAATGCGAGAGCCGCTTCTCCTCCTTCGAGACTGAACTTTGACCTTTCGGGCCTCCGAAATAGACGCAATTACATTAATCACAGCATCTCCGTCTCGCACACACGCTCGCAAGCGCACAACCCGAGGCGAGTTTGCTTTTATTAGGCTTTATTAAAAACAGCCTTAATACACGCTTAAGTGATGTAGAGGGTCGAATGGCCATTTAAAGAGCCGTTGACTTTGATGTCTTAAAAACAGATCAATCACCAGTAATGTGCTAAATGAACAAACTCTGAGTCGGTTCGTCACCAGCTTTTAATATGCAGTGCAAACCCCAGTGCTTTTTCTGGAAAGTGAGAGAGAGAGAGAGAGAGAGAGAGAGAGAGAGGAGGGAGGGGGTGGGGGCAGTGGCGTCAGCAGAGCTGAGTTGATTGTAGCTCTGAATCCTCCAATCAGTGCACTTAAAGAGAGATGCTAAGGAAGATGTGAGCTTGAGCTGTAATGATGTCTGGGCAAGTCTTTTAGGCAAACCTATTCACATCCACGTCCATTCTGCTATATGTGTTATATGTGGTGACATATGTAATAAGGAGTTCATATAGGGATGTGTCTCAAAACCTAGTGAGTGTCTAAGTAGGCTGTCTAGGTAGGCAGCTGTTTAAGTAGCAGCGTTCTGTCTGATCTCTCTCCTCATAAAAAAGATTATTGAGACGCTCTACTTAGAGAGAGACTGCGTCACGGCTTGTTCTCGCCCACTGCAGCATGGTTTAGCTGGTTGCTAAGTTACCAGCCGGCATCCAAAACAATAGCCTGAGGCTTAAAAATCCGCTAGCATAAATGGCTCGAGTATAAAACTGTAAAATGATCAACGTCTCGTTACAGAGTTGATAATAAAATACTGTTTTGTGTGATTATATGACCAGAAACACATTAAAACACCAGAGAGAATCAAAATAACTCACATTTTAAAACCACTTCACTGCTCGTAGATTTGCCTGTGTTGCATCATGGGATTGCCTTAGCGGCTAAGGAGGCGTTCGATGTCTTCTTAAAATCAGACCAAAATAAGGTGCCTCAGTAGACAGTGTGTTTCAGGTATGTAAGAATCGGGACAGCCTACATGTCGAGAGCGCATACTATGAAGTAAAATGATGTCTACGTAGGAGCTCACTAGGTTTTGAGACACACGCATTATGTTTGGTTAGAAATGTTTACGTTTTAATTTAGCTCTACTGTTCAAATACTTTGAAACGATTACATACGTTACATGCCCATCAATACGTAGACAACCCTAATTATTGAGTTCAGGTGTTTCAGCAAAGCCCATTACTAGCAGGTGCATGAAATCAAACACTATCATAGGATGCTGTTTGTGACAAATCAGTCCATGAAATGTTATGTCTTACTAGATCTACCCTGGTAGTGCTGTTATTTTTAAATATAGGAGCCGTTGTTTCCAGTTACCTGATTCTGATGGTGTTTGGAGTCCAGAGGGAGGTCAGTAGGGAGGGTTTAACAGAGTGGAGGAGATTGTGTTTGTGTTGTTGGTGTAACTCAGCTCCGAGATGCTCCACAGTGTCTTATGTTTTGTTTTCTTTCACTGTCCTTTGGATCAACCAGCATAAACAGTTCACTCCGCAGCACCTCTCCACACTAACGTTACAGCTGTTAACTTAGTGTAACAATAGGTTTTATATGTGTTAGCAGTGTTCACCCACAAATCAACTGTACACACTACAGTACAGTACTCCTGTCGTCGGTGAGAGCGAGTATTGTACTGCGAACAGTTCGATAGTGGGCACTCCACAGACATTATGCTTGTCACTTATACCAAAAGGTTTTATTCAGGCATTGCATTGGTTAAAAACACCTGACTTTAATTAAACACAAGACAAGAGGCACATCACATTACATTGTGGGAGACCCTCGTTTACAATGCCGCCCAGCGTTACAATTGCTAAACAGAAAGGGATTGAAAATCAATTGAAATGAATTTTATGAGTACTTAAATGTAAAAGAAACAATAAGAACAGAGATAAAATTAAATAAGATAAATCGTAAAAGAAAAACAAATAAAAACTGAATAAGAAATAAAATCAGGAATAATACAAGTCAATGAAAGTAGATATAAATTTAGTAGTAATACACAAAATAGTAAAAGAACTGCTAATTGCAGATCCTAGAGTTTCACAGATTCTCTTTTACTTGTGTGAAAGTGTGATTTTGTTTTAGTTTCTATTTGTGCAAGAATTTGAAAATTCTAAAGAGTTCACAAACCTTCAAGCAGCACTGTGTATAGAATTATATTTTGTGTTTTGGGAGCATGCATGACATCTTGTTTTAAACGGGCATGTTGTGCACTGCTTTTACATATTGTAAAATTCTGCTTTAGTTTAAAAGAAATAGTCGGATTTTGTATTAGCGCTGCAGAAAGAAGATGATTAGAAGGTGTCTGAGTGAGTGTTACTCTGAACATTCTGTCTAACAGTTACAGGGAGTTTTAACACTGAGGCATGTCGAGGAGAGCAACCTGTGAACTACTGAGGTGCGTGTCAGCTTGCAGCTAATGAACATGGCTGCTGTTTGTCTAAGCTTCACTGTAATGTGTGCTCATGTTACATGCGTGTTTGCTTTGGTGGTGACGCACGCCTCATCTGCAGATGAGTTTGTTCTCTCTTGAGCCCACTTAAGCAGGTGTATGACCTGCTCATTGAACACGTTTGCCCTTGGTTGCTTTAGTTCAAGTTTTATCGGTCGGACTGATTTAGTAACAGTATCACCAAAGCAGAAGTTAATAAATGAAATATAGACTAGACCTTCTCGGTGTTCCGTGGCGTGAATGTGACTCAGTAGTTCAATGGAACAACCAGAAATTCTGTTCCAGTGTGTGTACACATTTGTGCTTATACGTAGAAGTGGAGATATTTTAGTATGATCTGAATTTGATGAAATACTTTAATGACATAAAACAGTAAGAGAAGTGAAAAACAGCCCAGACCCCAACCTGTTGATACAGATCATAACTCATGTATGTAATTACTTATAAAAACATGACCATTATAACATTATTGCAATAATAGCAATAAGTCACAAGATAAGCAATCAATAAAAAAATCTATATAAGCAATAGGCCACTTTTATTATGTGTGATGGTGTTTTCAGGCACAAGGCTACACAAATCACACCTTTAAGAAATACTAATACTAACCCCTTTCCTGACCTCTCCTAGACCCTCTCCTTGTACTTACAGGTGCCATCTAGTCTAGTTTATCTAATCAGTCCTTTGTCAAATTAAATCAGGCGAGCTGCTGATGGAGTTGAGCAAATCAATGTGATGGCTGCATACAATCTATGCAAATATATAGCCACACTTAATTTGGCTTCCAAAGCAGTCATTGAATGCGCGTCGTTGTTTGACATGTATTTCTGAGGAGATTAGGTTTGAAACATCCACTTGCATTAAGAGAAAAAAAACAAAACAAAAAAAAACAAGGAGGCAAAGCTGTAGTTAAAAATATTAAAAAAAAAAAAAAAAAAAAAAAAAAAAATATATATATATATATATATATATATATATATATATGTGACTGGCTCTTAACAATCGTGCAAGACATGGTAGACCACCAGAACAGTCGCCATAATGCTTTACGCTCCACTCTTGCTTCAGATCTGAGAACATCCACAGTGTTACTGTCCATCCTTCCACTGTGAAAAGACACCTCAACACTATGGGTCTGAAAGGATGTGCAGCTCTCAAGAAGCCTTTACTGAGACGAGGAGATGAAACAATCAAGCTGCTGATGTTCTCAGAACAGTGGACCAACCACCCCAGAGTCGAGACCTCAACATCATTAGGTGTGTTTAGGTTGACTTTGATGCGACCAACTTCTAAAACTGAATTTCATAGATTTGGTAAACTAGCCCTGTGTAAGCCCTAAAACAAAGAGAAGCTGTGATAAAGGAAAGTAGAGGACACATTAAATACTAATGAGGTATTTGAGTATGTTGGTGATTCTCTGTTGTTTTCTGTGAAAATATGTTTTCGGTGTTTGTCCTGTCACTGAAAATGAGTGACTTGTATTTAACGGCTGTTTGGTCCAGGATTGGTGAAACTTTTAGGTTTTCGTTAGTTTTTATTTCTATTTAGCTATATTTTTTAATTTCACTTTTAGATTTCAGTTTAGTTTCAGTCAATAGTTAGTAGTTAATAGTTTAGAGGTTTAGGTTTTATGTAGTTTATGAGAAATGCTGTGTTCAGTGTGTAGAAAGAGTAGAGTGAAATCAAATACATGTTTTAATCAGATTAATAGGAAATATGTTTCTTTTTCTGCAAGTCACATTGTTTACAAACCTTTTTAGTTCATGAGAGTTATGATGACGTCCGCACCACAGTGTTGCCATGGCAACCGGACAGTTGCTAACAGACTCTTGTGCTGTGTGTAGTTCACGCTCACCCACGGCCTTCGTTTTTCACGCTTTCTTTCTTTTTTGAATTTAGCCCTTTCTTCACACTCAGTCCCCCCATCTCTCTCTCTCTCTCTCTCTCTCTCTGTCTCTCTTACTCTCTCTCTCTTCCTCTCTTTCTCTCTCTCTCTCTCTCTCTCAGGCTGTAAATAGGCGTGTGTTTTGGCCAGCTGGGAGTGAGGAGGTGGGAAGTAATTGGAGGCACGACACTGCCTCTCCTCCTCTCCCAGGTGACACACTGACTGCCACCTGATCTCTCCCTCTCTCTCTTCCTCTCTCTGCTCTTCGCTTTCTCTTTACCTCTCTCTTCCTCCTCTCTTCTTGAGCCTAAGTGCTTCTCCAGCGCGTCTCTCAGCAGCAGATTGCTCATCACTGCTGGATTATCTGCAGGCTGAGAGCTGCTGACTGTTCTCTCTGAGCTGAGTTAGTTTGGATTTATCCATCAGTACGAACGAGGGAATGTAAGAGGAAGTGTAGCTCAGAACACCGGTGAGACTTTCACTTTCTGTCTTTTTTCCCTTCTTCTCACTTTTTCTTTGTATCCTTCTATTTTCTAGTTTCTCCACTCTCACTTCATTTCTGTTCTTCATTTACTTTGTCTATGTTTATCTCTCTCTTTCTATCTTCTGTCATGTGTTCTCTCTCTCTCTCTCTCTCTGTCTTAATTGACTTCTCTCTTTCACTCTCCGTTTCTCTCTCCCACTTTCTCCACTCTTGCATTGTCTCCCTCTCTCTCTTCCTTTGCTTTTCTACTTCTTTCTCTTTCTCTCCCTCTCTGTATTCCTCTCTCCCTCTCTTTCCCTCTTTCTCTACTCTTGCATTGTCTCTCTTTCTTCCTCTGTTTTTCTATTCTCTTTTTCTCTTTTCTCTGTTTCTGCCCCCCCCCCTCTCTCCCTCTCTCTCTCCCTCCCTCCCTCTCTCTCCCTCTCTCTCTCTCTCTCTCTCTCTCTGTTTTTGTTTACCTGTGTGTGTCTCAGGGATCAGGTCGTTTTCCACTTTGTAATGTTAGCCTCTTTCTAACCTGGCTAATGTGACTAAAGCCCTGCGCTGAGCGATGAAGCTCCAGCAGAGCCGTGCTGGATCTTGATCCTGTTGTTTACATGTGTTTGTGTTGTTGTTTATGGCAGAGAGTTGAGTATCATCCATGCGTGTGCAGCACCAGGCCTGTATGTCCATTTCAATTTCCTTTGCCTTGTGAGCTGCTCTGAGTGTTTTCTCTGGGCTTTAATTAGAGCCAAACACTGTATTACAGGCTTTGAATACCTGCTGATGTTTCCAGCCTGGTACTCAAACATTCATTCCCACTACCACCTTTAAAAACAATAATATTTACATTTCCCAGTTAACTATTGTTTTAGGTTCTACACTGGAGTTACACACAGCTACAGATTTCTACTTCCTTTTTATGAAGCTGGTCCTAAAGGGGCCATGAAACATAACAGATGTTATGGAGATGTGGACGTGGAGTCTGATGAGTCTGATAGGGATTTGTGATTAGTTGGGCCGCAGTGTTGATACCGAAGGAAGTTTAATCGTCTTTGTTAAAGGGAAGCCTGACTGTAAAGACTTATATGCCTTAAAACAACGTTTATGTCTAATACTATTAAATTATGACCTATAAACCAAATGGGATGTTGTGTCTGTTATAAAAAACATGATAAATAGGTGAAATAGGACGTGGTTGTTGACCTTTGTTGATGTCATGTGATTACAGTGCAGTCAATCCAAAAAGAAGATTGGTTTTCTTTTGACTAAGGTCACGCTCTAGCTGAAGCTGGAAAAGCTGAATGATGAGGTATTTAGCAGGTACTTGAGGGATTTGACATTGAGGGTCCCCTGTAAGCGACATGTTTTCACCAAATGAATTCCCAGGTCCATATGCTCTAAGTTCTAAACGTAGTAGTCGATGTTTATTTACATCACAAGGGAAATAGATTTGATAGGCGTTAGTGAATCACATTTAGGACTGAGGCCAAGCTATTTCTTTGTTTTGAGCTAGATTGGCATAAATTTACCTCCATTCATAACTGACAGGACTCAGCTGAACTGGGCTTCAGCTAAAAATAACAATACCCACATATGATAAGAATTTTTATAGCCATTAAGTAGTCTTCATTGACCTGGTTTTATCATCAATTGTATTCCTAAATCAGTGATAATCAGCCTCAAAATCTCTTCTGCAGGAGCGTTCTACAACTCGTTTAGGGTCTGAAGGGTCCTAGAATTCAAAAGAACCAAAGACAAATCTTTATAATACTAAACAGAGACTCAAATAACAACACAACTAACAAACAGTATGAGAAAACAGATACCACCCTTGCAAGACACTGGATGGAAAAAGAAGCCTTGCGGATTAAATTTTCTTTTCCTCTTTCAGTTGAAGCCTTTCAGTCACAGATGTGAGTTAGTGTTTGATGTGCCTCTTGTCTTGTGGTCCACTGCGTCAAGTACCTTATTGTGTTGTAAGTGAGAATTAACGAGGTGCTTTGTTGCTGCTGTTAATGAGCTGAATACGCTCTACGTGCTGAAGTCTTTGGCTGGTTGAAAGACTGAGGCAGTGAGTGGTGTATTCCCGATGGAAACTCCGTGGTGTGGGAGGGGAACACCGCACAGCTCACATTTTCTCACAGCATCACAGTTCACCATCACTCTGTCACCAAGGCAACAGATTATATGGCTCACTCTCATCTTGAGGAGGAGGCTCACTGTCACCTGTAGCTTTACATCCTGTTGTGACTACAAGCAGCATCTTCAACATGACGAGAGGGTAGAATGGTGTATTGAGGCAGTGCTACAGTCTGTCTTGTTGCACCGTCTTGATTTGGCCCTACAGGGACTCACTGGCGTCTGTTGAGGTACAGAGTGGTATTATGAGACAGGATGGGGCGGGCTAGCTTTAGTAGATGTCTCTGCAACACAGGTATCAACAATATATTTATTTCTTCAAATTCTGTTAATCGTTTTTGTTCTTTTTGGCATTTTTAAACGATGAATCTGCACAAAACTGCACCTGTATTTAACATGTATGTGGAATGTATACAGCCAGTCAGCAGTGTATATTTTATTAATATTTGAGAATGAATGACTCGATACTTTGTTGTATTTAAGTAATCAAGTTGTTGCCATAAAGGTATTTAATTTTGTGACACAGACATAAATTCTCTTTTCAGCACTTTGATCTGACAGCAGGTCAGAGAGTCCACTCAGACATTCATGGGGCAACATACCATAGATGGGTCGTAACACTCACAGTCACATGCAAAAGGTTTTATGCCCCTGGTCAAATGTTTTGTAGATTTTTTACATATATTTTCTGTGTATTTACACTCACTGGTGACTCATAGGCATGTAGGCATTGTAAAAATGACCTGTGGAAGCTCAAATCGAGCATCAGAACTGGGTGGCATGGTGATTTTGAATGTGCCATGCTTGTCTTCTGGGATTTTCATGCACAGCCTTTTTTAAGGTTTACAGAGAATGGTGCATAAAAGAAAAAAACAAAAAACAAACCTGATAGAAAAGTAACAGTCACTCGGATAACCACCTGATACAACTGAGATATGCAGTAGAGCATCTTTGCATAACACAATGAACCATAAGCAGATGGACTACAGCAGCAGATCATACTGGGTGCCACTTCTGTCAAGATCTGTCAGTTGAGGCTACAATTCACGTGGCTCACCAAAATCAAAGATTAAAAAAAACGTTCTCTGATCTGACCAGTCTCGACTTCTGCCACAACATTCGTTTTGGAATTTGACTTAAACAACATAAAAGCATCCATCCAGGCTTATACCAATGTACAGGCTGGTGGTGGTGGAGAAACAGTGTTGAGATGTTTTCTTGGCACACTTTGGGCCCCTTAAAGCTTCTCTCGACTACTTCCGCCGGATAACGGGCCATGTCATAACTCAAAATGTTTTTTTGACCATGACCTTGACTTCACTGTCCACAAAGGCCCTTCACAGTCACTAGATCTCAATCCAGCAGAACACCTTTAGAGTGTGGTAAAGATTCACATTGTGGATGTGTGGCTGACAAATCCATGTCAGGTCCATGTGGACCAAAATCTCTGAGGAACGATTGCAGCCCCTTGTTGAATCTATGCAATGAAGAGTTAAGGTAGCTCTGAAGGCCAGTACTAGCAAGGTGTGCCTAATGAAGTCTATATGCATGTATTATATATGTTTATTATGTATTTTTCTGATTCAGTATGTTGTTTGAATCTAGTATTTTTCTTTATTCTCAGTTAAGTCTGTTAAGTCTGTTAGGTTTGCCACTATATTCCTCTCTTTGTTTAAAGTCTGGAACTGTTACTTTGTTAAATAGTACAACTATTTTTTTTCCTGGATTCTGAATCGGCAGAGATGTAGAAGAGTCAGTGTTGGTGATATGGGTCAGTGTTCGCTACTGACTGGAAGCCTGTTTTGTAAGGTCCGGAGAGGTGGGTGGATCTCACAGTGTGATTGTGTTATATTTCATGACTTTCAGGAGCAGGCTGAGTGCTGTTGGAGAGGTGTTGAAGGTGTGAAGGCCCTGGGCTCTTACATACAGCGCATGAACACACACACACACACACCTTCTCTCTCTCACACATGTTCACCCTGCAAAGCACGTGTTGGCAGATGAAGTGGTTTCAGGCAAAGCATTCAACAGAGGTGGGTCAGCATAGGTCACTGTTTCACTGTTTAAAGGTCTTATTCTTCAAGTGCTGCTGGCTGGATGAAAGCGTCTAATGAATACTGTGTTGCATATAAACAGAAATGCACAGAAAAGCATTGTCTTTTTCAGGTCTGAAGGAATTGCATTTAAATGTTAAAGATATTTAATGTTAAATTTAATGTTAAAGATGAAAAATTCAGTTTATTTTATGTGGACCAGACTTAGATTGGTTAAAGTCCTGTTTTTTCTGTAGTGGCTAATAATAAGTGATATAAATCTTTGTTTTTTTTACTTTGTCTTTCCTTATGCAGGTGGATTAACGGGATTATCTAATTACTCAATTCAATACAAAAATATCTCCTTAAGCCAAATTAGATCCACATGAAATTTAAAGGCAGTCGAGAGAGATTGGGTAGCTGCTTGCGAGGATGTTAGTCTCTGTTTGAGGGAGATAAATAGAATAAATGAACAGAGGGGTGGTCAGTAACAATATGCTGTAACATCATAGTAATGCATTGTATGTGCTACATCAATGCTTGTTTCAGCAGGTGGTGTGTGTATGTGTCTCCGTTCTCTTTCCCTGTAGTTCATTGCTGTACTTTGCTTTGGGCAAAAAAAAAGAAAAAGAAAAGAAAATGACCACATGAAATGCGCTAGGGTTCGGTTTAGTGCTGAAGCTATTCTGAGCCTTTCTTTGCAAAATAACATGCAGTGTTGAATGCAGTGTTCTCTTAAACTCAGCTGCGCCGCTCTTCATGATTAGAGGCTTCGGCCGACTTCTCTCTCTGAGCTTTGTGCATTATCTGTGATAGACGGATAGAAGTATGCAGTCAGCAGCTTGTAGGCGCATACCAGCTTACATTCAGCGAGCTTCCTGCTCCTGCATGCATGCGCATATTAACATAGTTCCTTACTGCTCCTTCCAGAGGATTCACAAACAGGACCTGACAGCTGTGTTTGAGGAAAGGATGGTTTGAATGTTGGAGGAAGGATGGAGTTAGATTTCTGTACAGGTGATGTGTTAGGAGATATCACAGCTAACATCTCCCTACCAACATCGCCACCACCCCCCCGACAAAGCTCTATTTTTCTTTCTCTCCTTCCTTCCTTCCTCCTTTCCTTTTTTCTTTTTTCCTTTCCTTTGTATTCCCTGCCTGCTCTCTTTACCTTTCTTTGCCACTCTTTATTCACCTTTCTTTTCCACTCTTATTTCATATTTATCCTCTCTCTCTCTGTCTCCTCTTTTCTTCTCTCTTTCTCTGCCTTCTTCTTTGTTTCTCTTATCTTGCCTTTTTCCTTATTTTTTGTTTTCCGCTTTCCTTTCTGCATCTTTATCTTTCTTTTTTGCTTTTCCTGATTTTTTCTTTTTTTCCTGCCTCTTTCTTTTGTTCCGTATATCTCTTCTTAGCCTCTATCTCTCTTTCCTTTTTCTCTTCCTCTTCTGCTTCCTTTCTTTCCTATTTGTCCTGTCTTTACCTCTTTCCATTTCATTCTTTTCTTTTTTCCTTGCCTTCCTTTATTGCCTACTTTCATGTCTTCTTCTCTCGTTTCCCCCTCTTTTCTTTTTTCTGCCCCCCACCCTTTCGCCTAATTTAAGCAGTTTTTATGCTGACGGTGGTCCACATTCAATCTCAACCAGTGGGTTCAGGCATGCAGCTGAAATGTTCATATCATGACTGACTTAGTGTCGGTCTTAATATATAATCTTCTGGATTTTCTCTGATTGGCTGTTAAGCCCAACAAATCAAAACACAGAAAAAGAGAAATTTCAGTAAAGCAAGCCTCTCACAACACTGAGCCTTCTGGTTTTCTTTATGTGACTATGAAGTAGTGCTTCAAATATTTTGTGCGAACCCAGCAGAATGTAACTGCACACTTCGGATTAAGTCGTTATTTTCCAAATATGCTTCGGGCTTGGGTAAGGTTAGGTCACATCCAGGCTCTCACAGCCCGTGCCCCACTTCTCCTGCTTTACATTTACTCTTCACTTTATTCTTCCTCTCTGCTTTCATCACCACAAAACAGTTTCTAATCCAGCGCGCTGGAGTCAGTCATGTGGTTGAGTTCAGCACTGACGCTCAGGGGAATTAAGACAGCAATTCAGGAAAAGACAGTTAGGTGGCAAAATAAAATTTGCATCAAAATATTTAATATAGGCACCACTGTAAAAAAAATAAGCTTTAGGATTCAACTAAACATATTAACATATTGTTATATCTGCATTGCACAGTGTGAGAACAGCTTATCTATACTAAAAGTCATTGTGATGCTGTTTAAAAGCATGGTTTGATTAATAATTTATTATTTCACAAGTTTTTTTAATTTGATCTATTCCATAATCTGATAACTGCTGCTTTTGTTGCTACACTGTAATTTAAACCTGGCTTTCCTGTGTAGTTTATGTTTAGGGCTTTGGCTGATAACCAGCGGGTTCAGTTCAGTTTCAGACAGTATTTTGATGGACTCAAGTGGGCTTCATACTGAGAACATAACACTTCTACAACTGTATTTGGGTTCAGACAGATAGGACTAGGTCTGTATTTGGGTTCAGACAGACAGCGTTTGGTCTGTATTTTGGTTCAGACAGACAGTGTTTGGTCTGTATTTGGGTTCAGACAGACAGTGTTTGGTCTGTATTTGGGTTCTGACAGACAGTGTTTGGTCTGTATTTGGGTTCTGACTGACAGTGTTTGGTCTGTATTTGGGTTCAGACAGACAGTGTTTGGTCTGTATTTGGGTTCTGACAGACAGTGTTTGGTCTGTATTTGGGTTCAGACAGATAGGACTTGGTCTGTATTTGGGTTCAGACAGACAGTGTTTGGTCTGTATTTGGGTTCAGACAGACAGTGCTTGGTCTGTATTTGGGTTCAGACAGATAGGACTTGGTCTGTATTTGGGTTCAGACAGTCAGTGTTCGGTCTGTATTTGGGTTCAGACAGATAGGACTTGGTCTGTATTTGGGCTCAGACTGACAGTGTTTGGTCTGTATTTGGGTTCAGACTGACAGTGTTTGGTCTGTATTTAGGCTCAGACAGACAGTGTTTGGTCTGTATTTGGGTTCAGACAGACAGTGTTTGGTCTGTATTTGGGTTCAGACTGACAGTGTTTGGTCTGTATTTGGGTTCAGACTGACAGTGTTTGGTCTGTATTTGGGTTCAGACAGACAGTGTTTGGTCTGTATTTGGGTTCAGACTGACAGTGTTTGGTCTGTATTTGGGTTCAGACTGACAGTGTTTGGTCTGTATTTGGGTTCAGACTGACAGTGCTTGGTCTGTATTTGGGTTCAGACTGACAGTGTTTGGTCTGTATTTGGGGTCTGACAGACAGTGTTTGGTCTGTATTTGGGGTCTGACAGACAGTGTTTGGTCTGTATTTGGGTTCAGACAGACAGCGTTTGGTCTGTATTTGGGGTCTGACACAGAGTTTGGTCTGTATTTGGGCTCAGACAGACAGTGTTTGGTCTGTATTTGGGTTCAGACAGATAGGACTTGGTCTGTATTTGGGTTCAGACAGACAGTGTTTGGTCTGTATTTGGGTTCAGACAGACAGTGCTTGGTCTATATTTGGGTTCAGACAGATAGGACTTGGTCTGTATTTGGGTTCAGACAGTCAGTGTTTGGTCTGTATTTGGGTTCAGACAGATAGGACTTGGTCTGTATTTGGGCTCAGACAGACAGTGTTTGGTCTGTATTTGGGTTCAGACTGACAGTGTTTGGTCTGTATTTGGGTTCAGACAGACAGTGTTTGGTCTGTATTTAGGCTCAGACAGACAGTGTTTGGTCTGTATTTGGGTTCAGACAGACAGTGTTTGGTCTGTATTTGGGTTCAGACTGACAGTGTTTGGTCTGTATTTGGGTTCAGACTGACAGTGTTTGGTCTGTATTTGGGTTCAGACAGACAGTGTTTGGTCTGTATTTGGGTTCAGACTGACAGTGTTTGGTCTGTATTTGGGTTCAGACTGACAGTGTTTGGTCTGTATTTGGGTTCAGACTGACAGTGTTTGGTCTGTATTTGGGTTCAGACTGACAGTGCTTGGTCTGTATTTGGGTTCAGACTGACAGTGCTTGGTCTGTATTTGGGTTCAGACTGACAGTGCTTGGTCTGTATTTGGGGTCTGACAGACAGTGTTTGGTCTGTATTTGGGGTCTGACAGACAGTGTTTGGTCTGTATTTGGGTTCAGACAGACAGCGTTTGGTCTGTATTTGGGGTCTGACACAGAGTTTGGTCTGTATTTGGGCTCAGACAGACAGCGTTTGGTCTGTATTTGGGTTCAGACAGACAGTGTTTGGTCTGTATTTGGGTTCAAACAGACAGCGTTTGGTCTGTATTTGGGTTCAGACAGACAGTGTTTGGTCTGTATTTGGGTTCAGACAGACAGTGCTTGGTCTGTATTTGGGTTCAGACAGATAGGACTTGGTCTGTATTTGGGTTCAGACAGTCAGTGTTTGGTCTGTATTTGGGTTCAGACAGATAGGACTTGGTCTGTATTTGGGTTCAGACTGACAGTGTTTGGTCTGTATTTGGGTTCAGACTGACAGTGTTTGGTCTGTATTTGGGGTCTGACAGACAGTGTTTGGTCTGTATTTGGGGTCTGACAGACAGTGTTTGGTCTGTATTTGGGTTCAGACAGACAGTGTTTGGTCTGTATTTGGGTTCAGACTGACAGTGTTTGGTCTGTATTTGGGTTCAGACTGACAGTGTTTGGTCTGTATTTGAGTTCAGACAGACAGTGCTTGATCTGTATTTGGGTTCAGACTGACAGTGTTTGGTCTGTATTTGGGGTCTGACAGACAGTGTTTGGTCTGTATTTGGGGTCTGACAGACAGTGTTTGGTCTGTATTTGGGTTCAGACAGACAGTGTTTGGTCTGTATTTGGGGTCTGACACAGAGTTTGGTCTGTATTTGGGCTCAGACAGACAGCGTTTGGTCTGTATTTGGGTTCAGACAGACAGTGTTTGGTCTGTATTTGGGTTCAAACAGACAGTGTTTGGTCTGTATTTGGGTTCAGACAGACAGCGTTTGGTCTGTGTTTGGGTTCAGACTGACAGCGTTTGGTCTGTGTTTGGGGTCTGACAGACAGCGTTTGGTCTGTATTTGGGTTAAGACAGACAGCGTTTGGTCTGTATTTGGGTTCAGACAGACAGCGTTTGGTCTGTATTTGGGTTCAGACAGACAGCGTTTGGTCTGTATTTGGGTTCAGACTGACAGCGTTTGGTCTGTATTTGGGTTCAGACAGACAGTGTTTGCTCTGTATTTGGGTTCAGACTGACAGTGTTTGGTCTGTATTTGGGTTCAGACTGACATTGTTTGGTCTGTATTTGGGGTCTGACAGACAGTGTTTGGTCTGTATTTGGGGTCTGACAGACAGTGCTTGGTCTGTATTTGGGTTCAGACTGACAGTGTTTGGTCTGTATTTGGGTTCAGACTGACAGTGTTTGGTCTGTATTTGGGTTCAGACTGACAGTGTTTGGTTTGTATTTGGGTTCAGACTGACAGTGTTTGGTCTGTATTTGGGTTCAGACTGACAGTGTTTGGTCTGTATTTGGGTTCAGACTGACAGTGTTTGGTCTGTATTTGGGTTCAGACTGACAGTGTTTGGTCTGTATTTGGGGTCTGACAGACAGACAGTGTTTGGTCTGTATTTGGGGTCTGACAGACAGACAGTGTTTGGTCTGTATTTGGGTTCAGACTGACAGTGTTTGGTCTGTATTTGGGTTCTGACAGACAGTGTTTGGTCTGTATTTGGGGTCTGACAGACAGTGTTTGGTCTGTATTTGGGTTCAGACTGACATTGTTTGGTCTGTGTTTGGGTTCAGACTGACAGCGCTTGGTCTGTATTTGGGTTCAGACTGACAGCGTTTGGTCTGTATTTGGGGTCTGACAGACAGCGTTTGGTCTGTATTTGGGTTCAGACAGACAGCGTTTGGTCTGTATTTGGGTTCAGACAGACAGCGTTTGGTCTGTATTTTGGTTCAGACAGACAGCGTTTGATCTGTATTTGGGTTCAGACTGACAGCGTTTGGTCTGTATTTGGGTTCAGACAGACAGTGTTTGGTCTGTATTTGGGTTCAGACTGACAGTGTTTGGTCTGTATTTGGGTTCAGACTAACATTGTTTGGTCTGTATTTGAGTTCAGACAGACAGTGTTTGGTCTGTATTTGGGGTCTGACAGACAGTGTTTGGTCTGTATTTGGGGTCTGACAGACAGTGTTTGGTCTGTAGTTGGGGTCTGACAGACAGTGTTTGGTCTGTATTTGGGGTCTGACAGACAGTGTTTGGTCTGTATTTGGGTTCAGACTGACAGTGTTTGGTCAGTATTTGGGTTCAGACTGACAGTGTTTGATCTGTATTTGAGTTCAGACAGATAGGACTTGGTCTGTATTTGGGTTCAGACAGATAGGACTTGGTCTGTATTTGGGCTCAGACAGACAGTGTTTGGTCTGTATTTGGGCTCAGACAGATAGGATTTGGTCTGTATTTGGGCTCAGACAGATAAGACTTGGTCTGTATTTGGGTTCAGACTGACAGTGTTTGGTCTGTATTTGGGGTCTGACACACAGTGCTTGGTCTGTATTTGGGTTCAGACAGACAGCGTTTGGTCTGTATTTGGGTTCAGACAGACAGTGTTTGGTCTGTATTTGAAGTCAGACAGACAGTGTTTGGTTTGTATTTGGGGTCTGACAGACAGTGTTTGGTCTGTATTTGGGTTCAGACTGACAGTGTTTGGTTTGTATTTGGGGTCTGACAGACAGTGTTTGGTCTGTATTTGGGTTCAGACTGACAGTGTTTGGTCTGTATTTGGGTTCAGACTGACAGTGTTTGGTCTGTATTTGGGTTCAGACAGACAGTGTTTGGTCTGTATTTGGGTTCAGACAGACAGTGTTTGGTCTGTATTTGGGGTCTGACAGACAGTGTTTGGTCTGTATTTGGGGTCTGACAGACAGTGTTTTGTCTGTATTTGGGGTCTGACAGACAGTGTTCGGTCTGTATTTGGGGTCTGACAGACAGTGTTTGGTCTGTATTTGGGGTCTGACAGACAGTGTTTGGTCTGTATTTGGGGTCTGACAGACAGTGTTTGGTCTGTATTTGGGTTCAGACCGACAGTGTTTGGTCTGTATTTGGGTTCAGACCGACAGTGTTTGGTCTGTATTTGGGGTCTGACAGACAGCGTTTGGTCTGTATTTGGGGTCTGACAGACAGCGTTTGGTCTGTATTTGGGTTCAGACAGACAGCGTTTGGTCTGTATTTGGGTTCAGACAGACAGCGTTTGGTCTGTATTTTGGTTCAGACAGACAGCGTTTGATCTGTATTTGGGTTCAGACTGACAGCGTTTGGTCTGTATTTGGGTTCAGACAGACAGTGTTTGGTCTGTATTTGGGTTCAGACTGACAGTGTTTGGTCTGTATTTGGGTTCAGACTAACATTGTTTGGTCTGTATTTGAGTTCAGACAGACAGTGTTTGGTCTGTATTTGGGGTCTGACAGACAGTGTTTGGTCTGTATTTGGGGTCTGACAGACAGTGTTTGGTCTGTATTTGGGGTCTGACAGACAGTGTTTGGTCTGTATTTGGGTTCAGACTGACAGTGTTTGGTCTGTATTTGGGTTCAGACTGACAGTGTTTGGTCTGTATTTGGGTTCAGACAGACAGTGTTTGGTCTGTATTTGAGTTCAGACAGATAGGACTTGGTCTGTATTTCGGTTCAGACAGATAGGACTTGGTCTGTATTTGGGCTCAGACAGACAGTGTTTGGTCTGTATTTGGGCTCAGACAGACAGTGTTTGGTCTGTATTTGGGGTCTGACAGACAGTGTTTGGTCTGTATTTGGGGTCTGACAGACAGTGTTTGGTCTGTATTTGGGGTCTGACAGACAGTGTTTGGTCTGTATTTGGGGTCTGACAGACAGTGTTTGGTCTGTATTTGGGTTCAGACCGACAGTGTTTGGTCTGTATTTGGGTTCAGACTGACAGTGTTTGGTCTGTATTTGGGTTTAGACTGATATGTTTTGGATATATATGTATGTATGTATATGTGATCATGATTTTAACACTCATTAAAGTATTACTTTTTGCAAATACAAACTACTGCCACCTCATGGTGTAAAGAGGTATTTCTTTAACACAGGAGTGAAATATATACATGCCGGTGTGTCGTCTTTGTGGTGTGTTTGAGTGCATTTTTCTACAAAAGACACAGGGGAAATGAAGGCAATCATTAATCGCTCTTGATTGCCTCTAGCTCTTCAGCATTGGCTTGGTGTGTCTATAGGCAGTGACACTGTCACACTTACTGAAATTGTTGTGAGCTCAGGCTACATTTCCTTTGCTAAGGTAGATGTCTCTCTGTTCCAGACTCTCTCTCTACAGACTGGCACTTCTTTCACATGTCTGCAGTTAGTCAGTAACACTCAGTAACAGTTCAGGCCTTCTATGTGCTGCTTTTGATATTTGAGTCTTACCTGAGGGTAAGCTTGCATCAGTGCCTATTAGTTATTTTATCTGTCTGATTTGCACGGTATGACCTGAATGAAAGCAAGAACATCCATCACAAAGATGACTGTACCTGTTCTCATTAGAAGATAAGCAATTAAAATGTCTTTGATGACCAAGCTCATTAGCACACCTATTAATATCCCTCAGACGTCGTGGTTGTGTAATAGAGAGACAGCAGGGCTGGAAATAGATTCACTGGTCCATTTTCATCACTTAGCATCATTCATATGCAAAAATAGCATTCCGCCTCCGCTAGTGGCTCCTCAGGGAAAGAGTCTGGACTTTTGCTAGCCTTTCAGTGTCTTTTCCCGTCTCACTGATCTTTTCACAGGATAACGCCTAAGTTATTTAGACGCAGCTGTTGACCAGAGTGCCGGCCCTGTCCCAAAACTGTTCTCTCCAGACCCAACCCAGGCCAGCTTTAGCTGTGGAGCTGTTGGCAGGAGGCTAAAGGAAGTGTCCTGGTTTTGTAGCGCTGGTGAGGAGAGGGACGTCTCGGCATGTGTTGCCTCTTAGAGCTTTAGGAACCATAACGCTGGTCTCAGTGCTAGTTTTCTTATTTTTTCTTCTTATTTAAGGGGATTTTATATTGTCTAATGCTGATTGTTGCTAACTTTCCTGACATTTCTGCTTTTAAAGATTAGGAGTGATTATCCATGATTACTTTTTTCATTTATTATTCAGCTGCACGCAACTCGACTAACATGGCATTAGCCACTTTAACCAATGAGCATAAAAATAAAAGCATAGATGAGCATAAAAAGTCAGTCCAAGTTTTATTTTTTAGTGATTTCGTTGTGCGATGTGTAGATGGGAAATCAGTATTATACAACAGTTGGTGTAGTTGGTACAGCCTAGGAGTGTAATTCATAGCTGATTAAATATTTGGCTTGAGATAAATGTGTTTCTTTGTGTGCCAGCCCGAAACAGGCCTGAGGGTTGATTACTTTTTGCATCCGCAAAATTCCCTGAGACAGGGATGACAGACAGGTTTCCATTACAAGCTTTCCTGGATGACATTGCCAGTGATGAACATTCTGCGGTTGAATTTTTGTTGTGTTTCCGTTAGCCTTGCGACTGTCTTTCACCCTTTTCTCTTTACTGCCTCTGTCGTACGTCCATGCTGGAAACACCGAGCTAGCTTCCTCTTATAGGTAGTTGAAGACTCATAGTTGTGTCACAAAGTTTTTGCAAGAGATCTCGTGTCTGCTCCTCCAGTAACATAGCGCTATAGTGGACGTTCAGGGCTGAGATGACAATGACAGAAATTCCATTCTCGCCATGAAAACGATTTTCATGCTGTTATTATAAGGTAATATCTTTTTTTAATAATGTTGCTTTAAGCGTCTCTGTTTTCATGCAACTCTGTGGGTTGGATATTACATATATATATATATTTATTAAGAATATATGTGATGGGCAGATTTGTAGCTTATTCAGTTCTAGCTAATTCTATTTATTACATTTATTACATGACATTTTGTTCAGATGGAATCATAAAAGTAACAGAGTTACGAATTCCTGATCAGTCAACAAACACACGTGTGTATTGCTTGTTGCACTTTCAGGTATAGCGGTGTGAAACCAGCCAAACCAACGGATAAGCAGATTCTCTGTGCAGATTTCAGAAAAGGAACTACGTGTGAAACCAGGCTTAGCGGGCTAAAATGTTATTATATCAAATTACAGCCTACTGTTAAAAGCACCAGTTATAGCTATGATGTCTAAGAGTTTTAAGTTAAGTGGCTGATCGCAGCATGTGGAAACCTGTCAGGGGCTCAATTGCCCCATCAGTCCAAGACTACTTAGTGAATCGGTGTCCTCTTTGACTTACTTTCTTCTCCTTTGCTGTCAGTCTTTCTGTCTCTTCTCTCTCTCCCTCCCTTTCTTCGCGTGGTTTCTTCTTCATTCACTGAACAATGACACTTGGCCCAGTTTTTCTTTTCTTGTGTTGTGTTCTTTTTTTCCCTCCTAGTAAACCAGTGATTTTTAGCGGCGGCTGGAGACAGCGAGCTTTGCCACAGGCCAAATTAAGAACTCTTGTTCTTTGCTAGCCTGAAAATCACTCACACCGGAGCAAAATATATGCCTTTAAAGTGAAACAGCTCTATTTTAGGCTGTATGTAACAATGACTGTTTCCACAAGCTCTGAACATATAGACTGTTATCTTGATCGCTCTTAGCTTATTTAGCTCATCGCTGCCATCGTTCCAAAGTTCACTTCAGAGGTGGAAGAGTTGTGAAAAGTGATTTCTACTTTTATTGCGCACCTCAACATTCTCAAGTACTGAGTTTCCATTAAAACAGTTTGTGAAGAGTTAGTAGAAGAAAATTCTAATTAAAAAGTGTTTTGTGTGCGAATTCCTGAAGGCATTCCTCTGTCAGCTGTGTGTGGCTGTAACCCTAACGGTTCAGAGAAGCAGGGCGGAGTGGACAGTGACCCATTTAATAAGGGCTGAAGCCGCTTTCCCACTTCGCCATCTGAACCCTTGGAAACATCACCGCATCAAAAAGCTCTGGTAGGACGTAGTGCCAAACATGTGACTTCCAGTCCTGCCATCGCTTATTAGAAAAAAAAATGGTTCTCCATTTCTCTTTTTTAAGTAAAACATTTTTTTCTCCTCCTCCAAGCATAGAAAGTTGTGTTATTTAGGATATTTAGATGATTTATTTAGGTTGTCTAGGTAACTGTAGGTAAATGATGCAGCAACAATAAAATGCCTCCTTTGATGGTCAGTTAAATTGCCAAGCACTATTTTACTATCAGACTCCCTTTCTACAAACAGTTGATAATGGCTAGTAATTAGTTATAAAGCAGTTATAACATCATTAAAAAAGAAAAAATGAGCAGTCGCTTACTCCAATACTCAGATCTTGCTGGTTTCTTATCTTATTTTGTGATCTCTTTCAGGCAGCATCATTCCTAAGCTTTGAGAGATACTGGCTACGTGACTGCCATTCAAAAACCAGTCTGACATCTTATTAGACAGAAACGATCATTTGTAAAACTACTTAGCAGCATTATTTACCTTCATGTTTTCAGCATGCAAACAGAATAAATCTCATGATTGTGACAAGTATTGATAAAGCTGCCAGGTCAGGTTCTAGTGATCATTGTTGCTGGGTGGCATCTTTGTAGCACAGCGTTCAGCTGTAATCTTTCTGTGTTAATCATCCTGGTGTGTGTCATCTATGTGTGTATCTGAAGCACAGAAGTTTTACTGTAGCAAGCATTAGCCTTATGGTGTTGTTTAATATACATCACAAGTTAGCGAGTTGCTCTTAATACAAATTTAGAAAATGCACTGTATGACAATATCCATCCATCCGTTATCTGCCACCTAATTCTGCTTCGGGGTCACGGGGGGGCTGGAGCCAATCCCGGCATCATGGGGCAAGGGCGGGGTACACCATGGACAGTTCACCAGTCCATCGCATGGCCAACATTCACTCACGCACTCACACCTACGGGCAATTTAGAGTGAGCAATCAAACCAGAGTACCCGGAGGAACCCCACTCAAACACGAGGAGAACATGCAAACTCCACACAGAACGTCCCGAACCGGGAATCGAACCTGGATCATCCTGCTGTGAGGTGACAGTGCTAACCGCTACACCACCATGCCACCCTCACTGTATGCCAACAGCAATAGAAAACATCGTTACTAGCGGAGTGGATAGCATTCTTAAATGTCAGGGCTCCACAACCTTAGAATGTGAATTAAGTCATTTCATATTCTATGGAGACTCTGTTTGTATCTGTTTGTGACTAATACGATGTGTGTTTAAATGGTAGTAACAGATTAACAAATATGTGATGAACCTGAGAGGTACACTGCTGATTCATGGAGAACACAAAGTTCTAGTTAGCAGCTATATCTGAGATTTAACAGTTTAGATGAATGAGGGCTAATAACGCTGTTGGATTAAATATTTAGTTTAGTCTTTCTGAATAGTTGTACCCAATGCAGCCCTAATTATAATAGAGGAGGCTCCTGAGAGTCCAGACCTTAACGACAGAACCGCCCAAGTGCCTTATGATTCAGGTGAAATGCGATCCATGCCAAGCAAAACACATCCAGCACTCTTCTATCTGCTGGCAGAACGCTCTCCTGGGACAGGAAGGGTCAGAAAGAGGCGACCCTGGCCCCTCGGATCGATCCGCACCATGCCTGTGACCCAACAACAGCGTAACCCGACCCCCCAGCCTCGCCTGACACGCTTCCCTTAAACATTACCATCTGTGTTTTTCTCTTTTTCTCTCTCTCTCATGCTCTGATTCTTCTCCACTGTACCTCGGTGTTCTGTCTTGTTTCCCAGCTCTGGCTCACTGTAGCTGATGCTAGGGTTTTGTACTTGTGTGTAGCCTCATGGAAAGCTCTGTGTTTTTTTGGACGGCCTTGTCATGGAACTTGCTTCCCTCAAACTGGCTTCCGACTCTGCCAGGATTCCTGACCTGGACATGCACTCTTCCGGTAAGTCTGACCCCACGCTTTGTACAAGTATTTAGCAGCGACTCTCGTTCTCTCCTGCTCTTCTCCTTCCCTGCCTCTCAGTCTAATTGTACTGTAGGAGTATTTGCGTGTGCATATGGGACATCCGTCCAGCTTTTTTTCTTTTTTTTTTTTTTTCCCCTTCTGCTGCGTTTTTGCAGAGCGCTTAGAGCTCGTGGTTTTTCTCGCAGCTCTCCCTCCCCTGTCTGCTTTTTGTGGGGCTCTGGACTTCCAAGCCTGCAGACTTGCTCGCGGTTCCCTGTTGAAGTCTGAGCCAGCGGTTTTTCTCTGTAGCCGTACAGAGCCAACCAAACCGCCGCCTCGCGCCTCCCCCCACTGCTCTGGAGGCCAAAGGGAGAGGAGCGGAGAGCCTGGAGCTCATTCCCAGCTGGGACCCCACGGCTCCAGAGCGGAACGGAGCCTCTCCAGGCTTGTTGACTCCTGGCTGGCTTGCTCAGCCGGAGGCGGAGAGGAGTCACCGGTGGGCTTCGTAGCCATGGATCTGGCCGCCTCGGTGCGAAAGGTGTGCTGCGGGAGGCGGAGGAAGAGGTCCCGGCCCTACGAGCGCGCCGTGCGTCCCAGCCGAACCTCCTGCCTGCTCCGCCGCTGGATGTCCCAGCTATGCTGCACGTCCCGGGCCTGCGCCTCCAGCCTGAGCGCCTCGGACCAGTCCCTCCTGCAGCCGGGCTGCTGCACCCGACCCAGAGGAGCACACGGGATGGGGGTCGCAGGAGGAGAGGGGGAGATGGAGGCGTATGGACAGGAAGTATGGGTGGGAGCGGGAGAGGAGGATGAAGAGGAGGAGGCAGAAGAAGACGATCATAATGATGACAATGACTGTGGTGATGATGATGGTCGTTGCAGTGATGGTCATGGAGATGATGAGAGTAAAGAAGATGACAGCGACGGTAACAGTAATGATGACAATGAACAAGAAGAAGAAAGAGGTGAGAGGATGCTACGGGGTTGGGCCTAAAACGGATAATCAGCTGTAATTGTTAACGGAGAGAAGGAATTCAACTGCTTGGCAGTTCTCAAACTGGCGCCCACTGCTGGAGTTTTATTTTTATCAGTTTATTAAATATATGAAAAATAAAGTACTAGTAGACATTATTAAACTTTAGTAAATTTAAATATATGCCAGTTTATCTCAATTCACCACACCCAGCGAGTTCTCTGTAAAGTTTTAGAACAGGGCAGCTGTATACCCAATGGCTGCGACCAACTCCAGCAAAATGAGACATGGCCCTCGTTCATTGATAGTGTGATAGAAGTGACCTGAAGGCAGGTGGACATTGGAAGGGCGAGGAGGAGAGCTGAGGAAAGACCTCTTTCACGAGTTACATTATTTTGGAATATTACATTATTTAAAAAAAAATCAAATGTTACAAATGTATGAGTTGTTCGGATGGAGATATGCATGCAGTATTTCGAATAAATAAAATAATCTACGCAATAAAATAACACAATAATCATTTTTACAGTTTTAAAAAACTGTCCACATAACATGCTGACTGCTTATCATTATCATACAAGGCTATTTGCAGTCAGGACTGAGACCCTGCTATAGAGCATTGATCTTTAGCAAGAGCTACGTGTAAATGTCTGAGCTCTTACAAACCACTAGCACCTGTTTACGTCAGCATATACGTGTCATATACTGCTCTGTATCTATTAATCGCTATCAATGTGCTTTAATGGTCATATGACAGCACTTGATGTGAAAACCTCACTTTTATTAATTAACAGTCTTTGTCATTTACAATGAGATGCTAATTTCTCATTCTCCAATATATGATAGCATCAAGCTAATGACACACTGGGTTTCCGCACTGGGTTCAGTACTAATGTCCACACATAGACTGAGACAAACGAAGCTTGTATTCAGGCAACGTTGTTTACTTTGCATACAGTAGATACTAGTGTTGCACCGATACTGACACTTATACACAGTATCGGTATCGGCAATAGAGAGCACCGATACCATGAAGTTTATTGACTAAATGGCTGCACGTGTTTCTGCATTGTGGCCATTTTTATTTTTTCACAGCTCTGAAACTTTTTAATGTGCAGTTACTCAACCAGTAAATATTCTTTCAAGGTTATTATATCTTATTCAGGATAAGACATAAAAAACACAACATATAAAAAGTGGAACACTATAAATATCACGATTTATAGCTATATATTGAGCATTTAAGTCAAAGTTGGTATTGGTATCTGTACTCTGTATCGGCAGATACCTGAAAAGCTGGTATTGGTATCGGTAAGGAAAAAGCGGTATCGGTGCATCCCTAGTACATACTGTTAATCCCTCAGTTAATACTTTAGCCTAACGCTGGGATACTAGTGAGTTTTCACCTCTCCGATGGATTAAGAAAGTCCACTATCTGCTGTCCCTTGGTCTGCTCAGAGGAGGGGCCACATCACATGACCAGAGCGTGAGAGTGCAGCAGGAGTTTGTGAAAGCAGAGCTGCCTTGCGTGTCTAAAAATCGAAACTAAATTGCAGTGATGGTATTTTAGAGCGTCCGCGGTAACGTTACTGTGGACTTAAACCGTGGTGTACCAAATTACCGAATACCAGCACATGTCTAGGCATTTACTGTCCACAAGATGGGCTAAAAAATTGAAATCTACTGCTTTAAATCATTAATTACGTTGTTACATAGTGACTGAGGCACTTTCAGGAGACTTTCTAACGAACTGCTATGAGTCAGAAATGAAAGTACAGTGTGTTTGTGTTATCACTTGGAATAGCTGCTACTTCTAAGAGCTGGTAACTGTATGTGTGGATGGATAAATGTGATACCAATAGAGAATAAGGGCTGTTGTGGGCTCATTTCTGAGCCCACAGGCAATATTTTCAGTAATGATGAGGATGTGAGTGTTGTTGAAGATGATGGTAATGATAATGATGATGATAATGTAAAAGGAGTGCGTTATAGGCCTGGGCCTGAAGTGAATAGCTGTGAGAATGCATTTCCAGTGAACTCCTCTGTAAATTAAGAAGCTTTCATTGTAACCTGCTAATGGACAAAGTATCAGAAATGGGCAGAAGGGACTCTGAGACCCTTCTTACTCTGAAATGTTTTGTCGGCCCTGTTACTAGGAGTTTTGCTCCACCCCCCTACTTCATATTTATCTTTTCATTTGTAGAAGAGTGCCATGGGAAATTATTTTTGCTGTTCCATACCTTCTTTACTGAACCTGTGTTGGTAGCACTTTCTGATTTATTTATATATTTATTTATTTATTTATTTTTGAAAGCTTGCAAACAGCTATTGGAGGAGAGTGGAATTGAATGATTGTATGGGGAGGCGTAAAGGTTTGATGCTGATGGAGCTTGAGGCATTTTGGTCATTGCTCGTCTGTCTGAGCCTCCCTCATTACAGCCTGGTTTCATCTTATTCCGGTCGACACGTCCCAGTGGAGACGCCTTGTAGACGTGGCTGTGCTGCAATTTGTCTCGATTAGGGCAGATTTTCCCGCAGATGACATGAACATGGAAATGGGTTGGTGGCAGGAAGAGAAATGGAAAGTATTCGAGGTTTGATATTAGACATTGGGCCCAAAAGAGTTTTGGGCTCTTTCTTTTTCTCGTATGACATGCCGCCTCAGGCATGTATCTGTAATAGAGATTTTGGTCTTGTTGTAAATGTTGACATGGCTGTTTTGGTGACACTTGGTGAGAATAAGCAAAATGAACTGGCAACACATCAATGCTGGATATTGGCATCAAGCTGATATCAGCGGAAGAATCATCTGTTACCAATCCCGTAACAGATCTAGCCTGAAATTGCACCAAACTGATGTGTGGCGTTGTCAGATGTATATTCATTACAGAACTACACATCTGGGGACAACCTGTTCAACTTTTCGAGCTGGATTGCAGTGAAATCTACTGCTGACCACATTGCACTCTTATATACCACCCCCAAGGTCTTCTAGTCTGTGCAAGCCAAACAAGCTAGCTAGCCCAACGCTGACCTTAACTAACAGCTATTGTTCACTTGCAAGAGGTCATGTTTATTTTCACCGCATGCAATATGTTCACTGCCTATGCAACACATCTGTACACTGAACTGAAGTCTTTCTAGGGACTTAATTATTAACAATACATCCACAGGCTTTGTCTCCAATCTATTAATTCTATGCTTCCACCCATATTTAGTCAAACATTTCTCATGATCATCCTTGCAAGACGAGTGTTCAAGTAGTTTGTCGTAGCTGACACGTTTCCATCGTCATGCCCGAGTATGAGCGCTGGGAACGCCTCACAACACCGAAAAGTGTAGCATGTCAGAATTGTGTGTATTTTTCTGCCTAGTTTGACATCTCCTACAGCATGTTTCTTTCATGTTTTCCAAAAGGAGGACAGAGCGCTCTCTGGCCTACATGTGTAAACAGGACGAATAGAAAGCGGGATGCTGTAGCTGTTAGGTGGATCAATGAACTCCATATCGCATGCATTACAATAATATCAGCTCAGAAACATGAAGCAGCACTACAGTCACGTACAGCCTATTAAAGCTAAATCATAGCTGACTACACTGAAACCACTTCAGTTACTGTAATGGACATGCTACCTCAAATTCTCCTTGAAGGATAATCAGCTCATACAGTCCCCCTCATCACACCCAGGAGCTTGAAAACCACCAGAACCACACACAGCGCTGCTGCTGCAACCATGATTGACATTTTCTTGACGTGACCTTTCACTATGACCTGTGAAGTCCTACAAGGACATGAACAATGATTGGTCGCTGTCAAACGTGTAGTGTTGCTAGTCACCCGGCCGAGACGTGGCTTGAATTTATAGTGCTATGATCGGCGAATCTGACGTTGTGAACATCTTGGAAGACAAAAATACCACGTAGTCTAATCCCGACATCAAGACTCCGGACCTGTTTTGGTATGCGCTGTCTGAGCCAGCAGCTGTCAACTACAAACGGCAAGCCAGCGGCTAATAACCCAAAAGAAGTAGTAGTTTATTAGTAAACGCTGATTGACAAGGTCTCACGCTGTTTGCTGTCACTCGGGAGGCTTTTATTTGAGTTCTTGGAGGATTCTCACACATAAACACAAAAAGAAACGTTATGATAGGGCTGTAATTTGTGACGCCCACTAAAATCTTGGAGAGTCTCTCGAAGAACTGTTTAAAGGAAACTTGACTGTGCAGTATTTCATGGTTTAAATAAAACACAATAACACAGCAGCATTCTCTCTCTCTCTCTCTCTCTCTCTCTCTCTCTCTCTCTCTCTCTCTCTCTCTCTCTCTCTCTTGGCCACCATATCTAGAGAGCCAAGAATTTGTTTGTCAGGAGCTTTGTTGTTGCTTTTTTTCTCTCTCTGCCTTCTCTTTTGTAAACCGCTGGACCGCTCTATTCTGCAGGTTGGGTTTCTGGCTGTGCCGCCCTGTGTGGACAGCCACCCTCTCATCACATTGCTGCCCCCTCCACCCTCACTACGCTAACTCAAACCAGCTTTGCAGCTTTATTTTTGGATCAGTTCTGCTTTTCTCCTCCCGTCTCTCTCACTGTGTCACGACTCCTATTCAGCTGTTTGTAGTTTTGCGCTGGTTAGTCTAATGTAGCTAACAAGTGACAGACACTGACATGACCCATCCAGTGACTATAAGATTACAGAGGTGCACCTGCAAAAGCAGGTGACCTCCCAAACCCAATCACCACCCCATTAATTACATTAAATCGAGTTTGAATAGGATTTGGGGGTATTCATTGTATGTCATCATTTTAGTCTGTACAGGCAAAAAGCTCTGGCTCCTCCACTGTTAGGAAGTGATCTGCTTTTAAGTAGCGGGCGTGGTGCTGCTAGCACAAACAAGCTACGCTAAAAAATAGACTTTATATTTTGTGTTGATTTTGATACAATTGGTCAGCACAGAGCCGTTCTTGACGTAGGCTACTTGACCACTTCAAGCCCATTTTTTTATAACCCAATGCGGTTGGAGTGCTTCGCACAGGGCATATAAAACACGAGGCGCCGTTTGCTCATGTGGTTTCTAACACTGTATGACAAATTGCAAGATGCTAAGTTACATTAGCCTTGTAGCACCAGGGCATAGCTAAATTTGAGTTGTGGACGGAATAATTTCATTAAAGAAATCTGTGAACATGTGTGCTTGGTTATGAAATTGTAATTTAAGATTACATTTAGCTTTTTTACATTGCTTACAAATACAAGAAGTTAATAGACCTCCAAATCCTTCAATATATCACCAAAGCTTCATATCTGGCTCTTTATTTTGGTCACATGGACTTGTTTATGTGATTTAGGGGCCAATATGACTAAAACTATTATAAATTAATAAAACATATTGTGCCAAGGTCTCTACCAGAATCTGACTTCCGAGTTATAATAGCAAATTCTGATGTTTCTTTTTATAAACATATCTTTATAAACAATTAACGGTAATTCATAAAAAGAAACAGAGAATGTGTTCTATGTATCATCTGTATGCCTGCAAACGGCAAATGCATTTTGGTTTAACACCAGTTGTCTTTTTCCATAAGTCATACTGTGTCCTAAACCACAATGTAAATTTGAGATTTGAGTGACTTTTAACATCTACTGTTTGTTAGACTCCTGTTTAAAACCAGAGTAAAATTCAGAGTAATCGATTCTTTGTTTGGTAGTTGGGCTTGACTATTGGCGGATGGCTCTAAGGGTCAAAATGCTTGGAGTTGAGTCTTGAATTTGTGTTTTTCAGTGTAATCAGCTTGAGGGACTTTCTGTCTAAGTAGGTACTGTCTAGATAGACAGCTGTTTAAGTAGCAGCGCTCTGTCTGACATCTCTCCTCATAAAACAGATTATTGAGACGCTCTAGTTAGAGAGAGACTACATCACTGCTTGTTCCTGCCCACTGCACACGACTGGTGGTTTAGCTGGTTGCTAAACTATTGGCCAGCTATTCAAAACAATAGCCAGAGGCTTAAAAATCCGCTAGCATAAATGCTTATGGCTCGAGTATATAACGGCAAAATGATCAACAACTCGTTACAAAGTTGCAAATAAAATACTGTTTTGTGTGGCTGTACGACAGGAAACACATTAAAATACCAGAGAAAATCAGAATAACCTACTTTTGAAGATGACTTCTCCGCTAGTAGCTCCGCTTTTGTCCACCATGTTGGGGAAAAAGTTCTGCCTGCGTTGCATCATGGGATTGTCTTAGCGGCTGAGGAAGCGTTCGATGGTTTCTTAAAATCAGGGCAAAATAAAGTGAAGAATCTAAGAGTTGAGACGGCCTATATGTTGGGAGCGTGCACAGTATGACGTCAAATGTTGCCTATGTAGACCCTCACTAGGTTTTGAGACACACCTGTTGTATGAGAGTTTGTTAACTTATCAGCTTTACACTTCTTATTTCTATTTCTCTTATAGTTCTCTTAAATAGTACCGCAGTTACTTTCTGGTGCCGGCAACTGGAAAAGTCAAGTTAAAAGCTGTTGAATATGAAGTTAGCTTCAGCCTGTTAAATAGAAGAATATTTCATCCAGCTTTCTTTTTCAAAGAATTAGAGAAGAGCTATAGTAGTTACTATTCAAAAATTCCGACTGCAGCGAGTACAGATTTTATCAGTACATTCCGAGTTTCCCCTGGCACCTCATTATCTGAAACAAGATTAATTTGATCACGTCCCATGTAATCTGTAACTACTCATAGAGGGTAATGTACATGGTTTAATCTCTGGCTGTTTAATGGCTGTCTTGGTTAAAATGGAGTGAAATCGATTCCTTCCAATTCCAGCGGCAGGAGTCAGGAGTCTGTATCGACTTCAGAAAAGACTGCTGTCAGCTCTGTTTTTCACCTGATTCCTTTTGCCTGGAAACAGTGTGTTTGTGAAAAGTTAGTTAACTAACCCAAAAGTGATCAGTTCACTATGTGTGCTTAAAATGTTTATTCTGTTTAATCCTTACGAGTCCTGTAGCCTTGAGCTTAATGTTTACTGGCACTCTCACTGCAACACATTTTAAATGCTATGCCTGTGCTTTGCATGCCATGATGTGCCAGAAGTTTATTATCTCCAGTAAGCACAAGACCTCAACAGTAAAGTATTTCTGATGGGTTGTAAAATATTCCACATGTAGTCCTGATCTTCGCTATTCAACCATAATGTCTCATACAGCGGAGACATCTACAATCAGACTTGACTTCTTCACGCAGTTGTCTGGAAATCATGTGTCAGTGCAGGAGAATGATGATTGAATTATGGGATTAAATACCATGCACAGCTCTCGGTTCAACTCTGCCATTAAAACACACCGCTACGCGTTTTTTTTTCTCGCTGGGTTTCATATTCTCTGCAGCCTAAGCACTTTTCTCCTGCACATGCGGTTTGCTTCTGCGCGGCCGCTGATCTCTATTTCGCCCTTTAAAAGCCCCAAAACGTGTGCTCTGTGCTATAAGTCAAAGCTTGGGCCGGAGCCCAGCGACTGTAGACCTTGAAGAAGCGCCTGTGGCTATAGAGAGACAGACATGACGGACGACTGCGAGATACGAACCCCTGTAATGCTCTCCTCAAGCAAGCGTAAACATTACAGGAGCGTGGTTCCCGCGGGACAGCTCCTGTGGGGATTGGTGTGGGGTGGAGAGGAAGCAGTTTATTTTGTTGTTGTGTGGATAACTTAAAGAGGTTAGCACCGAGGGGCTCCCCTGGGAGCTGTCTATAGGAGGGCCATATGACTTAAACAGCTGTGACTAGTAAAGACTTCAAGTCAGTGGAGGTGATACTGAGGTTGGCTCCTTTGAATTAGTAAAGCTGACTTAGTTGACACAGTGAGGTTGGCTCACATAGTTCAGTGATGTTTGCTCTGCTGTGTTGACTCAGTGAAACTCACTCTGCTAACTGACTGATGGGTTGAGTCCATTATCTCTGTATATAGATGGGCATTATGACTTAAGCAAACAAACCTCCTCTAAACAATAACAGAGCTCACTCAACTGAACTTGACTCAGTTGACTCAGTGAATCAGAATCAGACTCGGTCTCAAAATAGTTCTCTGAAAAATTAACTTTACAGGCTACTCAGACATGTTGTTGGACCTTCAGAACCACAAGGAGTGAGATATTTGTTTTCTATTTAATGTTGATGTTGCAGGGCATTACCAACGTACGCATCTCAATAAACTTAGGATTTTTAGTAATTTATTAAGTGAAGCTGCCGTAACTGACTCACTTTATTATATAAAGTTGAATCTATTATTTCAATTTATTCAGTAACATTGACTAGGGGTGTGTTTAAAAAATTGATTTTTTGATTCAAATTGATCTTCATTTGATTAATCCAATATCGATTCTTATAAACCTGAGATTGATTCCAGCCCCCCCTTTACACCGGCTTTCAGAAATATAAACTCACCGTCTTTATGTAGGAGTACACGGCCGACCTTCCCACTACGCAGGTACTGATACGCTTCACTACTTGTATAGTTTCTCACTGCCGAATCGTCTACACCTTCCGAGAGTACAAAATAATTAAAAACGTCGCCGCAGGTAACCTCAGACCACCTTTTCATATAATCCACCCCCTGTGTTATTAACCTTAGATGAGACATTGTTGTCCCATTCGAAATTCTTATTGTCTCTCTCGTCTCCTCCCATGTAACTGTATTCATTTTGGTTAGCTGAGCTGAAGTCCTAACACAAGGGCGGAACAAACACACGCTTGAAAGTGGGTGTGGCGAAATACGGTGAATATGAACATATAAACACTAATGTTTTTAGTAATGGTAGGTTCAGTGCTCTTGTACATTTACCACATTAGTTCTCTGAAAATCTCTTTTCATATTCAAACAAAACATATTATTGTAACTAAAATATCCCTAAATGAGTCCATATTGAATTGAATTGAATCGAATTGAATCAGGACCTTGTTAATCGGGATCGAATCGATGGGGGAAATCAGTGGCGATACCCAGCCCTAACACTGACTCAGTTAACTGACTCTCTTTAGTGAAGTGAGTCATTTGAATCATTTTATTCTCTAAAGATGATTCCGTTGTTCTTAGTCTGCTCACTGCAGCTGGGAATATCAGGAGCTGAGAATATCAGGTCCAGAAAGTAACAATCCTCCCTATAATTTAGTTCCAGCTGCCTGGCTTGTCTCATTACCTCAGTCCATCACAAGTGGTGGCCTGGCTGTTGGAACAATGTTTTTCCACTTTCTGGACTTGAATTTCCCATCTCCGCTGTTAACACGGTGCAGTTGGCCCAATTTGTTCAGTGAAGTTGATTTGGTTTTATTCAGTGAGGCTGATTCAGTCGACTCTGCATGTTCATTGATGCTAAATCATTTGATAGTGTTTTGTATTTAGTAAAGCGGTTCATTTGGCTCGGATTATTCAGTTCAGCTTATTCACTCAAACTGACTCACTCGCCTCAGTTTATTCAATAAAGTAGAAAATCTCACTCAGTGTTGTTCAGTGAAGCGATTCACTTGACTCAGCGTATTCATTGATGCTGAATCAGATGTATTTAGCGAAGTGGTTTAGTTGGTTTATTCAGTGAAGCTGACTCACTTGAGTCTGAGTCCATAACCTTAGTTTGCCCCTTAGTGTTGAGTGGCAGAATGATAGCTTCCAGGGTGCCTCCCACGATCAGCGCAGACTGCGTTACAGCCTTCAGCACAAAGTAGACCAGCAGGCTCCAGCTTGAACAGAGCTCTGTGTGTATGTGTATGTTTGTGCGTGTTGTTTTTGGCAGGTCTATGTGGCAGGGGGTCACTCAAATAGGGTTAACCTGTAGACGTAAATTACAGCTCCCTTTTCTCGCTCTCCTTTTCTTGCTCTTTCTCTCAGCCTTTACACTCCATCGTGCCTCCACACGCTGTGGCTTGTGCTGTAGCGTACTGGTGTACATGGTGCTATTCTACTAGAACACGTACTGCGACTGTGTTAGATTACATGTGCACTATAGTAGGACCAGCATGTATGAATACAATATAGTCTGAAAGTCAGAGGTCAATTTATTTAATTTTCAGTCAAAGCTTCACATGCAGGTTATTTGGAAATTGTTCAGGAGATATTTCTGAGGTGGGTTGGATATTCTCTTGCATTAAGAAGGGAAAGCCAATTAAGGATAGGATAAGCCAAAATAAGTCCAAAATTTTGAGTTTTATTTGAAAATAAATAAATAAAGATGCAGAGAAAATGGGACTTAGGATCCCGTATCTGGTCGATCACCAAAACTGTCCCCATCACATTGAAAGCTTTCGTCTTTGAGAGCGAAGAGAAAATCAAGCTCCACTGTTGCTTGAGAGTCATGGGTGCTTTTGTCAGCCTTCCACTGGGAGAAGACGGCTCAGCAGTAAGGGTCTGAAGAGATGTTTAGCTGTTGCTATACAAAAAACGAAGCCAAACCAAAAGCTGCCCAGAGCGATGGACAGACCAGCCCAGAGTCCAGACCTCAGTGTTACTGAATGTGTTACTTGGATGGTGAGAAGCAGGAAATGCAATTTGTTTTCACACCAAGCTTTTTTTCATGCCCTTCAGTTCAGCGCATTTGTTCAAGCTGTGTTCAAGAACCAATCTCTTGTCTTTCTGAAATCTGAAGTTCTGGGCTTCACTTCCGTTGAACTTGAATGCGGCCGGCTGTGTTTGTGGGGGCTATCCACTCTCGGTGCCATGTATGGGGTCGCGTGATTGGTTTGTTTTGTATGGTGACTGAAAGGATTGCTGTGGACAGAAAGCGCTGTTCTTTGCCGCTCGACTGTTTGTATCCACAGAAAAGAATAAAAAGCGGTGAACGGATGAAACCAGCACCCAGTATTTTGCAACCTGCACTCGAAAAAGGAACATAAGGAATCGATCCACAGCAGGAATTCTTCTGTGTGAAAGCAAACCAGCAGCAACGATCCAAACAAACCCAGAATCAGTCCTGCAGGCGGACTCAGGTATTTAGGACGAGTGTGAAGACTGAACTTTGAAAGTGTGCAAAAACATCCCTGCACATCTTTCTGAAAAACTGAAGCAAGTCTCCTGTAAAGAAGGGAAGCTGTAATATAGGAAACATCTCCATTTTTTGTTGATTTCTATGTTTCTACATCATTTTAATGCAGTTTCTGTCATTAATATTGTGGGTAATTGTGGTAATTTCATGATGACTGAACCAATAGAAATGCTCCAAAATAGCTTGGAAAGAATTCTGGTTCCATAGACTTACATTAAAAGTAAAGAAGTTTTTGGTCTGTCCTGTAAAGTTGCCAGCTTTGGAGTGTTTTTCATTGGACACTGACCATATGCTTTCTACTTTTTCCTGACACTGAAAAAAACAAGAGTTTGTACCGACTGGCTATTTTATCAGGTGTGATCAGAACATGTGGTCTCTGACGTTTGAACAGTACTTCAGATCTGTGTAATACATGTTTGTGTAATAGACCACTGTGTTGTGGTATCCTGTTCAGAGTGTGCTCACATGCTGATTTGTACCTGTGTGTATGTGTCTACCTGTAAGGAGGTGTTCTGCCAACTTTGTGCTGATTCTCCAGCCAAAAACACAAACAGCGAACAGCTCTGTGTACAGTATCCACGCTCTGAAAGCTATTGTTTCTGCTCATCTGTTTTTTCTTTCTTTCTCGTTTTCCTGTTTCTTCCACCAGACGAGTGACATACTTGGTGTGTTATGTTAAACACATGGCACTGCGGGTTTAAAAAAAGGAGAATTTTTCCATCACAGAGACATTTATATTCATACTGCTGTTATTAGTGGGATACAGGGGTAATTATATACTGTCATACGTGACATAGAGCCAGCCAGAGGGGGACAGACTGAGAGAAAGAGGGAGAGAGAGAGAGAGAGAAGCAGACAGTTGGTGTGAGAAAAGAGGAAAGAGAGTGATCCAGACAAAAGAAAGAGAGAAACAGGCAGTGAGAAAGAGAAGCAGACAGGGGGAGAGTTGAGAAGAGAGGGGAGAGAAGCAGAAAGAAAGTGAGAGAAGAGCAGAAAGAGAGAGAGAAGCAGTCAGAGAGAAAATGAGAGAAAGGAGGGGAAACAAAAGAAGACAGAGAGACACAGTCAGAGGTTAAATACAGGAGGAATACATGGGGATAGATAAAAGGGGACATAAGAAAAGAGAGGGTGAGAGACAGATATGAAAGAAAGAGAAAAAGAGAGAGAGGAGTATGGAAAAGAGAGAGATGCTAATACATGTGCTTCTTAGGCACATTCCTTTAGGCCATTGATAGTTGCCATGGTGACAATCTGCATTAGACTGGTCCATTTCCAGGGCCACAAATTGAGAGAGAGAGAGAAATTAGAGAATAGTATAGAGAGCAGTGAGCCCTCAGCTACATGTGTACGGCCTGATTGTAATTAGCTCTGCTAACAGATGATTGTATATTCCAGCATGAGGATCACACGTGTGGTGAAAGAGAGCAGTGAGAGGTTTTTACTGGGACAGGACTTCAGGTTAGGTGTTGGTGCAGTTCTAGAGACTGAGACATGTTGGTGTGACTGTAAATGCTGCCGTACACTGTATTTGTTCAGCATTTCAAGTTGTTCTCTGATGCCTACATAGAAGATGTGGGACTCTAGTCAGGGTGTAAAGCAGCAAGAGGCTGAAAAACAAAACTAGTTTGCCGTACTGTTCAGTGAGCTGTGCTAACGCCAGTCACGTAAGGTGTAGTAGTTAATGTTACTTTATTAGCTACTCAATTTCAGTCTCAGCATTAACACAGTGATCAGTCTCTTCAGCGTCCAACTCTGAGCCAAGACGCTTGATATTGTCCGAGGACTGACAAACTGTCCAGAGTGAGATGTGCAAAGCAAGCTATCAACTGAATTAACGTTGCTGGGAGTGGGTCGTATTTAAGACAAGGGAAGTTCTCTTCCTGTTTCTACCTTAAATGGAGATGCGCTTACACTCTGCTGCCTGTACAAGCTGCTGCGTTTAAGGTGGAATGGAGCCCTCGATTAAGATTTGCATTCGATTGCTGTTGCACACTTTGGGGGTATTGATATTTTTAACCAGGACTGTTATATAAGAGTTTAGAATCTATGTACTGAACTTCCTCCTCGTTTTTACTGTTACTAATTGTTGTTACCAAAAGTTGACTCACTTATCTTTCGCTCTCTCTCTCTCTCTCTTTTCATTTTCTCTTCTGTGTTATATATTCTCCTACCTTCTGAATTCATTTTAACTTTGCTTCTCTGCTGTTATTTTATTATTGGGTGAAGCTGTTCCATCTGTTTCACTTCTTATCTGTTCTGTTAGAGAGGAGAGAGTCAGAGAGACAGGGAGAGAGATGGAGAAAGGGGGAGAGAGACAGAGAGAGAGGTAAAAAAAGCCTAATCCTCCAAAAGCTCATCTCTCTGTAGGTAATCGCTACCGCTCTGGGACACCTCATCTGTTGAAGTCTGCCTGCACATAGTCTAACTCTGCTTGTGTGTGGGTGTGTCTGTGTGTGTGTGAGAGAGAGAGAGAGCGCGCATGCTGAAATTGTGTGACCAGTGTGAGCTTTCCTTAAACCCACTGCCACAGCAAAACGTCCCCACAGGATTATGGGAGTGTTTTGAAGTTTGTGTCTCTGTCTGGGAGAGATATCAGTTCAGAGTGGATTCCTGGACTGAAATGAAGCTTCTGGTACTGAATGAGTTCCTGATGTTGATTCATTAAACATTTCTAAAGTAATCATTTCGCAAAATATCACAGTTTTTAGCTGAATGTAGTCAAGCCATCAAACAAGCCATCAACCATACCATCAGCTCAGCCACCGACCAAGCCATCAACCATACCATCAACCATACCATCAACCATACCATCAACCATACCATCAACCATACCATCAACCATACCATCAGCCAAGCCACCGACCAAGCCATCAAACAAGCCATCAAACAAGCCATCAACCATACCATCAACCATGCCATCAAACATGCCATCAACCAAGCCATCAGCCAAGCCACAGACCAAGCCATCAACCATACCATCAACCATACCATCAACCACACCATCAACCATACCATCAAACATGCCATCAACCTAGCCATCAGCCAAGCTATTGACCAAGCCATCAACCATACCATCAACCATACCATCAGCCAAGCCACTGACCAAGCCATCAAACAAGCCATCAAACAAGCCATCAAACAAGCCATCAAACAAGCCATCAACCATGCCATCAAACATGCCATCAACCAAGCCATCAGCCAAGCCACCGACCAAGCCATCAACCATACCATCAACCACACCATCAACTATACCATCAAACATGCCATCAACCTAGCCATCAGCCAAGCTATTGACCAAGCCATTGACCAAGCCATCGACCAAGACATTAGCCAAGCCATCGGCCAGGCCATGTTTCGTGTCCAGAGTTTGCTTTTGTCAGTTTTCAGTGGGGCTGTGAAGCTAAAGTAACTAGCATGTAATAGCACGCACACAGAGATGTTCACAAGTTTCTTTAAGTCTAAGTTAAGTCTTGAGTTTTCAAACTTAAGTAAAATCTCAAGTCTGTAAAGTTGACCTTCATTATAGAACATCCTTTGGTGTGAAGGCAGAGCTAAATGTGGTTCTTAAAGCAAAGCAGCTGAAGTTCTATGAAATTTTAAAGGAATGTGATCTGCTACTTATTAAAACCTGAACTAGATTAACTTTGTTTAAAAGAGTAGACCAGCATGGCTGATCACCAGCAGAACTAGCGTATACTGTGTTTTGATGCTGCTGTAGATGGAACGTGTGCTGGTCTATGCAGTTTTTGTTTTTTCAGCAGAAATGTTGCACACATGCTATCCAAACTACACTCCAACCTTTTCAAGATTTATTCCTTTCCTTTAATCACCTCATTTAGTGCATATACTTTTTTCTGTAATGAAAACTTACTTACTTGAAGTCATATTGAATTGATTCAAGCTGGGAGAATAGCATTGCTGCAGTGACTGCTCCTGTAAAAGGTTGGCGCTGCTAATTTATTTCACTTTCTTCATCTCTGTTTCTCAGGCTGAAATTTCACGAGTCCTGAGCGAGTCTGTCAAGTCGTAGTCTCTCCATTTCTATAGATAGCAGACATACAGTGTCAGAAACTAAATTACCTATTTGAGATTGTTTAACCTGGACGTCCAGTAAAGAGAAATTCTAATGATTTTTCAAGAAGAACTAAACAGAATTGTTGAGTCGGAATTTAACACCTTTAATTGTATAGTTGTGAATGTTATTAATACTTTGGCACCTGTGAAAACCAAGAGGCTGTTTGATGAGAACAACATGGTGATGTCTGGTAGTAGAAACGCAGAAAAGTGAACGCAGGAAGGCAGGAGTGTAAATGGAGATGCACTAAACTTTGAATTCACAATGGCATTTATAAAGAGACAAATTACTAAATAACTTACAAGAACATAAAGCCAGACAGTCTTCTGTCTGTGACATTATTAACCACCTGGGTTTGACAGAACCCTGCATTAAGTTCATGTTTTTTCATGTTTCCTTTTATATCTGTGTGATAACACAGCAGAGAACTGGTTAATTTTTTCCCTGAATCTCTAGAGTCTGCATTTTCCTTTACAGTGAGGTTGCTGCAGTGGCTTTGGAAAGTTGTGAATTAGTTTTATTCATGCAGTCACTAAAGACTTTGGTAGACCCATTTTAAGCACCAAAACCTTTTGAGATATTCAGAACTTCTAAAACTTCAAATGTTCAGCCTTTGGGTGATTCTCTCCCTGCACATTCCTCCAGATCAAATGGGGCCTTGTTATAGAGAAAGGTGAGACTATTCGGAGCATTTTGATATGTAACATGTGGGTATTATGTTGTAGGCAAGCGCCTTTACAGTTGGGTTTCAGCATATATGCAAAAATCAAGAAAATGCCCTTTGACCCCATAAAGTTAACAAGAACATGAATAATGACTGCTCATTATTTACAGTCATTAAGAGACTATCACACCCACCAGAGCAGGTAGACCAAGAACTTCATTCTGTGGAGAAATGTAATGTATTGGCAACCTCAGACAGGCTAAATCAAGTTAGACAGCATGCAGGCCTGAAAGTAACAATGGTCCTAAAATGGTCCACTTGTTAACTGGTCCTGTTCACGACATAGATTGTTCTATGTAGAGCACTGTATAAGGGAGGAGTGAGGAAGAAACCACAGGCGTCAACCTGTAAGTAGTGTACATCGGTTGTCCACTAGTTTTATGGTGCATTGTGGGTAAGAATCTGGTGAACTGTATAGGGAATCTAATTGGCCACTGAGAATTCGGACAACACTACAAAATGGCCAACACCCTGAATAGAACATTAAAAAGTATATAGAGTGTGATTTCAGACACACCCAAGATTTATATATCCTAATTCACTGCTATTGACTTGAAACCCCGCAAGGAAACAGTTCAGTATCTAAAAGCATCCATATGTGTTCTTGATGTTTTGCCCACCTGTTTTTTTTGCCAGTGGGTGTATTGCAGATGGAGTCCATCCTTTTAAGCATCTTTTCTCTTTTAAACATCTTTTTTTTCTCCATCCTTATTAGTTGCTGATCTAATTTTAGGTAAAGCTATTAAGGAAGTTGTCATCACTGAGTTCAGATAATGTTCAGATCATTCTTAAATGAATACTGTTGTCATGACAACTTCCAAACAGGTTTCCTGTTATATTACAGTACAGAGACTGCCCTTATAGTGAACACACATAACAGCCTGGAAAAAATAGGTCATAATCATATTTGGAAGATATGAGCTGCTGTATTGCCATCAACAACCGACATGTGAAACGCTGTGGTGTCCCACAAGGATCTACTATTGGGCTCTTACTGTTCAATCTTTATATGCTCCCGCTGGACCAGATGCTTAAAAACAACAACATTTCTTACTAAAGCCATGCAGATAACATCCAGATCTACTTGACTCTCTCTCACCTGATGCCGGCTTTACCTTTGACACTTTGCTCCTTCTTACCAAATACAAAGACCTGTCTTTTCTTTACTTGGTTGGTGAAAGTTGCGTCCATCCAGTTACTTACTGACTGTAGGCAAAGATGTGAGTTCTGTGCTCTTCTTGGCACCAGAGCTCTAAGATCTAATGGTAATGGTGGGAATATCTTCAAATCACTGTACTGGCTTGCATTAAGTACAGAATTGTATATTAATCTCTGCATGTCCTTCGACTAAAATATATCGCTGCTTTGTTTGATGGATACAAACCGTATAGGCCTCACTGATCACTAGGGGAGCCCATCATTTAGTAGCTCCCCGAACTTCAGAACAAAGGCAGCTTTCTGTCATTTAGCTTTCAACTTACAGATGAGGCAAGATATCTAAATCTCATAAGCTTTATTATTTAATATTATATTAAAAAGAAATGCTTTTATGTTCCTGTGTGTAAAAGCTGCTATACACGAAACCTGCATTGCCTGGTGCCTGAAGCACAGTTTTCCAGTAGTTTTGCAATAAACTGTTGAACTGAACTGTAGTTTAAAATCTGTATATGGTGGAGAGGTATATGCATGGTTTTCTAATAGGATGTGAATCTTAACTGTAGTTTAAAATCTGTTCATGGTGGAGAGGTATATGCATGGTTTTCTAATAGGATGTGAATCTTAACTGTAGTTTAAAATCTGTATATGGTGGAGAGGTATATGCATGGTTTTCTAATAGGATGTGAAACTGAACTGTAGTTTAAAATCTGTTCATGGTGGAGAGGTATATGCATGGTTTTCTAATAGGATGTGAATCTAAACTGTAGTTTAAAATCTGTTCATGGTGGAGAGGTATATGCATGGTTTTCTAATAGGATGTGAAACTGAACTGTAGTTTAAAATCTGTTTATGGTGGAGAGGTATATGCATGGTTTTCTAATAGGATGTGAAACTGAACTGTAGTTTAAAATCTGTATATGGTGGAGAGGTATATGCATGGTTTTCTAATAGGATGTGAAACTGAACTGTAGTTTAAAATCTGTTCATGGTGGAGAGGTATATGCATGGTTTTTTAATAGGATGTGAATCTTAACTGTAGTTTAAAATCTGTTCATGGTGGAGAGGTATATGCATGGTTTTTTAATAGGATGTGAATCTTAACTGTAGTTTAAAATCTGTTCATGGTGGAGAGGTATATGCATGGTTTTTTAATAGGATGTGAATCTTAACTGTAGTTTAAAATCTGTTCATGGTGGAGAGGTATATGCATGGTTTTTTAATAGGATGTGAATCTTAACTGTAGTTTAAAATCTGTTCATGGTGGAGAGGTATATGCATGGTTTTCTAATAGGATGTGAAACTGAACTGTAGTTTAAAATCTGTATATGGTGGAGAGGTATATGCATGGTTTTCTAATAGGATGTGAAACTGAACTGTAGTTTAAAATCTGTTCATGGTGGAGAGGTATATGCATGGTTTTCTAATAGGATGTGAAACTGAACTGTAGTTTAAAATCTGTATATGGTGGAGAGGTATATGCATGGTTTTCTAATAGGATGTGAAACTGAACTGTAGTTTAAAATCTGTTTATGGTGGAGAGGTATATGCATGGTTTTCTAATAGGATGTGAAACTGAACTGTAGTTTAAAATCTGTATATGGTGGAGAGGTATATGCATGGTTTTCTAATAGGATGTGAAACTGAACTGTAGTTTAAAATCTGTTCATGGTGGAGAGGTATATGCATGGTTTTCTAATAGGATGTGAAACTGAACTGTAGTTTAAAATCTGTTCATGGTGGAGAGGTATATGCATGGTTTTCTAATAGGATGTGAAACTGAACTGTAGTTTAAAATCTGTTTATGGTGGAGAGGTATATGCATGGTTTTCTAATAGGATGTGAAACTTAACTGTAGTTTAAAATCTGTTCATGGTGGAGAGGTATATGCATGGTTTTCTAATAGGATGTGAAACTGAACTGTAGTTTAAAATCTGTTCATGGTGGAGAGGTATATGCATGGTTTTCTAATAGGATGTGAATCTTAACTGTAGTTTAAAATCTGTTTATGGTGGAGAGGTATATGCATGGTTTTCTAATAGGATGTGAAACTGAACTGTAGTTTAAAATCTGTTTATGGTGGAGAGGTATATGCATGGTTTTCTAATAGGATGTGAAACTGAACTGTAGTTTAAAATCTGTATATGGTGGAGAGGTATATGCATGGTTTTCTAATAGGATGTGAAACTGAACTGTAGTTTAAAATCTGTTCATGGTGGAGAGGTATATGCATGGTTTTCTAATAGGATGTGAAACTGAACTGTAGTTTAAAATCTGTTCATGGTGGAGAGGTATATGCATGGTTTTCTAATAGGATGTGAAACTGAACTGTAGTTTAAAATCTGTTCATGGTGGAGAGGTATATGCATGGTTTTCTAATAGGATGTGAAACTGAACTGTAGTTTAAAATCTGTTCATGGTGGAGAGGTATATGCATGGTTTTCTAATAGGATGTGAATCTTAACTGTAGTTTAAAATCTGTTTATGGTGGAGAGGTATATGCATGGTTTTCTAATAGGATGTGAAACTGAACTGTAGTTTAAAATCTGTTTATGGTGGAGAGGTATATGCATGGTTTTCTAATAGGATGTGAAACTGAACTGTAGTTTAAAATCTGTATATGGTGGAGAGGTATATGCATGGTTTTCTAATAGGATGTGAAACTGAACTGTAGTTTAAAATCTGTTCATGGTGGAGAGGTATATGCATGGTTTTCTAATAGGATGTGAATCTTAACTGTAGTTTAAAATCTGTATATGGTGGAGAGGTATATGCATGGTTTTCTAATAGGATGTGAAACTGAACTGTAGTTTAAAATCTGTATATGGTGGAGAGGTATATGCATGGTTTTCTAATAGGATGTGAATCTTAACTGTAGTTTAAAATCTGTATATGGTGGAGAGGTATATGCATGGTTTTCTAATAGGATGTGAATCTTAACTGTAGTTTAAAATCTGTATATGGTGGAGAGGTATATGCATGGTTTTCTAATAGGATGTGAAACTGAACTGTAGTTTAAAATCTGTTTATGGTGGAGAGGTATATGCATGGCTTTCTAATAGGATGTGAAACTGAACTGTAGTTTAAAATCTGTTCATGGTGGAGAGGTATATGCATGGTTTTCTAATAGGATGTGAAACTGAACTGTAGTTTAAAATCTGTTTATGGTGGGGAGGTATATGCATGGTTTTCTAATAGGATGTGAAACTGAACTGTAGTTTAAAATCTGTTTATGGTGGAGAGGTATATGCATGGTTTTCTAATAGGATGTGAAACTTAACTGTAGTTTAAAATCTGTTCATGGTGGAGAGGTATATGCATGGTTTTCTAATAGGGTGTGAAACTGAACTGTAGTTTAAAATCTGTTTATGGTGGAGAGGTATATGCATGGTTTTCTAATAGGATGTGAATCTTAACTGTAGTTTAAAATCTGTTTATGGTGGAGAGGTATATGCATGGTTTTCTAATAGGATGTGAATCTTAACTGTAGTTTAAAATCTGTATATGGTGGAGAGGTATATGCATGGTTTTCTAATAGGATGTGAAACTGAACTGTAGTTTAAAATCTGTTTATGGTGGAGAGGTATATGCATGGTTTTTTAATAGGATGTGAAACTGAACTGTAGTTTGAAATCTGTTTATGGTGGAGAGGTATATGCATGGTTTTCTAATAGGATGTGAAACTGAACTGTAGTTTGAAATCTGTTTATGGTGGAGAGGTATATGCATGGTTTTCTAATAGGATGTGAAACTTAACTGTAGTTTAAAATCTGTTCATGGTGGAGAGGTATATGCATGGTTTTCTAATAGGATGTGAATCTTAACTGTAGTTTAAAATCTGTTTATGGTGGAGAGCTATATGCATGGTTTTCTAATAGGATGTGAAACTGAACTGTAGTTTAAAATCTGTTTATGGTGGAGAGGTATATGCATGGCTTTCTAATAGGATGTGAAACTTAACTGTAGTTTAAAATCTGTTCATGGTGGAGAGGTATATGCATGGTTTTCTAATAGGATGTGAAACTGAACTGTAGTTTAAAATCTGTTTATGGTGGAGAGGTATATGCATGGTTTTCTAATAGGATGTGAAACTGAACTGTAGTTTAAAATCTGTATATGGTGGAGAGGTATATGCATGGTTTTCTAATAGGAGGCAAAAATGCCTAAAACCTTTTTCCATGTTTACCACTCTTATCTTTATCAAGATCAACATTGCTTCTAAAAACTCATATAAGGACATGTAGACTCACTGGTGGTTTTTCATAGTTAACAAAATGGCTATATCTATGTTGTGACCCCTGGTTCCTATCACCACCACTGTAAAGAAATCTCTATCTGCAAGATTCCCCACAGTGAACCATTTGACATTAAACTACTCTCAGTAACATTGCTTACATCATAACCAATAATTTATGCAATAAGTTTAAAAAACACTGAAGTGTAAAACTACAGAAGAAACTTCAGACACCCGGCAAGCCTTGACTAATGGACTACATTTGTAACAATGGAAAACTTTGTGTACATTTGCTTTTTAAAATCAGTTTTATGATCTGTGTCCAGTAAAGCAGCAATGGGAGTTGATTTAATTGATTGTGGTATGAACTAATAACGTTCTACATGTCCTTCCTCTCACTGTCTCAGTGAGAATCAACCGCAGGCATTTTGTTTGATTCCTGACTCGTACTTGGGTGAAATTTTTGAGGTCGTTTGTGAATGAACTGGAGTGACACATGGTCGCATGGCGTGTGAAGGCTCTGGCTGGAGCTGGCTGTTTTGGGTCAGAGTAATGCCCTGGACTCCGCTGGAGACCGCTGTGGTTGTGCTGTCTAGGCTCGATTTCCAGGCAAAAGTATGGCCTGAACAAACAGAGCCGCCCCTTTCAGGGGAGGGGAACCGGTCATTTTCTTCCAGCCAATCAAATTACCACAGAGGCTTAACGTGGTAGGGTTGACTGAAAATCCCACTCTCTTCAGTTGAGCACTGAACCTGTACTGAATCCAGGCTTCTGTACAGAACTGATGAGGACACCTGTCCTGTTCTGTGTCAGTTCTGTGTGGTCTGTGAGGTATAGGTATGTGAGAAAATTAGATTTAACTGGCCAGTAAGCATTTGGAAACGTTAATTAGAGAGCAAGTAAGAAATACAATGTTGCTGTTTTTATGTTTAATTGGATTCATTCTAATGATACATGGATTTTTTGCTCTTGTCGTGATAAATGAGTTTGAACATTGTGCTTAAGTGCCTAAGACTTTTATACACTACTGTTTCAATACACTTCTATTTCAGTAATGTAAAACCAATACTGTGATGTATACAACTATTCTAATAAGCATGTCCTGTGCAAATCGATTACAATAAGTATGAAGCTGTAAAAAATGCAGAAATAAATGTAGGTTATATATAGAAGGATGAAGCGGTAAATGATTCTAAATTAAAGTCATAAGTTCCATAATGTCAAAAGTGACACCATCTTAGACATTCAAGTTTTTAAAAAAATCCTATAACTATATAAGTACAGTGCATTATTCATCATTTAAGAACTTTTGTTGCTGCAATATTTCAATATATCTGAATGCATCTTAAATTTCCTTTTGTTTTCTATAAATTAACATTGGTGCATTCTATATAAACTCTAAACTTCTAATATCCACAATACATCACATTTCAACAGTGGAGAAAACTTATTATTTGTTTTTGTTTTTATTACTTGGAGCTGTTAACTAATTGAAATTGAAATAATTGAAATGTTGAATACAGCATCTGAATGTAAAGAATGTAGATTGAAATGGTCTGAAGTTCATGTTATTTTAAAGGATCATTAAATTAAATAATGAGTAAGTATTAGCATGATGAGTGATGCCATCACAGTATGGCATTTTACTCATGTTTAAAATCTCTCTCTCTCTCTCTCTCTCTCTCGCTCTCTCTCTCTCGCTCTCTAGGGGAGGACAGTCAGGAGCTGGGTCCTCCTCCGTCAGTGGACGAGGCGGCAAATACCCTAATGACGCGCCTGGGCTTCCTGCTTGGGGACAAAGTGTCCGAGGGCTCTGACCGAGCTCCTTACGGCATGGAGGAGCAGGATGATAGTCAGGTATCGTGTACTTCATGCATTCAATAATCAATCCATTTAAAATCGCTGTATAGACGACTTCTCCTTCCCCGTCTAGCTTGATCAAGATTCAAGAGTTCTATTGTCATATGCACAGCAGAAACAGACACTTACGCTGTACCATGAAATTCTTACTTTGCTGCTCCTCCATTCACCAGTAGATAAAGATAACAAAAAGAAATAAAAAAAAATACAAAATATATAAAGTATAATAATATATTGTAAGTTGAAGTTCTAGGCTAGAGTTCAGAAATAGTAGCTGATCAATGTCCAAGCTTATGCTGCTAATAGTGGGTGGAGGAACAGTGTAATTTAAAACCCTAGCCTGTTTATTTATTTGTAACTGTTATATGTAGTTTTGTGATGATTTTCTATGAACTGGCCTTTTCTGTTTGTTTTTTGAAATTGTTTTTTTTCCCTGCTGTTTCCTTCAGTTCGATTTGAGTTCCAATAAGAGCAACATATATTTACATCAGCTCCATCTGTTCTTCTCCCTCACATAGGATGAAAGTGCTCTCCTTGCAGCTACACCTCCCAGCTTATAGATTATAATAAAACATTTTCATAATTTCTTAACAGTGCCTGGAATGGAAGTGTATTACACCACTGCTGGTGCGCAGCTAGACCATTGCAGAATCCTGATTGAATAACTAGATGGAGATAGCTAGCTGTTCCATCTTAAATAAAGCAATAAAATGATATTTAATAATACATTAGTTTAATATTATGCTAGCTGTTCTGTCTTTACACCAAAGCTCATGGTGCTTCCACGCAGTGGAAGAACTTCCTCCATAATGTCCACAAGAAGGATTACAGGCCTATGAGTGACCTCAGTTTCAGAAGCAGATATAATATTAGTGATATCTGACATGATATCTATGTGATCCACCCATCATAAGATGAGTTCTTAAACATTCAGCTGCGGTTTTCCTGTGGGGGGGCTCTTGTTCATCAAAATCATACGTGTAGGACTGAAGCCCTCTAATCCTGACTGCTTCGTGTTTCTTCTCTAGCATCGTTGGCAGTGTCGCCCACCGCTGCCACTGGCGCCGGGTTGTTTACGTTGCCTGGGAAATGCCACTGTCAGTCATTATGCACTTTGACCCGCCCACCCAGCTCGGAGAAAGCAGCGGCTCTGAATTTTTAGAGCGTGTATCAACTGCTGCATTGTACTAGTTTATCTGCGCATCTTGAATAGAACACTGTTCTGTAGCATATCTTTAGTATTAAAGCGAAATGTTAAGCGTTTGAAGTCGTGTTGACAGGGTTTCAGTCAGAGATAAATTGCGGTTGAACATTTTCACTGTCATTGCCTTCTTATTGCCACGCATACTGCAAATTCCAGCGAGATCCTGTTCAGGCGTTGATGTGAGAGGAAAGTGACATTGCTCAACATTCCCCTGGTTAAACACTCTAAATTCAGCCGCTGTTTCATTCCTCTGGTAATTGTTTGCAGTTTGCTTGCACTCTCTCAGATGCGGGCTAGATCTGGACCCTGCCAAACTGGTGTGACCGCAGGAGTTGGGGTTTAGAGGAGTGGGAATGTGACGCATGTGCCACAGTTTGGCTCTGAGATCTGATTCAGGAGTAGTTTCTAGGATATAGTAAGGAGGGTGACAGTTCCGAGAAGACTCTGGAGCTACAAGGCTGGCTAAGGTAGCTACGTAGGGACTATATAACATATGCATAGGCTTTGAATAATGTAGTTATAAGGCAACCCTTGAGTATTTATGAATAGCTCATAGCATTTAATAGCAAGTTTGGATTGACATAAGGGGCCTACTAACCTGAAACTGTTTTAACACTGATTTTCTTCAGAATCAAGATTCATATCATAAAATCTATTGTACAACAATGTTTTAAACATCAGGGGTGCGTTTCCCGATAACGATTGATCTTATAATTTACCAACAACTTTAAGAATGACGTAACTCTAAGAACCCCAATTTTGCAAGCGTTTCCCAAAAGCCTTCTTAGTCTCCAAACTTACAAACTAGTTTCAAATAGCTCTTTGTTGACTCCGCCCCCAGCGTCAGCGCTGAATAGGCCCTGCCAGTCGAGAACTGAACCACCGATTTACATAGGTTTCCTCGTTATTATGCCACAATTGTATCGTTATGTAAATAATTATAATAAAAAAGAACAACACATAAGGATTTACATAACTTTTATATAAAAAAATAAATGAAAACATTTTGCTTGCAGTTGTTGTCTATAGCACGCCAAACCTATAAATAGGCGATTAACCTTCCTAGCACGGCACATCGGCCACCCAACGTAATTTACTACTACGACTGTAACACTGGAAGAAAATTAATTACAAATATGTACATTTATATGTTTATATCAACAAATAATGTATTGTACTTTAAGCAGTTTATACTTTTTGTTTTACGAGATTACGATGATTCCAACCTTGAAATAAAAAAAGTAAAATGTACGTTTATGAGCAGTATTGATCTTCAGAGTGGTAGACAGTTAGCTTCCCACTACACCATGATACAAGCGACACCTGTTTATTCTAGAAGTTTACTGTTTACATAATTCAAGCTGTTGGATATGATATTTGTTGAGGTTGGATGTAATTTCTGTGATGCAGTTACGCTTTCAAAAGTGATTTTAAATCTTCATAAATTCATGTTTGTATAAATACGTGTAGTGTTCGTGCTCAGAACAGTGCATTGTTAAAAGGATGATTAGCGGCCTCTTTTGTTTTTGAGACAGAACTGCACGTGAACTACAAGTTAAGAAGAACTTACAGAGTTACGAGTGGGTCGGATTACTCTTACATTTACGAACGCTTTTACGTACTACGTTAGTTACGAAGGCTTTCAGGAAACATTCGTAATTTTAAGAATGTTCTTAAGTATGAAGTTACTGAGTACATTCCTGTGAGGGAACTTTCAGAGTCAGTAAACTCTTCTTATCACCCCCACTGTGAAGAGTTCTGACTGGTGGCTTTAGAGCAGAGTTTCACATCAGATCACTCTGAATGACTTTGTTTACATGTTGAAAATTTAATAGAAACTAATAGAAATTGTTGGAGCTCCTCTTTAACAATTCACTGGGTGTGAGGGTCTCCAGTGTAAAGCTAAAGAAGTGACTTTCAGGAAGGGGCTGCGGGGTACACTGTCGGTATAAATATATCCTGTATGAATGTTAATATTCTGCTGATGGAGTAATGAGTGGAGGTGTGTGGAGGAGCTCCTGGATAGGCGTCCTTCTCTTTCCGCCGGTGGGGTCAGTTGAGCACTGGTTCGTACTCTGATTCTGAAAACGGGCTGCTGAAAGTTGTGAGTTAAATCAGCGTTTATGAGACAGATTGTTCCGTGCTGGTCTCAGCTTGGCTGCGGTGCGGAGCTGCAGGAGGTTGTTGGCTGTGCCAGCGCAGGCCAGACTAATGCTGGAGTGGAGGAAGGGCTTCTGTACGCTGCTCCCTGAATGATGTCATCATTAATACATACTTTACCGCAGACTACAGAATCCATCCGCAGAGAGAGAGAGAGAGAGAGCTATACATGAACTCACTGAACCTACTCTCTCTTTCTCTCTCACTCTCTCTGAACCTACTCTCTCTTCCTCTTTCTCTCTTCTTCTTCTTTCTCTTTCTCTCACAGGTCTTCTTCTCTAACACTCACTTTCTTTCTCTCTGCCTCTCTCTCCCTCTATCATGTTCTTTCTCCTTTTCTCCCTTTCCCACTCTCACACATCTTTATCTCTTACCCTTTGTCTCTTTCTCTCTCTTGCTCTATCTTTTTCACCTCTCACATTCTCTCTTTCTTTAACTATACCTCTCTCTCTCTTTCTCTCTCTGTGTCCCTTTCTCCCTTCCTTCTTATTTCCCCTCCTCTCACTCTTCACACATCTTTCTTATTCCCCCTCTCTTCCTTTCTCTCTGTCTCTATCTCCTTTTCCGTCTCTTACATTCTCTCTCTTTCTCTCACTCTTTCATTCTCTCTCCCCCTCTCCTTCTCTGCCTCTTGCTTGCTCCTTTTCTCACATTCTCTCTCTCCCTTTTGCTTTTTCCAGTTTGCTCTTTCTCTGTTTTTACACATTTTCTTGTCCTTTCTTTCTTTCATCCCCCTTTCACTCCCTCAGTTTCTTTCTTCCATCCTTTCATTCACTTTCTCTTTATCTCTCTTTGTTCACTTCTCTCTCTCTCTCTCTTGCTCTGTCTCTCTTGCATTCTCTTTCTCCAGCATTCTCACTCTCTCTTTCTATCAGTCTTTTTCTCCTTTTCTTACTTCCATTCTCTACTCTTTCTTTCTTTCTTTCTTTCTTTCTCTTTATCTCACTACTGTACCACTGAAAGTAAGTCTCTTACTTTCTATGATTTTGTTTTCCTTTACTGTCTATTTCCCTCTAGTTCTTCTCATATCTTTTGTTGCTTTTTCCTTCTTTCAGATCACTTTCTCTTTTATCTGTTTTCTCTCTGTTTTTCTCTTCTCTTGTTCTCTCTGCCTTATCGTTATTTGAAGTGAACGTTGTGGTTTAGCAGCTGAGCATTACTGTAAAGATAAATGTGCTAATCGGGGTCTCTCAGTAGTTCAGCGTTACTCATATTTCATTAGGTGAATTAAAATTTATTCAATTACATCAGATTGAGTTACAGTGGAAAAATCCATGAAGGCCATAAAAATAGCCTTGTGCAGCAGTCAGCATAAGCACGGGACAGCAGTGGATCATTTAGTGTTTGTCAGCACAATCTGTGTGTGTGTGTGAGTGTGTGAGTGAGAGAGAGAGAGAGAGAGAGAGAGAGAGCGCAAGAGAGAGAATGACTCTACTGTAACCCCAACACCACACTGTGTGTGAGTGAACTCTTCACCCGTTGAGGTCATGCCAGACGCCCCAGGTATTTTACACTACTGTACTCAAACGCTATTAAAGCGTAAAGAGGCCAAAATAAACTGCATGTCAAACGCTCAGTAAAGAACAACATGAGTCAAACAGCTGGACTATTACTTTAAGGCTACGTACACATGGACTTCTTAACACAACCATAATCACTAAATAACGTTCAATTTGTATTTATGGACAGATGAAAAAATGTTGTATGTATTACATAAAGGCCCTTAAACTGAAGTGATGAGTATTTGTTCCATTTATAACGGGGCCCTAAATTTAACTATGAGAACTTAAGGCAAGAGCCAAGTTAGGAACAACAGATTAGTTCAGATAGATACACGTTATGGCCAAAAGTTTGTGGACACCTGCTTATCCAGTGTTACATCCATTAAAGTCGTTAAAGTGACTGCTTTAGTCTTCTGCAGTGACTGTCGGTATGCTTTTGTAAAGACATTACTGGATGTTGGAACATTACTGTGAAGAGTTGATTGCTTTCAGCTATAGGAACTTGTGAGGCCAGATAATGATGTTGGATGAGTAGGTCTGGATTACTAATGCCAGCACATCCTAGAGGAATTGGATAGAGCTCCAGCAATAAAGAGAGGATGATTCTACTGCTGTACAGCCCAGAGCTGGGGAGCTCTAAACCCATCAAGCCTACACTTGGCATTGGACATGGTGCCCTTAGGCTCATGTGCACCTATTTCAAAGCATTTTTTTAATTGTTACTGTTCTTCTATGGAGATTATACAAGCTTTGTATTGAGAAACCCTGTCCGCAGCAGGTGCTGAATTAACTAATAAGAAGGGGTGTCCACAAAGCAATTATTTTACAGTAGTTACTTCCCTTTCTTTGTAAGGTTTGTCCTTTGGAACACTAAAATGTGTCGAAATAGTGCCCTTTTTCTCGCAGTGTAGAGCTCTGATGCCCATAGACCAGTTTGAGCAGATTTTGGAGACGCCAGCACAAGACATATCAAAGTAGAGAACAAGTTTTAGCGCTAGTCAGAAAGTTCATGTAGCTAGGACACAGGCAGTCTTGGTTGTACCCGTGCCAACAGCAAACACGTTATTAGTGGAGTGAGTTCATGTTGCTTACAAAACAAGAAGGTTTGGTTTGACTAACTGGGGTGCGAATGCTCTGTCAGGGTACGCTACCATATAAGCTTTGGTGTACGCCAAATAAATGGAACAAGACCCCAAAGCAGGTCGGTCTTGGTTCGCTGTTTGGGGTATGAACTCAATGCAGACTGCAGATTTCTAAGCAGACAGAATGAATTCTGGTCTTCTCTTTGCAGAATTAACATCTTTGGTTCATGGAAAACGAGTTTCTGGTGCTATTTTGACATGTGCGTTTCTCTTCATTTCTTTATTAGCTCTGAATTGTTAATTATAGAAGGGAGAGTTTATGTTTTTGGAAGAGAGGATGAGTTACATTTAAAGTCATTATAAAATGCTCTGTATACACATTTGACCAAACCAACGATTCCAGTTGGAGAGAACAGCATGATTAAACTTTCAGTAGATGTTATCATAGTTATTGTAAAATCTGCTCAAGCGGTTGTGACCCTTTACTCATATGACTTTTGTGTACATCTTTTGGCTTGATGTCCATTTGTGTCAACTGCTACACCCTCAATTACACCACTGTGCCATCCAGATGCACCAAGCATTGAGATAGGATGGGACTGTTTGAGCTCACACCCACTTTATATAAAGACTCAGTCAGAGACTGCCTCAGTCAGAGACTGCCTCTACCTGTGCAGCTTCTAAAACTTTGCCATCCAGATTTCAAACAGAGACTCTTTTCTTTGGTATATAGTTTATTAAACTGTAAATACTGTTCAATCAGAGGAAGATGGATCTACTCTTGTGAGTCTTAGTTCCTCCCAAGGTTTCTTCCTCCAGTCTGAGGGAGTTGTTCTTGCCACTGTTGCCTCTGGCTTGCTCACTGGGGGGTATATGTTGTAACTGTCTGTCTTTAAATCTCTGTAAAGCTGCTTTGAGACAACATCGTTGTAAAAAGCGCTATACAAGTAAACTTGTCATGTTAAATATCGTACCTGTCCAATAACAAAACATGTATCACCTTTTTTGTTGATTTTGAGTATTTTACATCATTTGAACACCAATGGTCGTTTACATTGTGTGAAAATTTTATGATGAATGGACCAATAGAAATGCTCAAAATGCTTGGAAAAGAATTCTGGTTTCATTGACTTACATTGAAAATATAGTACGTTTTTGGTCTCTCATGTAAAGTTGCAATTTTTGAGATTTTTCGTTTTTTCATTGTACAGTGTTTTCATTGTCTAAGTGAACCAGAAGTGAAATTCTACATTGTATCATTTTTTGCATTGGGAACCCATCTGCAAGTCCACATGTACACAAGTCACATCATAAAAAAGAATAGACAAATTGCATTTGCTGCGCAAGGTACAAACACTTATGATACTGTGATTAACTTATTGATTTGCAAGTGTCCAGATTAGCTTATTGATGCCTGCTTTAACAAACCACAGCAACCTACCTACTACATTTAAAGTCTCTCTTACTGTGAGGCCAGCCCCTTCCACAAGCCTCTGCACGTCCATGGTCACACAAGCCAATAGTAGAATGTTAACAAACACTAACAAATCTTTACTGGGACTGCAAACAAATAAAATAAGACAAGAACAAAAACAGTGCTATGATATAAAAAAAGCAACACTGACTTGTCCCCCTGTTACATACAGCGCATTCCTAAAATGCAACCAGTACAAAGTGATGCATGCAAACCTGCCCGTGTGAATTGAGGTAGCTTTTTAAAATGTGTGGGTTTATTTTGGTTTTGACCTCCTAATATCATAGAATCCTGTACCAAAATGGGGGGTTTAGTGTGGCATGATGCTTGGTGGGCTTGCATGTGTACATTACCACCAAATACCTCACCCCTTCTCCTACTGGTCAGTGAAAGCTGATGTGGGCTGCCCATTGGTCAGGAACCCCACAGCTATTGGTGAAAAATAAGTAAATATAATGTTAGAGGAGGCATTTTGAGGCGGGTACATCATGGAGGAACTAAGAAGTTAAGTTAAAGTTTATCTGCCTCTCTTCTCTTTTACAGGCTGTCTCTATGACCCAGAGGATTAGCCCATGTTCCAGTCTGGCCAGCAGCTCAGCATCGCCCCCTCCTGGCAGCCCCTGCTCCACTTTGCCCCCTGGAGTCCCAGGCAGTGCGGGCGCTTACGGCTCCATCACCAGCCCCACGTCCACACTGGAGAGCAGAGACAGCGGCATCATCGGTGAGAAATCAGCCTGCATTCTCCACAGATCTTTGCTAGCGAGAGCCAGCATCACAAAATACTGTTCACACAACATCCACATGGTTGCCTTCCGCTCTGAATCAGTGAAGGTTTCCAATAACCGTGTTATTAGAAGGGGTCAGGCTTCTCCAGGAGAAAGTTATCTAAAGGTTTAGTGCCTCGTGTGGTGCTTTGTTGTTGTTGTTTATGGAGCTTAGGTTCAGAATGAAGCACAACTAGTTATTTCAGTGTTTTAACTCTACACAGTTCTCCCACATTACCCCACAGTGTAGCCCACCTAGACAAATTTGTGTCCAAAGTATACAAAGTATACTCCAGTTTTGCACTGAAGATGCAAGACTAATGTAGCTAGTAAAGGAAGCTAATACACCACCCATTAGCACTGAGCCAATAGTAACACCAGTACACTCACTTCAAACCGTGCTTACCGAATTACTGAAGGGGAATTCCACCAGACATTCAAAAATTTTCCATAATTTTAAATATAACGGTAAATATATTTGGCCAGAGTGTTTTGATGTGAAATGCTTGAGATGTTTAGCAAATTTTAGGATTAAAGAATATTTTAAGCCATTACCCAATCATAACATATAACTAATATATGTGTCAGGTGGCACATTCATAGTCAATTCATATACATTTCTGTTAAAATATTTTTTTTTCTGTGAGGCAGCTTTTAGAGTTAATTAACCTCTTAAAGGAGTTGTAGTGTAGGATTTTTAGTTTAAAACGTTGCCACATAGTACAATTATCAGTTGAGTGTGAAGAAATAACCGTGTTGGGGACCTGTATTGTGTTACAGAGATATCTACTTAAGTTAGCTAGCTAACCAGCTAGCTCTGGACCGTCCTGTCTTTTTAATAGCACTTGGTGCTTCAGGAGGTGACAGTGGGTCACTGTAACATCGAGTGGACAGGTTGCTTTGTCTTACAGGCTGCTCCTTTACTGCTCCAGACTGCTTATTACTCCATGCACTGCAATACAAACTGGCTGTTTCTCTTAAAGTGTGACATTGCCGTTCATCCCAGTCATTTAAACAGTTAAATCCTTCAGACGTCTGGTTCTGACACAGGTGTGACATGTTATCCTCTGAAACTGTAAACTAGAAACAGTCCCAGCAGTCCTACTGAAGCCGGCATTTTGTCTGTGTTTTATTGGCTAATAAATGTTTTATGAAGTTTATTTTTTGTTTTTTCAAACAATTCCTTTGAAAAATGTTTTTACTGTGGCAGTTGTAGTTTATTATGGAAAGCTAGAAGGTCACACCCTGCTCTGTGTTTATAAAGCTTGGTTACAACAAGTAGACCATATAAGACGAATGAAAAAGCACAGCCTGAGACGGTTGTGATGTTGTGTTTCACGTTCTGGAGTAGCACTGCCCTGCATGTTCTAGTGGTTTCTCAGTTCACCTCACAAAGAGATTGCAGGTGTTAATTTTACACTGATGTTATGAAGAGGATTGCTTTTTGAAAGAGCGAGCAAGCAAGGCAACCAATCAGAACAGACCTGTACATTTTTTTACATGTACAGGTCTTAAAGCTGAAGTAACAGAACAAGCCTGTTCAATTCTAAGGAGCAAAGAGAGGTTGGAAAATAATCATGTGTGTAAAACCATACAGATGTTGTAAGTGAGATATGGGTCCTTAAAGGAGATGTTAAAATGTCTACGTAGACAGATAACCAGACTTGTGTCTGCTATAATTATACATTTGCATAATAACTTTGGCTCTTTCTGTAGTCCAAACTAAACGGAACAGAAAGAACCAGTGTTTAATTTTTAACACGCTAATGTGGGAACAGTGCTCAGAGTGAACTGCTAATCATTTTTTAATAACTTGTTTCTGACTGGTGGTGTTAATATTCTCTCTATTCTGTTCTGTCGCCTGTCCTCCAGCCACCCTCACCAGTTACTCAGAGAATGCAGACCGGAGCGGTAAACACGGCGAGAGCTCGCGAGGGAGCCTCAAACTGTGGCAGACTCAGAAAACAGCGGGCGCGGACTCTTTCCTTTACCGCGTGGATGAAAACATGGCCGCCTCCACATACAGCCTCAACAAAATCCCAGAGAGAAGTCTGGAGCACTCGGCCTCCCACTCCGCCCACTCCATCCCCCTCTACCTCATGCCCCGGCCCAATTCTGTGGCAGGTGAGTGGCCTTCTCCTCGTCTGATTGGTGCTTCGTTCTTGAGCACAGTGTTTTGAAGCGCTGCATGCCCAGACACTTCAGATACCAGACACTTCAAGAGAAACAGTCCAACAGAAGCAGCGTACGACCACTGTCCAGTAACAGCATGTATCTCCAAACTGGTGATTTTACAGGAGAGGCCAAAAACATTTGTAACTTTTAATGTAAGTCAATGTACAGCGGTGTTATCCCAAGTGATTTTGGAGCATTGATGCTGGTCCATTCATCATGAACCTTTCATAGGATAGATAGATAGATGTTTTGCTTTGGACAGCGATGATATTTAGACTTTGGCCACCCCTACACACAATTATTAATTGTTGTTGTTTTCTCTTTGCGCCATGTTAACACGATAAAAGGCTGCTTTTAAACTATTCTCAATAACAGTTCTTTTTTTAAAGAATGATATAATGATGAATGAACTGACAGTTGGTAGTTTGTTGTGCAGTTAATGTCCATACCATGTTATTTATAGCTGCACACGATGTTAGCCTGCTGTATGCCGTGCCCTAAAACCTAGCACCACCATTAACGTTAATGATGGATATTGGTAGGGTAATATAGGTAATGTAGTTGTTAGTAACAGTATCAGTAGCTCCAGATGTTTCTTTAGGCTGATGAAACTATTCCACTGACCTTCAGCTCTTATGGTCCATTGACGTTTTGACTTGTGGTTGGTAGTGTGTCTTGCTCTTGATCTTAGCTTGGTGGCTATTACAAGCTCGTCAGCTCCACTCAGCCGATCTTTTTTTTTTTTTTTTTAGTATTGCATAGATATCACTACTTGGTTGCTCAGCAGTGTTTAACAAAACCTTACTCAGAAGCCTCAACAACAAGTGGAAGGATGGACAGAAAGAACTGTGGATGTTAAAGCATAAGTGAAGCGTATATTTCTCCTCCCTCTTTAAGATGAACGCTTGCAAAACTGTTTATCTGATGGTGGCCGTTTTGGTGGTCTACCAGATCTCTCTCTCTATCAGATTTCTCTCTCTTTCTCTGTCTTTTTTCTCTTATGGCATGAGGAATGCTCCACAGGGTGTGTCTACGGCTATTTTTAAGACGGCTTGGTGAAATGAAGGCGTGCTCTGCACTTCTTTTCTGTAGACTGTGATCAGCAAGAAAGGCTAGAAGGGTCACCTCACCACACCTCAGGCAGCACACAGTAAAAACACTGTGATTGGCAGTGCTGGGGATAACATGCCACAAAGGACCCAGTGAGATCATGTACCTCATGATTTAATTACACTTGAAATTCTTGTATTCACATTACAACTATGAAAATATTAAATGAGCTGTATTATTTCCATCTGTTGCACTTAAAGCATAAATGTATAGATTTCTTTATAGATTGTTCGTGTCTATTCTTGTATATACTTGGTTCTTCCGGTGTCAGTTGACTGCAGGACTTGGGTATGACTAGAAAGAGTGCAGTACACACCGTAAGCCATCTGTTGAAGTATTTAATTACAAAATGAATAGATAAAAATCCCTGTGCTTAAGAAAAGACAGAGCTTTAACCTCACCTGAACTGTCCAGACTGGATTTTAAGAAACAGCATCATTCATGATTTTGTCTAGTTTAGAGGGTGTGGTGCTGACAGTATACTAAATGTTGGTAGTGTAATTTGTTTGTTCTTTGTAAATAAAGTACTGAAAATCACTACTGGACTGTTATTTGGCACAGAAAGCATAAAATAGTGGATAATAATAATAATAATAATATGATTTATGAAGCGGTAAGGGACTTCTAGACCAAAAAAGACCTAAATATCATATACAACATATATACAAAAAATTATATTAAAAGCATAAGTACAGTAATAAGGTAAACAATAAGGTGAAAATTATAAACAATAACATACATGGTTTAAAAAAAAAGTAATAGACATATCAATAAAAGTAAGTAACTACTAGGAATTAAGGAAAAACAAAGTATGTCTATCTTTAGCTGCTACTGATGTACTGAAATGGTGCCTGTCTAATCCCATTTGGTAAAGTGTTCCATTTCTTGGTGTGTAAAAAAACACAATTCTGTGTCAGCACATCTTTTACTGCTCTTAGTACATAAACCTGGCATACAGTGCTGGGTCTTAAAGAATAATCCAGAGTCAGTCAGTCCCTGACTATTAATAGTGCTACTCCACATAATGCTTTTAAAAGCAGTAGTAATTAAAAATGTATCTTAGAAGATACCAGAAGCCAGCATGAATGATATGTGATGTATGCAATGTTCTGCATGTTCCTGCGTAAAGTAATGAGTGATTAGATTACTCTTTCCAGGATCTGAGAAGTAAAATAATCCCATTACAGTGACTACCCCTACACTGGTAATTGATTAAACAGCTCTTTCGCAATATTACTGTTACAAAGATGCTGATATCGACTTACAAGCAATGCAGTCTTATGCAAGATTTTGAGTTCCACACTAATGTTTTGTTGATTTTCTAAATTCAAAATAAGTTAACACATCCTGTATAGAGAACAGCCTGAAATATGACCTTTTAGTGCATAATCGCTATTATTTGCTGAGTTTAACATATATATTTTTAATAATAATAAAGGTGCCATAACTGTGCAGGCCATATATTATATAGATATAGATAGATATATATATATATATACAGGGGTTGGACAATGAAACTGAAACACCTGTCATTTTAGTGTGGGAGAGGTTTCATGGCTAAATTGGACCAGTCTGGTGGCCAATCTTTATTAATTGCACATTGCACCAGTAAGAGCAGAGTGTGAAGTTCAGTTAGCAGGTAAGAGCACAGTTTTACTCAAAATATTACAATAACAACATTATGGGACATACCAGAGTTCAAAAGAGGACAAATTGTTGGTGCACGTCTTGCTGGCGCATCTGTGACCAAGACAGCAAGTCTTTGTGATGTATTAAGAGCCACGGTATCCAGGGTAATGTCAGCATACCACCAAGCAGGACCAACCACATCCAACAGGATTAACTGTGGACGCAAGAGGAAGCTGTCTGAAGGGGATGTTGGGGTGCTAATCCGGATTGTATCCAAAAAACATAAAACCACGGCTGCTCAAATCACAGCAGAATTAAATGTGCACCTCAGCTTCTCCTGTTTCCACCAGAACTGTCCGTCAGGAGCTCCACAGGGTCAATATACATGGCCGGGCTGCTATAGCCAAACCTTTGGTCACTCGTGCCAATGCCAAACGTCGGTTTCAATGGTGCAAGGAGGGCAAATCTTGGGCTGTGGGCAATGTGAAACATGTATTGTTCTTATATGAGCCCACCTTTACTGTTTTCCCCACATCTGGAAGAGTTACGGTGTGGAGAAGCCCCAAAGAAGCGTACCACCCAGACTGTTGCATGCCCAGAGTGAAGCATGGGGGTGGATCAGTGATGGTTTGGGCTGCCATATCATGGCATTCTCTTGGCCCAATACTTGTGCTAAATGGGCGCGTCACTGCCAAGGACTACTGAACCATTCTGGAGGACCATGTGCATCCAATGGTTCAAACATTGTATCCTGAAGGCGGTGCCGTGTATCAGGATGACAATGCACCAATACACACAGCAAGACTGGTGAAGGATTGGTTTGATGAACATGAAAGTGAACATCTCCCATGGCCTGCACAGTCACCCGGTCTAAATATTATTGAGCCACTTTGGGGTGTTTTGGAAGAGCGAGTCAGGAAACGTTTTCCTCCACCAGCATCACGTAGTGACCTGACCACTATCCTGCAAGAAGAATGGCTTAAAATCCCTCTGACCACTGTGCAGGACTTGTATATGTCATTTCCAAGACCAATTGACGCTGTATTGGCCGCAAATAGAGGCCCTACACCATACTAATAAATTATTGTGGTCTAAAACCAGGTGTTTCAGTTTCATTGTCCAACCCCTGAATATTTACAGTGTGTTAAATTCAGCAAATTAACAGTGATTGTAGATTGTGGATGTTTCTCTGTAGAGGATCAACTTGTTCACACTTTAACAATGTCATTTTTCAGTTTGGTCCAGATTTAAAAGTTGTGCTGACCTTGTTCACCTGAATTTTGTTTCCTTTCCTCCATCTATATGTCAACTTCTTCTTACACTTTCTCTCTCACACACACTCTACCTTCATCCTGTTCTTTCAGTCTTTCATCACTCTCACATACTCCCTTTCGAAAAGCCTCTGATCTGGGGCCTCATAGCACGCTGGATTATTCTCCCTGACAGGAGGAGCCTTATGAGCTCTGACGTTTTTCTCTCTCTCTCTTTCTCGTTCATCACACACTCCCTACACACTGATTTAACCATGTACGATTTACTCATCCCACTGCTTAGTGTAAGCTTACCGACATCACCGTGCACACGTCAGAGAATGAATTTGTAGTCAAAATTGCCAAAGAGGAAAAAAAAAGTGGATCCAGGAATTTCCAAAACTGGAGTTAAGAAAAAAAAAAGATTTCTATTGACTGTATATGACCTCCAAACTACCACCATCAAATAAACAGTACCTAAAACCTTGATGTTTGAAGGGTGAAAACAACTACCAGTGTTTCTGTCCATCATTCTACTGTGAGAACAAAGAAGAACATTTGTGAAACAAACAAAGAGACTGCAAACCGATGGACTGTCCACCCCAGAGTCCAGATTTCAAGTGTGTTTACTTGGACTGGGAGAAAACAGAATATGCATCCAACTTCTAAGACTGAAAATTGTGGGAAAAATACCTGAAAACTGAAAGTAAGACACTTAAAAAAAATAGAAGCTGCAGTAAAGATAGGAACACTAAATAGTGAAGAAATTGTATGATCTTTAATGTCTAATCGTATATCTGTTTAATATTTAAAATATTTGAAAGATGAATAAGTATTACAGGTATTGTAACTGAAAATTAAGTACATAGTAGTTGAATCAAAAACACACTGTACAGAGATATTCTCTAAGAACCATTTCTTATAACACATATACCTTCAAAAATCTCACAACTTAGTTGCAAATTTTACAAATTTTATACATTAATAAAGTTGCAGTGGTTCTGAAGACTTTATTATGAAGACTCTGATTTGGAAAAAATAAAGCCTTAATCGTGATTCATTTGGTGTGAAAAACTAAAAACCTTTTTGTCTAAACAGGCAAGATAAAGAATCCCACTGTAGCAGCTTCAATTTTCTGGCAGAACTTGGAATGAATGAGATATTAGATTATGAAGGGAAAGTTGGATTCAGCCAGGAGTGACCATCATAAGTACTATGATAATGTGGTAAGACACAAGTAGGAATTTGGTCAATCTTTCTAACACTATTACTATTTGCTGAAGTATAATATTATTATTTGCTGAAGTATATACCTGCTGTGAGAAGCATATAATCTTTAAAAGTACAAAACAAGAAAACCTATCCGGCTTCCCAGACATCCAGTGACGGTAGATGTCAAGAAAGAACAGCCCTGTAAACATGCAACTCTTTAAATCCCAGCTTCACTGATCGTTTATAATGTGCTGCAGTCCAATGTCTTCTAAACAAAAGCCCTGCATTACACTGATTTTACTTTAGCCAAGCACAAGTAAAGAATCTTAAGTTTGTTTGCGATCGGGCTCTGGAAAATCTGCTCTAATTCTGATTGGTTCAAGGGATCACTTGCCATCAACCTATCAGCCTCATTCAATTTTGTTCCAACCAACACAATTACAGCAAAGCAAACACAAAAGGGCAAAAATCTCTCCGTCAAAATGACAAGCATTGTTCTGTATTTGGCAGTAAAAGTACATTCCTGCAGACGCTATAGCTTTAGGTCCAAAGTTGAAAGCGCATTTAAAGCCTGGCGTCAGTGCTTGGGTAGCTGCGTCTCATAAAAGCTCTCAACCTTGTGAGATATGGAGGGCTGGCTTTCAGCCAACAGCCAAGGCTAGTATGTGCAGCAGGGCCTCCTTGACAAGCTCCAATGTGGGGACCAAGGTTCATTTCATGCAGCAAATCAGACACGCTGCACTGCAGAGATAAAGAAGTACGAGAAAAAGAGAGAAAGCTGGTTTAGCAGTTGTCTAATGCAGGTGTCTAATGAGTATCTGTGTACTTTTGGAGAGATGAAAAGGACCATGGGTATAGACCATTGACACACTAACACTCATGTTGTGATTCAACAGCAACATATTGTGATTGCAATACACCGTACATGTTTAAAGAGACCTTTAATAAACCAAAATGATATTAATATGTATTCAATATCAGCAAAAAATGCAGAATTAGACATCAGAGTGGTTGATATAATCTGGTGGGTTACACCTATGCCCTCCATGCTTTAGACTGGGGTTTGATTCCCCACCTGGACAACCAGTCTACCCTTTACCAATAAGAGTTCTGGGGCAAGACTCCTAACATTACCATCACCTACCTGTAGAAATTTAAGCTGTAAGTCACTCTGAATAAGAGAATCCACCGAATGGCATTAATATAAAAAAAAAGGAATAAATTCAGTCTAATCCTCTTAACGCATCTAGTCTGAAGTAGATCCACTGTACATTGTGATGCTGATAGATAATTGATAGACGTTTTGGTGTGTTTGGAGTGTTTAAACGTGATAGCCTGCCTTTGGATGTTCATTCTAAGTGCTCCAGTTGAAAATAGCTAATTTTAAAGCCTAGCAGTTTGTTAAGGGGATATTCTTTCTGCATAATGAAATGATTAATACATGAAGAAAATAATAAAAATAGTTTGATTTGAGACGCACTCCATTTTAGAGAAAAATGCAGAGCCGCAATTGTTCACAGTGGTGGTGACAGGAACCAGATGTCTGAAGAGTTTAGTGCCTCTAAAACCTCCCTCGTAAAAAGTTATTACATGAAATGGTTATGACAAAGAAGAAATCGTATTCACAGTTTTCCATTTATCTCAAATGCAGCCCATGTTTTGCTTCTTTCGTCTAGTGCTGGACCTACAAAGCTAAAGTAGCTAATTAACACTGTGGTCAATAGTCACCCAAATTTTGTCCATAGAAAATCAGTAAATGTTGGAGTTACCAATATTCTATAGTATTTATTACATAAAGAAATTAAAAAAAAAATTTATACTCACTTATTAGTAGAATGTTTTTCAGCTGTGCATCACAATTGAGCAAGAGTGTCCTAATAACCAATTAGCTCAATAACATCCTTAACTTGGATTGGCGGCCGTACCAGGAGATTTAGACAGAGGACTGAGAATTACTGATAATAGGACTATATGCAAAATAAGCCTCTATACAAAAATAGGCTTTCATACAAACATTTCTATTCTTTAAAAATCATCTGATACATGTAAATAATAGTAAAATGGACAATATTGTTTGTGAATTGCATGAAAATTGCATGAAATAAAATTCTAAAGTGATCCTAAACACTTGAGCGGTAGTGTATATGTAGAGAAAAAGCTACTTATTTTTCTCAGATTTACCACTTAATCTTTTTACTATAATTACAACTGCAAATAAAACCTGCACATATAGGTTCATAGTTTGAATAGTAAATAAATACAATTACTATGTTTGTGTTGTAGACACTTGGTTCCTATCACCACCACTTAAAGAAATTGAATCATTACATTTCTTTACAAAAAAAAGACAAATTTGTGAAATCAGCACTGGTCAATACTCAAAGTTTTTATATCGCTAACGAAAAAGAAACCATGGTTGCAGTCAATCTACAGTTTGAGTCTTATTAAAACAGCAAAAGGTTTAAGTTCTAACTGATCCTATAACAGGTTCAGAGGGGTCTGTGACTAATTTTGAGTTTGCTCATTTGAGCTTGCACTGTGTCTATCATCATTTGGGAGCTACCAAGTTATATACAGTTAGGAAGTAAAGTAGCCAGTCAGCCAGTTTGGCCATGTTAGGCTTATTCTTTAATAGTTGATCGAAAAATTGCTAATCACAGTTATTGATTTGGTAATTGACAGGTGAAACATGCCCACACAGAACGCTCACTTACATGGTTAAAGAAGCTCAAAGCAGTTTTGTATATTGCCAGCGCTGACAGTAGTGCAGGCCTGATAGGGCTTGGTAATGCACTAGTCAGGCATGAATGAGAGCTGAAGCAGTGCAGCGAGAGTGAGAGTGAGAGTGATACTGCAGTGATGGAGGAGAAGGAGTGATTTTATCCCTGCTGTCAGCTTCATGTGTTTGTTCCTGTGAAATGAACTGCAGTGAATACAGTCAAATCAGTGGAGCTGCTGCTGACACATCCCACAGTGTGCATATCGTCACCTCTTCCTCACATTCCCACAGGAGAAGGGCTTGAGCGCTCACACGCGCGCACACACAAACACAAGCCTGCGTGTGCTTTCCGGAGAGGAAGGAAGGGATACTGTGTTGGTCCGTTCCTTCACCAGAGGGACTTTGTATTGTCGTTTCCACACACATACATACATATACAGAAACCGACCAAGCTCAGCTGTTCAGATAGATAAACTCCCTTCTGCTGTGTTCCTGCTTTTCTTTCTACATTTACTCCTGATCCTCACTCTCTCTGAGATCCAGTGTTCAGGGCGGTAAGAAAAAAACACTACATTCCTTTCTTTCAGGTCAGTGGCGGTTAGAGTCATAGTAAGTTGAGTTTAAGCTTTATATAATATCAGATCCAGCCACAGTGCACTATGTACCAACCCTGATTATTTAAGTATTTAAGTGTGTGTAATCGGGGCTGTTGTGTAACGAGTCTGCACTTCTGTGTGCGGGTGTCAAATGTGGGTTCTCTGGTAAATGTTTGAGAAAACTACCAACAAAGCAGCTGACTTTTTGAGTGCCAGTTTAAAAAGGTTTCAGTTCAAACAATAGAAAAATCTATTGTATTAAGTATTAATAGTATTTGGTATTGAAGAGAATTAAATATATATTAAAACGCTTCAGACTCCAGTGTGGTCCAGACTTCTATTCTGCACATCTTGCCTTTTATTTTCGGAACATTTCCTGTGGCGTCAGTGATAGTAGCCATTAAACAAATGCCCAATAGTTACTGAATCATTTATAGCTGCTGCTAAATATTACTAATTATATGTTTATTTATTCATAGTAGATTGTAAGTAATTCATTATAGTTGATGAATCATTTAGAGTAGTTGCATAATTTGTTGTGCTTACTTAATCATTCAGAATGGCTAACAAGGTGCAAAATGTCAAGGGTCCTGGGGTGGTCCGGGACCCCTTATTTAACCTTTTGGACTAGTTGAATATCTCAAATTCTAGATTCTTTGGGATTTTGGAAAATAAATGTATTCTCACAAGTTTGGTAAAGTGTGCACATTGTGAATTGTTACTCAATTATCAAACCACAGAGTAAAAGTGAAAGATCTCAATGAATGTGTGGAAGAGCACATTAGAAAACAGCAATTCCAGAAGAAGAAATCAAACATTGCTAGCTTATGCTGAGAGCCGATAGTCACCTGGATCTTTACCATAAATACATCCCCAAAATTTCTCTTTCAGTGCAGGCTTGTAGAAAGAGTACAGTATGACTTACTGTAAACTATTAATAAAGTAATGTTAATATATTCATTTGTAGCTGAATGAGGTTATTTCAGAAATATGTTGTATAACATAACTCTCTCGCTCTCTCTCTCTCGTTCTCTCTCTCTCGTTCTCTTAGCCACCAGTTCTGCTCACCTGGAGGATCTGGCGTATCTGGATGAACAGAGACAGGCCCCCCTGCGCACTTCTCTGCGAATGCCCCGTCAGAACTCGGGGGCAGGCCGCTCCGGGCAGGACCTGAGAGGTGTGTATATGCTTGTGTCTACATCAGTATCTATTCAATTCAAAACTACTGTGGTAACTATTCAGAACTACTGAAAACCAAACTTAAATAAACATAGAAAAAATAAATAAATAATATTAGTGAACTATTTGAATTTATTTAGTTTAACATATTGGAAAAATAATACTAAATAAAATATAGCATAACTGTGGCACAGGACATATTTATATTTTTTTCCCAGCTTGTTAAATCGACCAAATAAACAGTAAACAAAAACGTATACAATAAATGTAGGTAAAACTAACTGGAAAGAAACCCACCTGATGAGGATGAGATTGAGTTTTGTGACTCATGCAGACCACAGCAGTAGAATTTCAGATGCTTGCACGATGCCTGCTGTAAAACCTGCACTGTTTCATTTCTGCCCTGCAGTGCTGCAGTTTTCCAGCAATGTTTCAGAATTTGTTTGATTTAGTGCTTATGATGAAGTCATTTGATATGGGTTGGTGTGAAATGCTGTGTTCTAGAGAAAATTACTGTGAAGAGTTGTTCACAGTGGTGGTTATAGCAACCAGATGTCTTTGAACCTAAAGTTATTACATGAAATGGTTTTAAATACATTACCTCATACGTAAACTGTGCATTTGAAAAGTCTATTCACGGCAAAGAGATACAGTCATATACAATAGTTTAAACACACCTAGTTAAATTACACGCTGATTTTAATTTGGTCTTTTTCTGCTAATTGTCGTATTCAGTGTCTATTTATTTGCAGACATTAGCAAGTTGGGAAAAAATGTAAGCATTCGATAAAAAATATCATAACTTTCGCACATTATAAATGTTTGCTGTTCAATATGTTAAGTAAATAAGCACTAATTTTGTATTTAAATGTGCTGTTGACTTATTTTTACTTAGAAAATCAACAACATGGGCAGCCAAACATTTGCATATAACTACATATACAGGTTGTTGCAAACAAACAATTATATATATTTTTTATTACCAATTTGTATGTACAAATCCCCATGTCATGATCAAGATCTCAAACTCACGTACAGGTTCACTGACGGTTTTCAGTAGTGAATCAAATGGCTTTGTTTGGACTGCAGATGTGTTGACCCCATCATCCCCAATATACAGTTTTCTAAAATGAACCATTCCTTTTTAGACCACTCTGAACATTTGAATTAAACAGACATTTTGAAAAATGGGTGGAATTCTCCTTTAACAGATTGCTGACCTGTTGGTAGCCTTAGCGTTAGCACCGTCTCACAGAGCTGCTGTGTGGAAGGGATCTCTGGCGGGGTGTAGGTGTAGCAGGGTGAATCAGCCTCAGACTGGCTGTGTACAGTGTGCTGAAATGTGCTAGGTGCAGCAGTTCTCTGAGCACTGCTGCAGTACAGCTCTGCTTAAAGGGATATTTCACTCAAGTGACAAATCAGAGTCTGGACCAGCCAGAACGATAGAACATATAGGGGCAAATTAGCTTAATACTGTTTACTCCAGGCTTTTTTTTTAATTAATACAAGCTGCTCTAGAACAGTATCTGCAAAGGAATGCATATTTGGGCACCCCTGTCAATTACATGATTTTCTATTTGTCTAAAAGACAAAGACTCTATGGAAGGTATCTAGTAGCATTTTTTATATATTAATATATTTTCTGCAAATTAAGAAATGAGGGCTGTGTTAAAGTTATGATGTTAATGTTTAATGTTCAGTTTTTTCTCATATTTCTCAAAAACCCAAAATATGACAAAAAATGACATATTAAACAACAATATACATATATATGTAGAGCATGATGCCAGAACGGGCCAGAATATGACATGTAACATGAATATGTTCTGCATATGTGGATTTAAAATTGTGGTGTGCTGTGAGATTGCCAAATAGCTTGTAGCAGATTTACATGCTTATTGGCACAAATACATAAACTGACAACTAGCATAGGTTAGAGCATGAAATATGAAACCCACCTCTTTTCTTCGCTTTATTTTGTGCCGCCTTGCTGACATATGCTCCTTTATCCATGCTAATTTATGAATTAATAAAATATACCTTTTTAATATTCATCACATTTACTAATCTGTGGTGTCAGTGCAGTAGATATCTCTCTGAGATTATTTTAATCTTCGCGTTCCCTCCTCCAGTCCCTCCCCCAGTCCAGATGATGCTGATTACGACTGTGGTGATGATGAGGGCTGTGCTTATGTATATTCAGGCTGTATGATGATGAGCATGAAAATGCAGAGGATTACCGTAATGAATGTTAAGTATGCATTATGCGGATTATTTAAGGAATTAATAGAGCACACTCGATGGCATGCATACGATGAGGATTATCATAATAAATATCGAGCCTGTGAGGTGCATAATAATAATAATAATTCTAATTTGGATCCAAATAACTCATTTGGAGTCCCAGTGATATTTTTACTGCCTGATTTGATAAAAGCAGTATAGACAGTAGCTGCAAGCAAACCTTGGCTGTTATCTAACGAAGACCACAGCTAGGTGATGGATGTGTAGGTTTTTTTCCTTTGGTTCCACTATTTCAGGCTGGATTTTTTCTTTCTCTGAATCAAACACTAGCAGGCTTAGAGACGCCTCTCAGAGCCATTGATCCGTGGCATTTCACACTGCAGCGCTGGCTTGCGTAAGCCACATGCTTTCATCCTGCCCTTTAGCCTGGTTGCCAGTGGCTCTCTACTGGCAAAGGACTGCTACTGCAGCATAGTTACTTCGGCTGTTCTGCCCATGTGCCCCCTTTTTTCACCCACCACTACATACCAAGCAGATGGGCAGTCTTGCTATGATATTTGAGACATATCCTACATATCCTACATCACATTGTTATAATTCTTGATGCATATAATAGAAGCAGAAAAGAACTTATAAGACCTTCAAGGCCTGCGAAGAAAAAAGTCTATATTTTGGTTTGTTTTTATTTTTTAAAATCACTAAGCAAGGTAACATGCTCTATTTTCATGATCTTCTTGAAAACAAAATAGTTAAAAATTCTTGAAACAAGCAACACAAATGTATCCAGTGTAATCAAATCCGCGTGCAGAGAGTAAATGGCTTCAAACACCTTTCCCGTCTTTCCCTTAATACAGTGCGCTTTGCCCCGTACCGCCCGCCGGACATTGCCCTGAAGCCCCTGTTGTTTGAGGTGCCCAGTCTGACGCCCGACTCTGTCTTCACGGGGCGTGAATGGCTATTTCAAGAAGTGGATGCCCATCTCCGTGGCAGCGAACCCACTAATCAAGGCGTTGTCATTGTGGGCAACGTGGGCTTTGGCAAGACAGCCATCATCTCCCGCCTGGTGGCACTCAGCTGCCATGGCATCCGAATGAGACAGATTGCCTCGGACAGCCCGCATTCTTCACCCAAACGTAAGTGTGTATGTGTGCGCACAGGTACAAGTATTTTCATTGTTTGAACATAAAAGAGGGGATTGGGCTATGTTGTGGTGGAATGGTGTGGTGACCGTGGTGGTCCCTCTGCCTAGCTTGTCTGCCGGGCATCATAGAAGCTGTTCCATCGACTGATTTTAACTACTTGGCTTACACAACTGAAGTAAAAAACACTTTTTAAATCATGACTTAGAAGGAAGGACCCCCTTTACAATCTGATTGTATCCTGATAAGATTTAGCTGCATGCATTTAAACTTTGTAGTGAAATGCATGTCCAGTTATTGGGATTGAAACCCGTTTACTGAGTGGGACAAAACATGCAATCCGCTTGTTATGCAACAAACCACTTACCTCCAGTTTATTCATTCAGCCTCTACATGTTCGTCTGCAGTTTGGTTTGCATGGTAGTGTCTGTGCATATTGCTATAGGTTCCCAGTGATACTGCGTGGGGAGGACTGTTTTGGAGAGCTAGATGTGTTTACATTGTTATAACATGGGGCTCAAATGCGTCTCAGTTTGAGCAGTCAGATTTGTATCTGGTTTTAATGTCTCAAATGCATTTACACTTTCATTATTATGTGGCTTGACGTTTTCCAGATATAATTCTCATACTCAAGATGAAGTGACCAGGTGTTAACAGCAGGTACCTAGCTAGATTTTGTGTTGGATAAAAATTATGACACCTGCAGGGGTAATAAATTTCAACATAGAATTTATAGACTAGGTACAGTTAGCTAATATTAGCTAAGCCTGTAATGGTAAAAGTAAACTGCAACCGTGTGATTTAATATATCTAATATGACAGCTTTTGGAGTTTGTAAACATTAGAAGCTGAATGGCTCAAGCCAGCTGTTTGCTGATATCAGTCTATGAAATAAGGTGTAAAGTTAAACAGTGTGTTAAATCATTGCAGTAGCCAAAAAGTAACTAACTGGATGATGTCAGAGTGGACCAACTTGGCAGGCGGGTTTCCTGGTGTAGATTAAGCCTAGTCCTGGAATAAATTGCAGTGAAATCTGGTTTATTCTGTAACCGGGTATCCAGCCCATTAAATGGTAATGCTTGCCCATCCACTTTAAACTGTTACCACTGAAAAAAAGTAACTGTCTTTTATCCTACTGTCAAATGTAGTCAAGTTTAAGTTTGCTTGTTTACTGGAGCTACTATTTGCATTAAGAAGTAATGAAAGCCTATATCCTCACCTGTTAGCATCATTCAAATTGTAGAGCCTGTTTAGATACATTTTTCGACAGACAGTCTGAATCAATGAAATAAGTACTGTAACATGTTATCACATTGAGTTGTCAAGTTAGCTCACATAGACTTGCTTATGTTATGACACTTCGTGACCATATGTTTATATAGGGTAAGTTGGAAGTTCTGATTTCTTGCCAAACTGTTGACTGCTTTTTCTCTCCCCATCTTAGATGGTGATACTCTGCCGCTCAGTCAGCCACAGTCCGCTCATGGTACGCTTGTGGGGGGTAGCAGTTGCCCCGGTACTCCAGAGATGAGGAGACGCCAGGAGGAAGCACTTAGGAGACTGGCCTCACAGGTAAGATCCATATTCTGACTTAGGCAGTAAGGATCGTGTTACAAAATGATGTCACCTTGTAAGAGGAAAGGGTTTTAATTCAATTTAATATAATGCCTAATAATGAGGCATTACAGGTAGCTGAGAAAAAAGGTTTTAGCGAAAGAGCGGTTCTCTCTCTCACATACTTGGGGCTTTATTTCTTTGCAGACTGTTTACATGCACAAAAAGCTACAGAAAAAATGCATATTAAGACCAGTGTTAATTTTGTTAATTTTCATGGCGAAAACGGGAAGATAACTAAAGAAAAACGAGACGGAAATGTTTGACAGGGACAACATCCAATCAGAATAGATTAAGATTTATGAAAGACAGGGACAAGTTAGGAAAACATCCAGTTAGAACTACTTCAGCGTATATGGAGAAGCGGGACACAAACACACACTTGCACAAATTTGGTCTAAACCCGGGAAGAACATACGAGCCTGTGAACTGTCGCTACTCATGATGGAACTAAGTTATCTAGACAGTGTCAGCAGAGAGAAAGAGAGTTTAGCGTTTGTGTTTAGAGAAAATCACCAAACCGCGCTGGATATCAGCCCCCCAGCACCACCGTTAGCTAGCTTTACCACTGCTAATGCTAGCCTAGCCTTTCTTAATCCTAGTCCTGAAAGCACACTGCCCTGTACAGTTTTGAGCGTGTCCTGCTGTAAACGCTGTATTAACTCAGTAAGATGGTCTTAATGGTCAGATTAGTTGGATCAGGTATGTGGGAAGCAGGTGAAACGCTGTATTAACTCAGTAAGGTGGTGTTAATGATCAGATTAGCTGGTCAGGTATGTGTGAAGCAGGTGAAACGCTGTATTAACTCAGTAAGATGGTGTTAATGGTTAGATTAGTTGGATCAGGTATGTGGGAAGCAGGTGAAACGCTATATGTGCAGGGCAGTGTGTCTGACCAGAGTCTGGAGTCTGGAAACTAGCTAGCTAACTCCAACCATCTGTGTTTGATTATCATGTCCCAAATCTCTCCATACACACTAGAAAGAGCACAAAGCAGGTTAGGTAGTTTAATTTACAATAAATTAATGTACGTAATGTGCAATGTGTGCCTCCAGTAAACACTGTGACCTAGAGATGTCTGGTATGTTATGTGTCTGAAATAAAAAGATGTGGAATTGAAATGTGACAGCACTAGTAACAATTAATAAACATGTAGGCTTATAAATGATGTCTAAAATTGATGTCACAGTCATGCTCGAATTGTGATGTTAGATAACACTGATCATAGACAGTTGAAGACAATATCAATGAATGATTCAAATGATCCTTTGCTTGACGGGGAATGATGTGGTTGTTGCTGTGGCTCTACATGCAGCATAGCTGTGCTGACGTAGCTTATGACTAAACCCAGTTTTGACACACCTGTCTCCATTCATCAGCTAATTATCCAGCCGCCATGAGGTGAATGGGGTGTGGCAGAGCAGGAAAAACACACAACAGCACAGCTCTGGGCTGCACACAGCTGAGATTGAGAAGTGCTGTTTTAGAGGAACACAGTGTTGAATGAGCTGAACTCAGTGCTTTAGGCTTCACTTACTGTCACGGTTCTAATGCAGACATAGTCTTCTGGCTTCTGGCCACCTTTCTATCCATCTCTCCCTGTTTCTCTCTCTTTTTCTTATTTCCTCTAAACTCATTGGCATTTTTCCTCAATGCTTTCACCCTCTGTCACACTGTCTCTCTCTCACACACACACACACACACACACACACACACACACACACACACACAGACACACACACACACACACACACACACACATATATATATATATATATATATATATATATATATATATATATATATATATATATATTTTTTTTTTTTTTTTTTTATATATGAATACCTTTGCTTTTGATCGCCCATCATCCACACTTTCCATTGTCTCTCTCTTTACTTTTGTTGCAGTTTGGCTCTCATGTGTCAGTCTTTTTTTTCTTCTCTCTCCTCTCTATCTCTCTCACTCTTTGAAGCATAAAGCTTTATTGCGGCTCTGTTGCCTTATCAAATATTTATGGCCGTGGAGCCTCTTGGCTCAGCCATTAGATACTCTCAGTGCTGTGCATACTTAATTCTGACATTTCTCCCACATGCACGCTGGGAGAGGCATGTCTGATGTACTCCATTTCAGTGGAGAGATGCCAAGCAGAAGAACCCAGCAATAAGACCACAGTGATGTTTGATGCCATTATTAAAGCTCTACTGAGTTAGATTAAGCTCTGTTTAGCTGTTATCTGTCTCTGCCCCTCTGTTAGTGTTGGTTCAAGCTTGGAGGAACTCTTCTGGTTCTTCTCTTGTGCATTAATGTGGCGAGTCTTTAAGAGAGTATACTACATATCCAGATGCCTACTTGTCCAACCAGCTGAAATCAGATTAGCATTAGCCTCCTTTCTTTTGGGCAGGCTTTCCCTTAGATGTAAGAAACATTGCTGTTGGTTTTCTTTCTATTGGCTGATTGGATCTGGATCAGAAACAGCACTTCAGCTTATCCCAGAAATGTTTAAAGGGGCTTCATCACTTCAACTTATCTTAAAGGTATTCATTGAAGCTTCATGACTCCAACACATCTCAAAGGTGTTCAGCAGAGCTTCGTCAGTCTTACTTATCTCAGAGGTATTCACTGGAGCTTTGTCGGTTTAACTTATGCCAAAAGTTTCCTTCGAAGCTTCATGACTGCCCTAATGCTTATAGGTGATCTTACACTCATGTTTGGTTTTTCTAAACTGCTTCCAGTGTTTTTTTAGAGGTTTGTGTGGACTTTGTAACACTATGTGTCAGTAATAGGTTGGCCTTAGCGTAGCTATATCAACTAGAAAGGACAGCCATTAGAAAGAGTTTCTGTGTACTTCTGAAGCTATAATAAAAATGAGCTCTCTCTGTCTCTCTCCATCTTCTTGTGTAGGTGGTGGCGTATCACTACTGCCAGGCAGATAATGCCTATACATGTCTGGTGCCAGAGTTTGTCCACAATGTTGCAGCACTTCTGTGCAGAGCTCCTCAGCTGCAGGCCTATCGGGAGCTGCTGCTCCGCCAGCCCCACCTGCAGAGCCTGCTCAGCCTGCGGTCTTGCGTCCAAGAGCCAATGACAGCTTTCCGCAGAGGCCTGCTAGAGCCTCTGCACTTACTGCATAGAGGTATACACACAAACATTCACCTTGGAACTTCTACACAGACGCATCCACACAACAACACAGACCCCCACTGAAGCACAATGACATCAATTTACATTTATATAAGGTTTTATTCCAGCAGCCACAGTGTGTGTTCTTTTTTAGATTAACACGAATGGATCCATTTAAAACTAATGAATCCAATAAGTTGAATCTGTAGGCAGACACACTCAAACAGGAGCACTCTGTAACTCAGTGTGTACTGATGCTTTTCAGAGAGGAAGGTGGCGTGTGATGAGGATCTGATTATTTTGATTGACGGGCTGAACGAGGCAGAGTTCCATAAGCCTGACTATGGAGACACTATAGTTTCCTTTCTGTGTAAAACCATCGAGCGTTTTCCACCCTGGCTCAAACTGGTGGTGACCGTCAGGACGTCCCTACAGGTGAGCGTTCCCTCAAACTCCATATGCATTCAAACTTGAGGACTCCCAGTTGAGTCACAGTTCATATGCTTTACAGCAGAGTTTAATGCTAGTTGTACTCAATGCACTGTAACAACATGAGACACCTTTGTGATGTTTATAAGTTAGGATATAATATTTCAGAAAGTAGGTACTCATTTTCAGATCATGTTCATATGTAATAATAAACACCATGTTCCATGTTATCAGGTTCAATAACATTTTAGTATATATTTTTTTAAGATAACTCTAAATTATACAGAGTATTGCAAAATTTGAGATTTCATGATGTATCAAACCATTTTCCTACAGAATTGTACATAACAGAGATTTACACTCCTATCCCTTGGGGTTCTTCTGGTAAATAAAAGCTCATTAAATGTTTTTTTTCTACTTTTCTCCTTCTCCACTTTTCTTCTTCTCTCTCTCGGTCAGGATGTGACCCGTCCATTGCCGTTTCACCGGATCTCGCTGGACCGACTGGAGGAGAGCGATCCCATTGACTCGGACCTGCAGGGTTACATTCTGCACCGGCTGCACTCCAGTCAGGAGATCCAGAACAATGTGGCCCTGAACGGCAAATTGGACAATGCAGCCTTCGCCAAGCTAAGCGCCCACCTGAAGGGCCTGAGCCGTGGCTCCTACCTCTACCTGAAGCTCACACTGGACCTCATCGAGAAGGGCTACTTGGTGCTTAAGAGTTCCAGCTACAAGGTCAGGAGAGCTTCTATTCAGTCAGGTCTTTGGCCAAAAGTTAGAATAGTGAGTTTAGCCTAGTCTAACATAGATTTTAGGTTTATGGGAGGTTAGCGTAGTCTAACATAGGATATAGGCTTATGCGAGGTTAGCGTAGTTTAACATAGATTATAGGCTTACGGTAGAAGCCTGGCATGAGTTTGTGTTGCCGGGTATGAGGTTAGTGTAGTCTGACCTAGATTAGCATAGCCTTATATGAGGTTATCATAGCCTGGAATTAGTTGGGTGTAGTCTATCATAAGGATAGCAGAGCCTTACACACAGTCTGATCAGAGGACAGTGTAGCTTATAGGCACACTAATTGCATGTTTCGGTTAAGGAAGAATCTGGTACAAGAAATCTTAACATAAGATTTTAGTTTTGTTTAGTCTGTTTGATTAAGATTTTTTTAACTTGTATTTTGTACAAGTATTTAAACTGCAAGGATGTACAGACGATATAACATAACTGTCAACAATATCAAGGGCATGTATTATATTTATCTGATGTATATTTGTTTGTTTGTTTGTGTCAGGTGGTGCCGGTGAGCCTGGCAGAGGTGTACCTGTTGCAGCTGAATATGCGATTTCCTACGCAGTCGTCTTTTGAGCGGGCTCTGCCTCTGCTGAACGTGGCTGTGGCCTCGCTCCACCCTCTGACAGACGAGCAGGCATTCGGGGCGGTGAATGCCGGGGCCGTGCGGGGCGCTGCTCTCGACTGGGACGACTTCCAGCAGCGTGCAGAGCACCTCTCACCGTTTCTGGTGAAGAGGCGGGACGGCACACGCATGTTTGTACATCCGTCCTTCAGAGAGTGGCTAATCTGGAGAGAAGACGGAGAGAAGACCAAATTCCTGTGTGACCCCAGGTCAGAGGGTCAGACGGAGTAGCTTTCCACCTGTGAAGGCTGCTTACTCTGCACATTTTTGCGTTTTCCATGTTTTAACATACCTGACACAACTCAGTCCTGTAATTATCAGGCGTATGTGAGCTGAGAGAGGGGAATACCTGTGTAATGCATGGGTCTCAATAACTGGAGTGGCATATTTGTGTTTAATTAGTGTCCTAGTTCAGTTGTGGAGGACCTCACCATGTAGTGTTTTCTTTCTTCTGACTTAACTGACTATTAAGCTTTATTAAGCTCTAATCATGAGTCAGGTTGGGTCTAGTGCGGGACCTTCCAGAAAATGACTTATAAGAATTCTGTAATTCATAGTTTTTTAATTATTTAGCTTGGTTGCCGTGTGCTAGTTTTGGAAATAAATGTCGAAATTTGGTCCAAAACTATGATAATGCAGATGCTAGTGTGCCTGTGGGATATTTTAGTTAGTGTTAGGCTAACAGCAGTTCTACATTTTGGAGTTCTAGACACGAACATTTGAATCATAAACAAAATATTCCATATTTTATTGGAGGATTATAATAGACATTGATGCTAATTTTACCTTGTCGCAGTTTTACCATTACTGCCATTGTTTTCCATTGTTAACACCTGAAACGCATTGGTCAGGCTGCCACTCATACTCATTGTCAATGACATGTAGAACTTCCAGAAGGAAGAAGGGAGCACAAAGTATTTTTAACACAAAAAAATTATTTAAAACAAAAAAACATAACCAATGAGAGTGCTTGCTTGGCTGTGTCTACCTAGATACCATGGAAAAAAAATATTTGTATACATTTTCATTGGAATTGAACTAGAATTTAAAAAAAGAAATAAAAAAGAACCCTAAGGATTCTCCACTGCTGAACTATACTCTAGGTTTGCACTGAACTACAACTTTAAACCAGCACAGAACTGACTCTATATTTACTCTTCCTGTTCTGCTCTAGGAACGGCCACACACTGCTTGCCTTCTGGTTCTCCCGGCAGGAAGGCAAGCTCAACCGACAGCAGACCATTGAGCTGGGCCACCACATCCTCAAAGCACACATCTTCAAGGTGCACACTCACTACGAATACATAATGAACACATAATCAGTTCGAAATGTGAGCATCTTTCCTGATTAGAGGAAAACATGCTGAAAGCAGACCGGACAGCGTATACAGTAAGAAGTGCATTGCTGTATTCTGATGGAGGGTTATGCTGTTTCTGTTTAGGGTCTGAGTAAAAAAGTCGGAGTGTCCTCCTCCGTGCTGCAGGGCCTGTGGGTGTCGTACAGTACGGAAGGTCTTTCTGCTGCTCTCGCATCCTTGCGCAACCTCTACACCCCCAATATCAAGGTAACCCCACCGCTTTCTACCAAACAGACCTGGAGGTTGGCTTTACTGCTTAGAATGTTACAGTTTAAAATAAAACCTTGTGATATCTTATTAAAACATAATAGAAGATCAAAACATCCATATCTGATCAGAGTTAGAGATTTTTCTTTATGAATGTACTTTATGTTTAAGAACATCATACAGGTTTTGTTAGAATTGCAATCAATAGTCATTATCAGTTATTCTTCAGCTGGGGGGGGGGTATTGACCTTCACTCATCTCAAGTGTGTAATATCCCCCAAAATCTTCTCCTCAGTTTGTATGTTATGTTAATATCCAGTTGCTTTTTGTTGTTTGTGGCACCCATCATTTTCAAATTAAGATTGAAATGGCATTGTGGGAGAAAATGATACTGTAGCTTTTCATGGGCAGCACTAAGGAAACATTGGTGGGATGAGATTTTAGCTGGACCTGGCTACCATGCCCACTATATGGTAAACATAAAACAAGATCTGTGGGCTGTCTTCAAACAGAAAAATAATGATAACCATTGTCAAAGTAAATAAAACTGAAAATTGGGTCTTATAATTACCTTAATGTTAACTTAATTGATTACCTTAATTCTAACTTAAATAAGCAGTAAAAGTAACATAAAAAGAGAGCAAAGCCAGCTCCATCTCTAGAATGAGAACTGCTAAGCAAGCTTGGTGTTATATTACCAGCAGTGTTGCTATAGTTACGGTGATGGGTGTTAACATCATGTCTAGTATTATAAATGCTGTTGCTAATTGGTGCGAAAAGCGTTGTTAGAGGAAATACAGTGTTACTTAGGAACTAACATTTGGAGAAGCACTAATACAATATGTGGCATTCCATATAGCAAACTGGAGCTGAATGGAAGTTGAATGTTAAAGAGCTATTTTGTATTTTATATTTTAAAAGAAACAACAAAGTGGTTCAGTTTCTGAAAGGAAATTAGATTCGGAATGTTTAAGTGATGCTAAACTATCACTAAAATATCTGCATTATATATTCATTTTGCTGCATTTGTAACACTGTAGATATAAAAGTTACACTCTGTTACGCTAGTCCAGGAGAATCTAGTCTCAAATCTTTGAATCTATGAACATCTGTGTCAGCATTGGCGGATAAATACATGAAAAATATTGATTATCTGCATGTTGGATTACTTTGTCAGCTGTTGCAGTGTAGAGATTAGCTTCTCGTGATTAGTCTCTCGTTCTCTCTGCAGGTCTCACGTCTGTTGATTTTGGGAGGGGCTAATGTGAACTACCGTACAGAGGTGCTAAATAACGCTCCGGTACTGTGCGTACACGCTCACCTGGGATACCTGGAGATGGTCGCCCTGCTGCTGGAGTCTGGAGCGGACGTTGACGGTCCATCAGAAAGTGGACTTACTCCGCTGGGCTATGCTGCTGCTGCTGGCCACCTGCCTATCGTCACTGCCCTCTGTGCCAAGAAAGCCATGGTCAGTCAGTCATAAAACTTGAAGCTATCATTTGTCCAAAAATAATATGTACAGTTTGTCCCTCCCCCCGTATAGCACTGTGCAATTTCCCACCCTTTAGTATCACAAAATCTGATGCTATATGATGTTAGCCATGCCTCCTCACATACGGTGGAGCTATAATGTTGTATTATAGCAGAGTAGCTGTTATATTGCTCCTGTATATCCTCAAATCAGAACATCACAATCTGTAAACACTGATTAGACATGTATTCTACTGTTGTTGCCATTACTTACATAAATGAACTGCTGTTAAGCTGATGTCATCTCACCACTTGTGTGGGGCTGGCATAGTAGAAATCCTTTAAATCCTCGGACAGAATGTAAGACAGAGAGGTGGGACAGGCATGTTTTTGATATGTTGAGCGTACGTTGTGTGTTTATGGTGTTGCTCACACCTGCTGACCTGCATGCCTAAATCATCACACAATTTTACACAAAATTAGATTGCTTATGTGGTTTCCGGCACAGTATATACATACATATAGACTACCAGCCAAAAGTTTTAGAACATTACCAGGCAAAGGTTTTAGGACACTACCTGTCTAATGTTTTAGAACTGTTTTAAAACTTTTGACTGATAGTGTACTAAAACGTTTGGCTAGTAGTTTTCTGAAACGTTTGACCGGTAGTGTGTATATATATATATATATAAAGCATATGAGCTACTATAATTTTGTGTATATGTATATATTATGTATTATTTATATATTTTATATATAAACTTAAACACTGTTTCTATTTTGTTTAACAGGTGGATCATGTGGACAGGAACGGCCAGTGTGCTCTGGTTCATGCAGCTCTGCGAGGCCACCTAGAGGTGGTGAAGTATCTGGTGCAGTGTGACTGGAGCTCAGACGAGCAGGAGCCCTCAACCTTCAGCAAGAGCCATGCAGTGCAACAGGCCTTGATAGCAGCAGCAAGCATGGGTTACACTGAGGTACACAGCAGAGTTACACAGAGTTACACTTTGTGAGTTACACAGAGTTACACTTTGTGAGTTACACAAAGTGAGGTCCAGAAGTCTGAGACACAAGTGATGAAGCTTTTGTCATGTGAAGAAACGCACGTTCGTTATTATATTAGAAATATTATCAGCATGACAATTCAAGTGGAAAGTAGAATCTTATTATTAACTAGAATTTTAGAAAGATTTGGTATCTCCTACTTTTGATTGAATGACTGTGTACAAGCTGGCATGGACACCACAGGTTTGATGAACAGACCATGTT